>CM062632.1:46551822-46906822 GCA_025617555.3 Puccinia polysora
TTCAAGGGCCCATAATTTCGCAAGTCCCCTAATTTTCATGGGTTTGATATCTATTTCTATGAATGAGATGTGGTAAACTCTGAAAAATTAAGACACAAACCAATTATTAAGATCAGTTTTTCATTTATTACAACATTAGGGCATATTAGAGTTGGCAAACCCGCCATTTCTTTGACCAAACCCGCCATTTCTTTGACCAAACCCGCCATTTTTAATGGCGGGTTTCTGAAATACACATACCCCCTAACTGGTGTATTTGAAAATGGCAGGTTTCATGAAAATGGCGGATTTCAAACATCAAACCCGCCTTAAACCCGCCATTTATGCATTATCATACATCCACCATCCATCACATCCAAAACACCAGTCCACGTCAGCAAATCCATACCAATCCCATCTCCATCATATCACACACATCTCATCTCCATTGCTTCACGTCTCTATTGCTTCACATCTCCATCTTCACACAAATCCCATCATGATCTGATTAACTCACATCAAATGACCATCTTCTCAACATGTCCAATCAAACTTCCAGGCAGCAAGTTGAAAAAACACAAAAGCTGACCGAACTCTGAACCACTGGCCCACTTCTTCCTCCTCCTCACCAAACACCCATCACCACCACCTCACCCACCACCACCACCTCACCCATCACCTGCACCTCACCCACCACCTCCCCTCCTCCTTTGGCTGGCACCCCTGCTAAGCCCCCCCCTCCCCCCCCTCCTCCTCCTTTTCCTTCCCCTCATTGGTTGCTGATTCTTTGATTATATCAATTGCTGGCAGCCTCCTCCAGCTTTTCCTCTGCCCCTGCCCACAACGCTTCCCTCCCCAGTTTTCATCCTCCTCAAACCCACTATTCCCCCTCTGGTACTTCCAAACCTGATATCAAAACTAACCAATCAACTGCTGTGTATAATTCTCATCCTGACAATTGTCAACATCATCACTTAAATCATTCAAATAAAGATAGCCCAAATCCAATCCCCAAGAGGGACCCCCATCCTTATTCAACGCCTTCCTCCACCCCTCCTTCACTCCACTACAGATCAAGCTCTCAAAGTACTTGATTCTCCATTGGTCCTTAAATCCCCTCCAACCATGATCCTTTCCCCTGACTCAAAGGGTCTTACCGTTTTTTCTTCACCCAATAGAGTTGATGAACTAGAATCTCCCACATTGATCAAGGATTTATCCAAGAATCTTGGATTGAGTGCCTTCAATCCTCTAGCAACCCAAAGACCTCCACCATCCACATTGCATCCTCAACCCGTGAATATTGTCAAGAAGACCAACAACAAGCCTTGTTTGGTCCAACTCCAGGAAGATTGATCACAGGATCAAGTTGATGGACCTATTGGTTTGGTTGATCAGGATATGGCTGATGCCCCACTTGGTCTCAATGGAAACCATCAACACTTGACCAATGGTAAACCTAGGTCTGGAAAGCTTCTCTGAACAGAGGTGCATTCTGAAGCCAATGCATGGTGGTAGGATATCTTACCTGCAACCAATCAAGAGATGAAAGTGCGTTAAAGTGATTATCTCACCAACTTGATCCTACCATCTGATTTGATCTGAAAAGAAACCCCACCACCCTCCAATCCTGATCTTTCATGTGGGAAATTGAGGTGGAGAACTGATGGGCTAATGTACTTTTGATCATCAAATCAATCTTGTTTAGGTCTTTGGAATCCATCAGTTGACAAAAGTGGATATTGAGATGGAAGAGGCTTGAAAAAATATTGAAATTTTTTGGAATTACTATCTTGTTTTTTTAGATTCTTCAATCAAGATCCTTACAGTCCAACCTACCTTGAACCGTTGAAAATTTACATTATTGTGTTTAGAGAAGGCACCCTGTTGGTGAGAGAGTTGCTTTCTTGCCTCTCTATTCCTTCCAAAGCTTGAGGATTACAGTTGTAGGTTCTTATCAAGATGGGGTTTCTCTCTCTCTCTCTCTCTCTCTCTCTCTCTCTCTTTCTCTCTCTCTCTCTCACTCACTCTCTCACTCACACACACACTCTCTCTCTCATTTGAACTGGGCTAAATTAGTTAAACTTTTGAGGTACTCCACATCCTCATAACTTCTAGAGACGGATCAAATAGTTGAAGGATCATATTAACGTCACCTTGGATTGGATCTTGAATGCTCTGATTGATGATATCTCTGATTCCTTTTGACCCTTTATGCAATCCATCATGGATGATTAATTTTGAAGGTCTTGATAGGTGAACTTTGGGGTCTGATGAGGATGAGGATGGGCCCGGGAATTCAAAAAATCTTGTTTGAACCTTAGCTTGAGCCAATCTTGAGCCAACTTATTTGCCTCGGCCGCCAAAATATTCTCCTTGGCCTCAAGCCTTCTCTCACAAATTTTGGATTGTAGGATTGCTTCATAAATCTCCATCCAACCAGGATCATTTACTACGGCACAGGTGGAAGCCAACAAGTGAGGTGTACAAGCTTGAGCAGGTACAGAAAGAGGTGAGGCAATTTTGCTCAAGCATGGAGTGGTCAGATGATGGTGATGATACAAACCGGCCAGAGTGGTAGATTGACTGACAAGGTGTTGAGGGTTGATTTTTGCATGAGCTAATGATGGAATGGGACTCCTTGGAGTCAATGGTACAAATTAAAGTCAAGGTGTACCTGCTTGAGAGCTTTGAACCGCACTCATGGCCACAGCTGCTGCTGTCTTGGATGTAATGTTCACTAGCGCAGCTTGCTCTTTGGCCGTACAGGCGTAGAGGACCGCTGCCAATCTCTCCTTCTCAAGTCAATGGATATCTTTGCTCATTGCCCGTGTTTGAAGGGCCTCCTTCTTTACCCACCACTTGACACATCCCCGGATAGGTAAATTGGCCCATCTGGCAATGGAACACTTAGCTTGGTGGTTCAAGCGTCACTCACCAATGTTGTGGTCATGGGTTCAAATCCCATTGTGTGCAACTAAATTTTGGCTTGTCAAGCTGCCGCGGCCCTCACAATGTTGTGCAAAGAAGAACCCCTTCTTTCTCCTCACCCCAAGCAGAGAATTTTCCTGGGAGGGAACAAGATGGGAGAAGATGATTTGACAAACATACAGATAAGTGGAAAGAATAGGGCTTGCATCCCTCAAAATGTTATACAGAAAATGGAATCCCTTATTAATCCTCACCCCAATCAAAGTATACGGTTGGGTGGGATGGGTTTGAATCCTCAATCAATGCGGAAGTGGATGTGATTGGATCTGATTTCATTTGAATATACTCCTTGGTATTGGATGATGGTCACTCATGGGTTTCTTTGGGATCACCATTTCCAGGCTGAGAATCCCCAGCCAAGTCATCAGCATCAACTAAATTGGACTTTTGAGCATCAATAGCAGCTAGGGGGGTGATTTTGGACTTCTTTGAAAAGATTTTATCCATTTGAATATAAAAAGGACAAATGGATTCCCGCTTATCAACCACCAAGTTGATTCCCTTGGCTTTGTCATAGTTGGTGATACCAAAGCTGGTGTAGATTGACATGGAGTGGGCCTTTTTGTACTTGGCTCAATAATCCTTGAATTTCTCCCTCATCTGTTTGGATGACAGATCCATCCTAATTTTTGTTTTATTCTTGAGTTCATTGGCCATCAGGAGATAACCATTGACCTTAGAGGATGGAAGTCAGCCAACATGTGTTTCATTTTTGGCTCCAAAGCAAGCATTGTAGTTGGATGAAATTTTGAGCCAGTTTACCAGGATGATGTGATTAGCTCTCTTGAGCTGAATTGAGTCTTTGGAAGCTGATGGGGGAAGATCGTTGGATGTTGAGTTCCTGAGGGATGTTTGCTTTAGTCCATTGGATTGTTTAGTGCACATGTGGGGGGAGGATTGCTGAGGGGCCATTTAAAAATAGTAGGAGGGATGAAGGGATGAAGGGCTATGAGAGTGTTCAAGTGGTGAGAGTGATGATGTGATGAGAGGATGAGAGTGATGAAGCAAAGAGAATAGGAAGAGATGAGAGTGATGAAGTGAAAAGAGGGATAAATTGATGAGATTTAGGATGTGATGAAAGCAATAAAGTGATGAGAGTGATGAAGTGATGAGGAAAGTGATCCAATGAGAGTTAGCTGGATGTGATGAAAGCAATACACGGATGAGAGCGATGAAGTGATAAGGATAGTTATCTGATGAGAGTTAGCTTGATTTGATGAAAGCAATAAACGGATGAGAGTGATGAACTGATAAGGAAAGTGATCCAATGAGAGTTAGCTGGATGTGATGAAAGCAATAAAGTGATAAGAGTGATGAAGTGATGAGGATAGTGATGAAGAGATGAAGAGCAATGAATCAAATTTTTTTCCAATGAGGTCGGAGTGAGAAGGAGGAGGGAAGACAGGGGTGGATGACATGGACAGGTGGTGGAATCCTTTAAATACTGTGTTTGAAAAAAAACAATTATTTCCAGGCAACTCTGACACGTCTGATGTGAAATAAGTGGGTTTTTGATTTTTAATGGTGGGTTTGAAACACACCCTTTTTAATGGCCGGTTTGCTTAACTCTGATATGCCCTATTAATAATGTTTGTATAAAATAAACTCAAATAATAAAAGATTATTATGTTCAACAAAGACACACATTAAATCTTGTTGAAAAAATAAGGGGCCTGGCCTTTACTAATTAAGACTCAGAGGAGATTTTTTTTTTTATAAAATTAAAGTCACACCCTTTATAGTAACAATAAATTTTACAAATACAAAGGACTTCCCACTAAAAATTGGAGATGAGGATTTGATTATTTGATTATTTTAATACTAAATTAAAAGGCCCTAGTACATCTTCTTCTAACAATTAAGTTAGGTGGACTTTTTAACTCTTCCTGTCTTTTGGATCAATAATAAATGATAAATAACTGAGGAAGGGGGTATAGTGTAAATAACCTCCTCTTTTTAGGTAATATGATGCCTCAGGAGATTCAGGGAAGTATCAGGGGAGTGCTGGGCTGTCTCTGGTTTTGTCCTCAAGGTCTCAAGACCATATTGTATCATCCCCAATGAGAAAAGGGTGACTGGTACTCATTGGGAGGATTTTCAATGTCAAGGTTCAATTTAAATACTGAAAGGTTAATTAATTGATCCTAGGAATTAAACATCAATGAAATGGATTTTTTATAAGTCCTGGAAAACATCATAATTATTAAATAAATTAATTTAAATTTAACTTTATAGTGTTGGCATGTATTTAACTCTTAATTCCAGGTTTCTTGGCATATATTATACATATAGAGTCTATACTCTTGGAAATGATCCTACAAGGTTTTTACCATACAGCTAAGCTCTGAGCCCTCTTTTTGGATTCACTCAGGGATCAGTTTTTTATATTAAATTATCCATAAATTCCAAAGAAGAATACAATTAACTTAATGCAATATATATATACATAGTAGAGAGTGTGGCTTAAAATAATTAATATAAACCATTCCCAAAGGAATGGAACATATTATGAACTTCTAAATTATTAGTTGGGAGACATCTGAGTCCTCATCACTTAATTTTAAGTCATATTGGATCTCCTTCTTGATAGTATATATTCTGAAGGTTTTAATTCAATAATCAATACTCATGAAAGCATAATCACAAATTTTTATAAATTATTACCAACATAAATTATACAATTATAGAACACTCAATGATTCTTTATTTTTTGCCTCTGTGGTGGGTTGAACAAGGGAGTTTCTTTAAAAACATGGAGGGGTACCAGAATCTTTGACCCACTATCCTAGCAAGACATGATTTGTGCAGAAATTTGGGAAACTTTATCTGTCTTTTTGCTGACACAGCTAGCAAGGCTTTTGGAGATATTGAAAAAGAAATAAATAAATAATGTAAATTTTTTATTTAAAAACCAAAGAGTATTTTCAGAGAAAATCTAGTGAATGGATCTTGAAGTCCTCAAATATCTATTATGATTAAGAAGCTCTCTTTTATTTTAAGTATCAATAATCTCTTTCCAAAAAATTTACAAGGTGCTTTAATTTCTTACCAAATGACCTATTTCAGTCACAAATGGCTTGAGATTTTGAACCATGACAACATTTGCAGTGAATTAATCATGATTCAAAATTGTGTTAAGGAAAAATTTGCTTGTTGATGGATTATTCACCATTGGCTCTTCCATAGTTTACAAGCCAAATTTGAATCAAACTTCATGGTCTTGAGCACTCAAGCATAGTTTTTCCATTGATTACCAACATTTTTCACACCTAGTTTAAATACCATCCATGATTCCATTTTGAATATTCCATTCTGAGAGATAATCATGCAAGGATGAAGAATTATTAAATTAGTTGACTGGAATCTTGTTCCATTTTCCCTTTAATGAATTCTTGCATGATTTTATAATTTAGCAATATTCCTTATATAACATTAGATGGATGCAGAGCACAATTTATTTTGATTATTATAAAATTTTCATTATATTTTCCCCAAACCTGAACATCACTGGGTGTTGAAATCTTGCTGAAATCCTGCATGGCCCTCATGGTCTTTAGCAACCTGTCACCACCACCTCTGCGCTCATCTGTCTTGTCTCCTCTTCCATCTACAACCAGCTACAGTTCAACTGCTCTTCCCGGCTGCCTCATCCTTACTTCCATTTTCTTTACTTCCTTCTTCCCTTTTTTGTTTCACTCCCTTCCTTATTTCCTTTGTCTTTTCACTCTGCTAATTACCACCTCCCAACTATTCAGTTGGTCACTTCTCTGACTCTACTCATCCAGCCTTGTCTCTTAATAAACTCTCAAATTGACTTCAAACTACCAACCCCAGGTCCTTGCTGTGTTTGGTGAGAAAGCGCAACTCTGCAACTGCTCAATGCTCAGTCCTGAATTTCTGACCTGTCTACATTCTGTCTACTAGAAACTAAACTTCCAGCTTCACCTTGTCCTTGCCTCTTGTCCTATTACTAATCCACAGTGATAATATCTGAGGGTGTTTTTATGCAACTTTCTCATCCCCTTTCTTGTCCTCTTAAGAGTGTTGTTAATTTTTACGTTTTTTCAGGGTCTGGTTCTACTTCCAGTTACATCTTCAAAGATTTTTTGGCATCTTTTGATTCAAAACCATCATCCAAATCTTCTCTCTTAAACCAGGCTCCCAACATGGACTCTATAAATCCAACCATCCTCAAAAAAACAATTGAGGCTATTCACTTGCTTACCAAGAATAAATTCACTATCTGGAAAACACAAATGCAATTGCTTCTGAATCTGGCAAAAATTAAGGACCTTATGAGACTTCCTGACTTTCTGTTGGACAATGAATACTTGATCCTTATGTCAATTATCATATCCAAACTATCTCTGGCTGTGCACTCAAACATTATTACCACTGAAAATGAGGAAAATTCTAAGAGCATCTTGAGCAATCTCTTAAAACACTTTGTCTCATCCAAACCAGAAAATAAAGCCTGCCTCTACAAGATCTTGAATTCTTTTACCTTTGACAAGTCCAACATTCAGCTCTTCATCACCAAAGTCAAGACTGGAATAACCCACTTACAAGAGATTGGAATTGTGCTCCCAACAGGCATACTAGCATACATGATTCTGGAAAAGCTACCATCTACTCCCAAAACAAAAAGCATTCAGAAATCCATTTCTCACCCTGCCATTGTGGTGACCAAATCTGGAAACCTCAGGGCAACACGGAAAATTTAATTTTTTTTTTGATTTTTTATAATTATCATTCATCCTAAGAAGAAATCTTTTCATTCTATGGGCGCAAACAATTGTTAAATTTCTCATTGCCAATCACCATCAGATTCACCACTTCATCTCCATTGATCCATCCAAAAAGATTGGCTCAAGATCATCTTGATCATCCACACTCTGATCCTCATCCTCCCTCTCATCATTCAATTCAAAATCTCTGGGTTTGATTGAACGGTCTACCAATTTATAGAAGATCATTGGACTTGAGTGAATTCATCAATTAAATTTTCCAAGGAGCTTTGATTTTCCCTAGGATTCATTTCCCCAAACCCCCTCATCCAATCATCTCACTCCCACCTCAAATTCTGTCTGGCCTTATTCCTATTTGATCTACTGTTGAAAAAAATATACTCTATGTCATCATCCTCTCAGCTTCCTGGGATTTGGTCCCCTCCAATATTCCCACCAGTATCATCCTCCTTGCCAATATCTCACCCTCCCTTTTAATCAAGATTGCTTGGCGGTACTTCATCAATGGTCCTATTTGTTATCCGGAGAGGATCTTAAGCGGCTCTGATCTCAGTTTTCTCAAATGATTGTCATTTTAATCTTTTCATCTGTCCCAATCAGATTATTTGGAATTGGTCTAGCCGGTCTATTTTCTGGATTAGGAAAGATGAATTTCCTACAAATTGCCACTTGTTATCCCACTCAACCTGTTTCCTTTGGTTCACATCTGGTACCGGCGCAGCTGGTGTTGTTGGTGCTGATCTTTGGTGGTTACTGAGATGATGGAGCATTCAGATGTGCCTTGGTTTAAGTTTGATACTCCTGATCTGTCTCTCAGTGAAATATTTCTTCTTATTACCATCCCAAAACAAAATGCAATTTAATAACAATGATCAAATCACTAGGGGTGATTATACTGTCATAGCCAAGATGGATGAAGTCACCAGACCACACAAGAGTCCTACACTCACCAACCCATCCAATCTCACTCCAATAAGGATCAAGACTATTTCAACAACTACTCCCCCCTCCCTTTTTCATCTGCACGGTTGGATGGTAATCACCATCTCGGACCGCCCTCATCTTGCTGCCACCCCCAACCTTGCTCTGCTTGCACATCTTGCGGTTATCCGCGCAGGGCCTACTGTCACTCATCCATTGTCCAGGCCCATCAGACATCTGTCTGCACCGGCCTCACTTGCAATACATCACCTGCTGCGCCTATCATTGGCACAGGCTGGTGTCTTTCCATTCCTGATCATTCAGGGTTTTCAGTATTTCAATTTTTTTAAGTTGTTGTTTGTTTCTTTTTTCATCAGTTCCTTTTGTTTTATCATGACCAAAAAAAACCTTTTTTTCAATTATTATTTTTTTCCCCCTCTATCTGTGTCATCACTTGTAAATAGTCTACAGGAAACCATGGCCCATAGAAGGAAGGGCTCTACCCCACCTTTTTCCCAATCATCCATGGAAGTGTGTGCGTATGTCCCCCCTGGTATCATAAGTAATTCATCACATTATACGGGGTATATCCTTGATTTCCCCCTGATCCATTAATCCTGAAGTATTTGCCCCTCTGTGGCCTGATAATTTTTACCAATCATAGCCTTGCTGGTTGATTATAATTCTGTCTGTTGGAATTTTTGAGCGTGTTACACCACTCTTTGATCCCTTTCTCTGACCATACTGGTCTTGATCCTTCCTTGATCATCTTTGTGGAGCCAATCAAATTGATTGAAGAGGTTTTATTAAGCTTAAAACCTGGAGTGTTATACCTCCTTCTATTTTTCAAAGTTGCATTCTGCCAGCCTACTCTTGAGTTCCTTGAGAAGTGTTGAGGTTATCCCTGTTCAAATCAGTTACCGTTTGATTTTAGAGCTTCTCAAAACATTTTGCTTTGTCTTGTACAGCCACCCTGAGTCATCTGGTACCCTTCAAGTGCTTGATTGCGGAGATTTGGGCGGGTTCATTGAGAGCCTGGAGGTTGGTTGAGGTTTGATTTGATCATCCCCAATCTTCTGCTGACAACCAGAGATATTAGCTTGTGGGCGTTGTTTACATACAACAGCTTTGTTCTTTTGAACTTTAAACAAACTTTAACTTCTTTTGTTCAAATATCTCCCACATAATCTTGCCTCAGATACTGCTGTTCCATTGCTACCAACTATTATAAAACTTTATCCTTTACTCCTTGATTTGTCACTAAAAAAGTTCTGGACCTTGATCTTGGTTACATTTAAGTATTTTTGTAACACTAAGGAGGGCGGCCTAAACAGCCTCTTTCCCCTTCAAAGAAATTCCACGGCCTAGCACCGTTCGGAGTCTTACATTTGGTCCCCCAGGCCGGGATCAAACCAGCAACCTTAGGATTAACAGTCCCAAACTTGAAGAATCAACTCCAAAATCCAATCCAATCTTTTTTTCCTTTTTTTTCTGTTATCATCCAGATCTGATACGTGGAGGCAACTTTTTTCAGAAGTAATTCCTCCCAATTTTGCACAACCTGGGAAAGATCCTTGTTGTTTTTTTTGTGAAACTCTACTCTTGCCACAACTGTGAGCCACATTGGAATTCTGCTCTTTGGATCTCTTAGGAACTCTGCTCTTCAAAATGGAATCTACTGGTACCTCCTCCTCCTCTTTTTGGGTCAAGATGGTCAAGATCAAGCCACAAAACAAGAACTTAGGCTTCAATGGAAAAAATTTCAAAAAATTCTTGGACTCCTATGAGATGGCTTCTGAAGTGGATGGTGCAAGTGAACATGATATGGCTTATCAGTTACAATTTTTTGAATCCTCTGATGAAGTTATGGAATTGATTGAATTGTTTGATGGATTTGAAACTCATAACTGGAAGCTCTTGAAGGAGGCTATTTTGGCTAATTGGGGAAAGGTAGATGTGGCTAGGTCTACCTTGTGAAATATTTGGCTGAATTGTTAAACCTGAACCAGGAGACATAAAGCCTCTACTGGCTGGGTTATGGCCCTTGTATGGACTAAGTAGAGAAACAGGTGCTGGTCTGGGTGGATTCACAATTGCACTCAGGAGGATAAGAAAGATGATCAAATATTTAGTTGAAAGTATCCTGAGGTTGAGTTGAAGAATTGGTTGGTTAAGGATGCCTACCCTACTAGCAATGATTAAGGGATGATCTGGAATGCAATTTAGAAGTTGAGTACTGATCCAATCCTTTAGTGTTGAAGAGTTCTATTGTTGAGGGTTGAAGGAAGAGTTCACAAGATGAAAAATAAGGATAATGGAAAGAGAAAAATTCATCTTATGCAGGAGACTGCATAGAGAAATTGCAGATGGGAAATCTCCCTATGAGAGCGTAAACTGTCTGGCAAGTGACAGGTGGTTGAAGTCTAGAGTAAGAGACATTGACCATGGCACACATATGACATCCAAAGAAATAGAAAACCACTGCAACACATATGACATCTACCTGGAAGAGAGAGATTGTGAGAAGATAAAAGACATAGGAAATGAGAATAAGAGAAGAAATAGAAACAGAAAATAATTGAGACAGAAAACGTAAGTTGAAAGAGAGAGACAGACAACAGACAACTATGCAAGAAAGGAAATAACAGTTGGAAGGCAATGGAAATAACAGTCAAAATACCTTACAGGACTTGGATGCTCTGGTTTCTCAATGGATCTCCAATGGTGGTGTCTCTTCAGCCTCTGATTATCAGTCTTTTAGAAAATCTTAGGATCCTATTCAGTCTTATCTCATTAGAAACAATCACATAAAAATGGTGGACAAAATTTTAGTTTGGTTTTTCCTGTCTTTTTCCCCAGGAGTACAGGAAAGGATTAGAGCTGAATTAGTTAAATCTGGATCTATGATTACTACTAGAGATAATTGGTTCAAGCTCCCTGATTTTCTGGTCCTAAGGAGTGCAGTGGATAAAGTGATGAAAGGTCAAATAGATCTCACTTTTGAAAAAACTACAGTCACTGAACCACTACATGCTCCTTCCTTTAAATAGTCCAATGAAATAATGAACAAGATGGAAGCAAATTGTAGACCTAAACCAAATCCCCAGGCCAATAAGGAAAATGCTACCATAGATGAGATCACTAAATTACTTCAGGCCTTTGAAAAAGAAATTGATCAGAAAATTTATTCTTTAGCTACTCCTAAAACTTCCAACTCTTTTACTAAAACCACTCTAGTCTGCTATTACTGTCACAACAAAGGCCATGGTACTGGGAGATGTCCTGAACTCCAGAAGGAAAAGGAGAAAAAATTGGTGGAGCAGAAGGGAAAAAATTTCTTTCTTACTAATTGTGCTTTGATCCCTTTTGATTTGTCTTGTCCAATCCATCATGTGATGGCCTCTTATCAACAATCAACTCCCAAGAAGGCCTCTTTGGTCTCCTTTGATTTTCAATCATCCTGTAAAACTCTAAAATCTTGGTATCCTCCAGCTGTCAATTCTTCCAGCTTTGCTGGAACTTATCAGTCTGATACAGCTAGGAAACCCCATGAGGAACCCAAACCTCACAATTCTACTCCAGTTCCATCTTCAATCCTTCAAAAACCCGTCAAAAGTTGATCCTTGCCTGAGCCCCCTTCCTCTAATGTGGAAGACATGGAAGTGTAAAAGGAAACACTTATGGAAAGTTTCCAGGACCACTATAATCCTCCTCCTGTTCAATATGTTCAACCTTCTGATCCTGTTCCAGTACCTGCTCAACCTGATCATCCTCCCTCCACCCAGCCCAAAGTTTGATTTGAGAGGGGAATTTCCAAGGATCACCCCAATGCTGTGGAAGGAGTATTAAGGAAAATCTCTAATCTAAAAATTCATGATCTGTCTGTGACTGAACTACTGTCAATCTCTCTGTCTGTGGCTGAAGGGATGAAGAAATGGGTTCCTTGTCAACGTGTGGAGATTGATCCGGAAAAATTAAAAGTTCCTTCTGTTACTTTGATGGAGGACTCTGGTAGAACAGATCCCCCTTCAGATGCCAAATTGTATTTCTGTCTAATTGTTTTCCTCTCCTGCTGTCTTGGTGACTCTTCTAAAACGGTTTCTCTACTGGTGGATTCTGGTTCCCAGCTCAGTTTAATTTTTGATGCCATGGCCTGCAAACTCCAACTCAGCCCAAGGGTCAGCTTGAACTCTGCAGTATATGGTATAGGGAATCAGTCATGCAATTCAGTTGGTATTGCTGAGGATGTCCCAGTTCAAATTGGAAAAAATATTGTTGGCACCTGTCATTTCTGGATTACTTGTTTGGATGGGACTATGATCTTGGGAAGGCCTTTCTTAATAGATTTTTGTGCAACCCTAATGTTTTATGATCAAGTTGGAGAGAGAATTATTCTCCCTGATTCTGATGGAAGGAAGATTGAAGTCCCCCTTTCCTCCATGGATTCTGGTTGTTGGAAACAAGATTTTCTTGGTCATCCTCCTAAAATGGTTCTGAAAGGGAAACAGAAGGTTACCTCTTCTTCCTCTCATTTCCATTTTTTATGGGATTAGTTGATCCTAATGATATTTGTAGTTCTTCCCAGCCTCAGGCTTCAACTCTTGGATCAACTTCTGTCTCAGAGGCATATTTTTCTTTTTCCTCATCATTTACTTCTCATCCAAATACAATTAAAAATTAAAAACATGAAAAATCCAAAAATCTTAAAAATAATTCTTCTCTCTCTGGATCTCTTTTCTATTCTTTTGCTTGTTATTTTATGCCTGATCATTCTTCTCCTATTCTGGTTTTGAATTTCTGCAATGTGTCTAAACTAGATCCCAATCTCAATTCCCTTCTTTGCAGTTTTGGTATGAAGGAGTATGGCTTGAGGTGGAGGCAATTTGGGTTAGAAGTAAGTCCTCCCAATTGTGCACCATCAGGGGCTCCTACTACTGTCATTTTTGAAACCCTACCCTGTTCCACACATGTGAGCTATGCGTCATCTTTTGGATCCTCTTTTATGGAAAAGGCAACTTTCAAGGACGTTGCAGAAAATCAAACTTGGAAGATGTTGGAGCTTGGTCTCAGTTTTTGTATTCAGGTTTTTCTGGTCAATTCTTGGAGGAAGCAAGGATTTCTCTCTTTTGCCACTAATTATAAGCCAGTTGCAAAAAAGGTTCAACCAGTCAACAAACCAATGCCTTTCAACATCAATCCTCCTCTATCTTGTGATCCTTACTGTGGTTTATCTTGATCTCTCACTTGTCTCTTTGTTCCTTTTGGTTGTGTTACTGAAGAATTTCTGAAGGTGGTCAACTTTGGTCTAGATGGATGGCTTCTTCCTGATGAGTTAACTTGATCAAAAATGTTTTAGCTCTCAGAGAGAAATCTATTGCTTTCTGTGAAGAAGAGAGAGGTCTCTTGAAAGAATCATATGGCCTACCTTATATCATTCCAGTAGTAGAACATGATCCCTGGCAAAAGAAAAAGATAACTATCACTGATGCTAAGGTTGAAAAATTCATCAAGTTGGTCCACAAACAAGTCCTTACCATTTTATACAAGCAGTCAACTTCCAGCTATTCCAGTACTATCTTCTGTGTACTCAAAAGTAATGGCAAACTAAGAATAGTTCATGATCTCCAGCCTCTAAATAAGGTTACCATTAAAGACTCTGGTATTCCCCCTGCTACTGAAGAATTTTTCAAATCTTTCTCTGGGAGAGCTTGCTATGGTCTAGGTGATATTATGGGTGGCTATGAAAAATGATCCTTACATCCAATTTCTTGTCCTCTCACTAATTTGAATGCTCCTCTTGGTCAATTCCAACTTAATTTTTTTCCCCAAGGTGCCACCAATTTGTTTGCAGTCTATCAGGCTCAGATGGTTTGAATGCTCCAGGATAAAATCCCTGATCATGCTGGTATCTTTATTGACAATGGCAGAATTAAAGGTCCAGTTCCTGACTATAACAATAAGCTCTTAACTTGGAACTCAGGAATCTGTTGATTTATATTGGAATATGCAAACACTTGGGAAAGTGTCAGCTCTCTGATACCAGGAACCTTGCAGTCCATTAGCTACAGAGAGTGATAAAAATACTGGAATAATAATAATAATAATAATTCCAAAAATAAATGCTTAGAGAATCAAATAAATAATATAATAAGAGCAGTTGCAAGGTTTAATTGGTTTGGTAATAAAAGGTTTTAAATATGTATATAAAAGAGGGGCCACAGTATTATACTACTGAGGGTCTTTACAGACAAAGGAACCTCCCTTCAAGGGGCCTCCTTAGGAAGTTTAAGAACCTTGGAATGAAGATAGGTGCCTTAGAAAGGGCTTATTCCACTATTAGTGGGACATAACAGCACACTAGCCTAGACAGGAAGGGAAAAACTCACTCTGAGCACTTTATCACAAAAATCCTGCAATAATAGGAAGGTTTCCAGAGCAGATGGGGTGGATTACCTGACTAAACTTCAAGGGTTGATTATTTTCAAGAAATGAATAATAATACTACAGACTTGGTCATAAATCACTTGCTTAGACTCTTCATAAGCACTTGACTAACAATGACACAGTTTCTGATTGATAATAATAACTCTTGGTAAACTGATAATGGAATAATGGATCCAAAGAGGTCTGTATAAATACCTTTTTGGGGTGATTTTGAGCTTCTCAGGGCACATAGAGAGGGGTTCTGATCATGGGCTGAGGCTGGCAAGCCAGTCAGGGCAAGATTGGCACGTCCACTTGGTGCTTTCAATTGGCTATCCTTAGATCTGCTGGATTTTGGTACTATTTTAGCCACAGGATCTGTTAATCTGTTATGGCGTAAATTTTAAAATTCTGTACTCATCCTTCATTTGTACTATTGTTAGTGTTTTGAAGCGGGCAGATGTGGATGTTTACTCATTTTCCATCATCTGCCGATCACTTAGACAGTTTTTAATAATTTTTATGAACACTCCTTGTAGTGTTTTGTGGTCTTCAAAGATCAGAGTCAGTGATTTACATGGTAATCCTTGATCTTTGATTTATTATTAAAAAATGTTATAAACTTAATTTTTTTTAATTTTATTTAAGTTTTTATCTTTTTAAACTATTACTAATGCATATGTCAACTTTATACATATGCTAGGCAACTCTAAATAGGTTGTAGCTCTTCTGAGCGGTACCTGGTTGTCAGATTAGTCACAACAGATCCAGACGCGGGGATCAGTAAGTACAGATGCGCGCAGGGTAGGATCTGCTGCATGAGTGGCAGAGTTAGCTGGGCGCGGGTTTCTATTACGCGGGAATCTTCTACTACAAGTATGTAGGGATATGTAATGATGCAGGGCTGCGCGCGGGAATTGTTTCATAACACATTTCCGCGTGTAACTCCTAAAATATACAAAACACCTCAATTCTGAGTGAATTTTAGGTGTAAACCCTATACGTGACAACACGTGTGAAATGTTAGAATGGCAAAAAGGTGCCATACTGGTGTTGTAATTTTTGATACTTTTCTTTTTAATTATTTTAAAAATATAAGGACTTGCATTTCAAGGGTGGGGTCAGTGAGTGACCCTACCTAATTTTGGGTGAGGAATCCATTTCTATAAAAATATTTATAGATTTCTCACTCCTTCTTTTGTTAATTTAGATATTCTTATTTTTATGGTTTTGTGTTGCTCTGACAGGTTGCTCTGTACATAGTAGCAAGCTGACTTTCCCCCAATCCAAAATATGTCTATATCTGAAAAAAACAATTTTTGTGTCAATGACTTCTTCTGGCTCTGTAGTTCCTAAGGTGTATGGTTCCACCAGGGATATTGTGTTCAGGTAACCATTCATCCTTATCAGCTGATTCTCCCTTGTATCTAACTAGGTGGAGTCTGACATCTTTTCCATTGATCCTTTCTTTTTTATCTTTAAGGATCTTGCTAATTTTTCCTCTGTCTTTTTCAGGTTTGTCCACAACAGGTATTTCAGGTGAAGGAGTATATTCTCCATTCCTTGGGTGGTAGTGTTTTATGAGACTTACTGGGAAGACTGGGTGTTTTCTGGAAAGCTCATCACTAAGGATTACTTCCACAGCATTTTTACCATGAAGTTTATTAGTGGTGAAAGGTCCAAAAAAATCTGGTCTAAGTTTTCTCTTTCCAGCTAAGTTGATGAAGTTGGTGGTAGAGATCAAGAATTGGTCACCAATTTTGAAATCATGCTCGTTATGGGTTTTATCCCACCTTTTTTGGTTATACTCCACAGCATCTTGGACAAACTGAACAGCATGTTTATTGGCTACATCTATAATTTTTTGGAAATCAAGTGGTGTAGGGTGAATATTTTTTAACTGCTGATTAACGTTATTGTTTGGTAATTTAGGAATCCATCCTCTTTCCAGTATGTAGGGTGCTTCCTTAGTGGTATAGTGCTAGCTACTGTTGTAGGCCATCTCTAGTTCAGGTAAAAGGCTAACCCAATTGTGGCAATAACCATCAGAATTCTTGTGTTCTAGACCAAAGCCACAGAATCTCCTGAGCATGTCTTCCAGAGTCTGAATCATTCTTTCAGATAAGCCATCCGTGTGAGGGTGATAAGCTTTAGAGAAAGCTAAGGTGGTTCCCAGCATGTCATTAAGATTTCTCCAGACATCAGAGGTGAATTTAGGATCTCTGTCACTGATAATGATCTTGGGAACTCCAACATCAGCAATGAGTCTGTTCCAAAATAATAGGGCAACTTCCATAGCAGTGTCTTCCTTGTGATTAGGTAGAAGCTTTGCTTTCTTGGAGAACCTATCCACGCTGAGTAGGACTGAGTTGTAGGAATAGGGTCCTCCTGGTAGTAGTCCAGTTACAAAGTCCATTTTGATGATCTCCCATCTTTTATTGGGTTCAGCAATCTTTTTCAGTAGACCAAACCTTTTCCCAGTGGTACTGTTGAACTTCCAACATGTTTCACAACTAGTAACATACTGGATAGTGGAGTTTCTCCAATTGATCCACCAAGCAGTTTTTTTAACCTTATCTAAGGTTCCATGAGCAGATAAAGGACCAGATGAGCAGTTATCATGGCATTCAGCCAGGACGTGTTTGATGTGGTCATCCTTAGTTAAGACTATAACACTTGAATGTTGATGCCTGTAATATACTAGACCATCCCATATGGTGAAACTTCCAGCTTTGTATGGTTTCGAGAGGGGTTCAGGTAGGCTATTGATCAGTTCAGATGGTGGAGAAGTAATTTCCATAATGGTGACCAGAGTTTTCATGCCAGAATTGTAAGATTCTTTGATTGAGTTGAACAAGGATTCATCCAATTCATAAATTTGGATTCCCATTATTGGAGCTTCAATGTTCAACATGTTAATGTTAAGGATAGGGGAGATATCATTATCCTCTGTTTCATAAACGCGGTTACTTGGGTCATTGGGTAAAGCATTCCTCCCCAAACTATCAGCATTCTGGTGTTTAGTACCAGCTTGGTGAACTATGGTCATCTGACCTCTGTACGGTTGTATGGCTATCTGCCATCTTAGCATGTGCCTACTAGGGGTCTTCATGTTCATCAAAGTCCTGAAGGCATTGCAGTCAGTAATCACTGTAAACTTGGTGCCTTCCAAGTAGTAATGAAGTTTTTCCAGAGCCCATACTAAAGCCAGGAATTCCATTTGGCTTGCACCATACCTTTTCTCAGTATCATTAACTTTTCTGGATATGAAGAGTATAGGTTTTTCCACTGGTTTGTCATCCTCTATGACTTCCTGGTGTAATGGAGCTCCTAGCCCGTCCATACTAGCATTTATATAGAGCTTGAAGGGTTTAGAATAGTCTGGCTGAATCAGTACTGGAGCTGAAGCCATGGCCATCTTGAGTTCCTCATAATTCTTAACTCTTTCATGAGTCATTTCAAACAAGGTGGTGTTGTTGCAGATTTCATGCAGACACTTGGTTATAAGAGCAAACTTTGGTAAGTACTTCCTATAGTAGCTGCAAAACCTAATAAAAGATAGGAGTTCATTGTTATTCTGAGGCATTGGCCTATTAATCACTGCTGCTATCTTGTTTTGGTCAGCAGCTAAGGTTAGTCAAGAGAAAATGTGTCCTAAGGCTTTGAGTTCTCCGTAGCCAAAGTTGCACTTTTTCATTGATACCTTTAATCCCACGGCAGATATGGTTTTGAGGACTAATCTTACTTTATCCAGGTGGGTATCCCAATCATCAGAGTAAATGATAACATCATCAATGTAAACCATCATCCATCCTTGTCTGATGAACAATCCAAGAAACATGTCCATCATCCTTTGAAAATGAGAAGGAGCATTTTTTATACCAAAAGGCATCCTTAGATACTCAGAAATTCCCAAATGACAGATAATTCTCATGAATTTCCCGCTATCAGGGCTGATAGGTATTTGGTGAAAACCTTTCAGCATGTCCATGGTAGTGATGTACTTAGCTTTTGATAGGTTATGAAAAGCATGGTCAATCCTTGGAATTGGATAATGATTGGCTTGGGTGTAGTTGTTCAGAATTCCAAAATCTCCAACCATCCTTGACTTATCATTATTCCAAGCATGATCACTGGAGTAGTGATATCTACTTGTTCATTGTGTCCTACTTTCCTTAAGACTTGTAGGTCCACCAACTCTTGGTTGTGTGTTTCCAGAGCAGCACTAGATTTTGGACTAGAAGGGTAAGCAGGTCTCCTGAGGCTAAGTGGGTAACAAGGCTTAATGGTTAGAGTCAGGATCATATCATGTCCTTTGATGTTACCAATGGGGTGATCCTTGTACAGAAAGCATTCTGATTTTCAAAGAATACTTGTAGGATGTCCTGTTTTTGTTCTTCATTGAGCAGGGGATTCAAAGCAGCTTGAGAGAAGTATTCCTGATTGAAACTCTCTAAGTGTTTTTCATAAGCTGAATCAGAAGTTTGAGCATTGACATGGAATATTTGAAACTTCTTGTTCCAGTCTCCTCCTATGGTGAAGTATCTACCCTTGCTTTGGAATACATCTGTACCATACAAGCAAAGAGAATCATTACCAAGGATGAAGTAATCACATGCTCCATTCTGGAGCACTACAAATTCAATTTTCCGTTTAAGTGACCCTTTAGAGTCAGGGAGTATGATATCAGAGGACCATACTCCAACAGAATCAGAGAAGAATTACAACTTCTGAACTTAGCCTGAGGTATGGGTAATAAGTTAAGTTTCCAGTTTGGGTCTTGTTTCTCCAAATAAGTTGAACCAACACAAGAGCAAAAGGCTCCACTGTCCAAGAGTAACTTAAAAGGCAAACCTTGGATCAAACCAGTAGCGTAGCATGTTTTGTCTGAAGTGTAACTTTTACCGGAAGAGGGTTTCAAAATCAAGGTCTTAGCCTTAGAGATGTGGTGGATACTCATGTTGGGATTCAATCTTTGAGGTAATTTAAAATTCTCATTAACAGAATTTATGTCTAGAGAAGACTCAATACTTCCTTCAATAACATGGATGGGGTTAGTGATCATCAATTCACACTCATAAAGTGATCCATCAGTATCATCAAGGTGGGGGTCAGGATTGTCATACTCTTCTCCTTCAATAGGATTAATGCTTTTCCTAGGTAGAGGACAATCAGTTCTTACATGTCCTGTTTGGTTACAGTTACAACATAATTTTTCCTTTGACTCTGGAGTCTACTTGAATTCCAAGGTAGTTGGATTAGTGGCAAGGGATTCCTTAGTTTTGGCAGTATACTCTTTGCTGTTCCTAGTATTTTGTTCTCTAGGGAGTCTGTTGACTCTCTTATCTAGACCATTCATATCAATAGTTTCTTCCAATACACCTATCAGGGTAGAAAGATCAGAGTCCATAGGCATTCTGCACATTACACTTTGGTTGATTTGTCCAGGACATAAGTGGAGAAGTTGTTCATTGACTTCTTCTTTATCAGCATCCAGGTAAAAACAGTTTAGCCTCCTTTTCTGGTCTAAGAAACACTCATGAGGTTTGTCCTTGGATGGATCAAACTGGGAGGTTTCAAAATTTTTGATCATCTTTCTTTTCCAAATCCTATAACAAATTGTACTTTGATCAGTTCTTTCCAAGAACTCCAGGATAAAGATCCAACTTCTTCTCTTTTATTGATAAACCAATCAAGAGCCACTCCTTCAAATAGTCTGGGCAATCTTACCACAACTATTGTATCAGGAAGTTAATAATAAGCAAGGGTATAATCAACAAATTTAATGAAACTGACATGGTTGTATTCTCCTTCTCTGGAGAATTTAGGCCATTCAGTAATGGGAGGAAGTAACTTCAAAGCCTTTTCTATCTCAGGAGTAGGACTGGGCCTAAAGGATTCACTCCTAGTTATCATGGTTCTGAGAGGACCACTAGGAGTACTGGTGAACCTAGCAGGTCAAGCTTTTTCCAGGTCAATGACTGGGGAGTTAGTAGAATTGAATTTAAGATCTCTAAGATCATTCTTAATCATACCTAACTCCAAATTGTTTGGTGAATCAATTTTGTTAATCAGGTGAGCTGAAGGAGTAGGACTAGTTTTCTTACCTTCTTCCTTAAGCTGGTTCATGGTTGCAAGAATCTCTTCCTGAGGAATTGATTGGTTATCATCAATATGTTTCATCAGGTCCAACTTACTAGATTTTATACTACCCTTGATTTGTTTTATTTCTAACTCATCAATTCTCATGGTCTGAGACTGGGTATCAATCACTCTGAACAGACTCAGACTCAATCTTTCCAATTTTCGATAAACTTTTTCAAAACATTGGCTGATAACCATAAAATTTTGAGACACATTTACAGAAAAGCTATTAGGAGATTCTACATCTAATTGTGGTACAACTTTTTCCACTTCTGGGCTATGGATATTATGCCGTCCCAATCATTTGGGTTCCTTATTTTCTGATGGACTGAGGACCGCTTCTTTTTGGGGTCCTTTCCCTTTCAGGAAGCTAACTGATCCCAAGGATTCCAGTTCTGCACGTAGCCTTATACTTCTTTTGTTGGGATCAACCTTTGCAGAAAAATCTGATATTTCTTTGCCAGAGAAATAGCTTTTCTCATACCTGGCTGATTCTCCTGCATCTGAGCCAACTTGAATTGTTCCCAATAGCTCACATGCTCTTTCACTAACACTTTGACTCTTTCCGCCTTGGTTGAGTCCAGCTGGGGTGGCATAGGAGGACCAGTATCCTCCTGGGATAACTTGTTGGGCAATGGGTGGATCTCCAATGCTCTGTTGGTCGAGTTGGTGGCCGCGGTTGTTCCCATCATCATCCTGTGTGACGCTATGGTCATGGGTTTGAGCCCCCTCATTGCGCTTGCGACTGGAGTCCTTGCGCGTACGGGTTCCTCTGGGCAGAGATCCATACAATGGGGCTCTACCTGTTGCACGGGTGTTGCGCCTGTTTTGGTACATAGCACCAAAAAATGAGTAAGTATTTTGTCAAAACTTTTGAAAAAAGACTTAAAAATATAAAAAAATAATATTTTTTGTGTATTTATATTTTTAATAATTTTTATATATATTTTAACTTACTTAAAGTTAAATTCAAGGGTACCAACACTTTGTTGGGATCAAAACTTTCCTTGGAGGGTATTCCAACGGGGTCTGAGTGAGTTCCAATCAGATCCTGGGATAAATCCAAGGGTAAGTGCAAGGGTACACTGTCTGGGACGTCCTCCAGGAGGTCCTGGTCAATGACATCACCAAAAACTAAATCCACTGAGATCGATAAAAAGAAAAACAAATAAGTTTAATATTTTTTTTTTATTTTGAGGTGGCAAGATGATATTTTTAGAAAAATAATCACTTTTATTAGTTTTGGATTTTTTTTATCTTCAGGATTATTTAGTTTATAAATATAAAGCTTCCTTTGATAAATCCTCCACTCCTTATGTTCCCTTAATAAAGAATTGAAATTGATAATTCTTTCAAGCTCAAGTTCTTTCTCCTTTATAAAATTCTGTTTATAATAAAGCAATTTATCTTGTTGTTTCTCAGGAGTTATAATAACAGGGACAAAGTTACGGAGTTTTTCTTCTTTTTTCTTTTTAAGAACATTCAAATAATAATTGATCAATTCTCCATTGGGCTTAAGATCTACTAGAGAAACAAAGGATCAAAAATGTATGTTATAAGTATTTTAACTTATTTTTAAAAAGATAGACTGGTCCAAGGAATAAATAATCAAAGATTAATTATTTAAGGATATTTCCCGGCCAGACCCCCAGTTGTCAGCTCTCTGATACCAGGAACCTTGCAGTCCTTTAGCTGGAAAGAGTGATAAAAATACTGGAATAATAATAATAATTATTATTCCAAAAATAAACTCTTAGAGGCTCAAATAAATAATATAATAAGAGCAGTTTCAAGGTTTCATTGGTTTGTTAATAAAAGTTTTTCAATATGTATATAAAAGAGGGGCCACATTATTATACTACTGGGGGTCTTTACAGAAAAAGGAACCTCCCTTCAAGGGGCCTCTTTAGGCAGTTTAAGAACCTTGGAATGAAGATGGGTGCCTTAGAAAGGGCTTATTCCACTATTGGCGGGTCATAACAGCACACTATCCTATAAAGGAAGGGAAACACTCACTCTGAGCACTTTATCACAGAAATCCTGCAATAATAGGAAGGGTTTCAGAGCAGATGGGGTGGATTGCCTGGATAAACTTCAAGGGTTGATTGGTTTTAAGAAATGAATAATAATACTACAGACTTGGTCATAAATCACTTGCTTAGACTTTTCATAAGAACTTGACTAACAATGACACAGTGTCTGATTGATAATAATAATTCATGGTAAACTGATAATGGAGTAATGGATCCAAAGAGGTCTGTATAAATACCTTTTTGGGATTATTTTGAGCTTCTCAGGGCATGTAGAGAGGGTTCTGCTTGTGGGCTGATGCTGGAAAGCCAGTCAGGACAAAATTGGCACATCCATATGGTGCTGTCAATCAGCTGTCCTTATATCTGCTGGATTTCTGTACTATTTGTAAAAATAAAAAGAGCTTGGGCTCTGGTTAAGTTAAAGGTAAAGAGAAATGAATGAAAGGACCTTATAACGTCAAGCGTAATGGATCTCAGGACAGGAGGAAATGGGCACTCTGGTTGGTTTTGTGAATGAATAGATGATGAATTCCACTTGAGAGCACTGTTGTTTATATAGACTAAATACACTATAGGCTGACAAGTGGTTGAGTACAAAATGAATAAGATAAAATTAGCATAAGAAGTTTAAGTGACATTGTAAGAGAAATTCTATGACTAAAGAGTCTGATAGCCATGACTAAACAGTCTGATAATCACAATACTACAATACAGCCCAGTTACATTTTACCTGTTGTTTTGGTACTTGAAGGATAACAATAATAAGATCAAATAAATCCAATCAATGGTACTCTGAAATCCAGTGTAAGTCACATAAATGAAAACTCAAACTCTAACACACCCCCTTGACTTGCACTGGAGGAAGTTACTGTCCTAAAAAGGAATCTAACTCTTTTTCTTCAATTAACATAATGTTCTACTAACTGTTGGAATAATTCTACATACAGGTTAGTGACTGATTAATAAGATGAGCTGAATGACTGGTAAACTTCCTGGGGCATTTCTGATTCTAACTGCTATCTTAATGATTTCTACTATTTGCTGTAAAATGCTTCAGTTCAAATGGTGAATTACTTCTAAGATGCTTTGAATTTGTTCAAGATTGGGTTTGATTATGTGGAACAGACATGTTTGAGTTGGTTGATTTTTGGGGTTGAGTACTGAAATACATAATAGATTGGCGGATGATTGATGAAAGAAAATATAGGATGAGTATGAGTGGACACCAGAAGATCCGGCCAAGGTCTTGTGGGTACGGTACTCATTGCAAAGTTGAGGGGCGTTGTACTTTTGGGGTTCAAACTTGATTGCAACGGATCTTGTCAAACGAGTTGGATGGCACTTTTTTTGTTCCCAGGAAAATCAATGTAGGCCTTGTTGACAACAAGTAGTCCATTGAATTTTTTTTGTTGGATAATATTTCTTTGATTTTTTCAATCTGTGAGGGGGGATTATTTGATGAGTGATCTAACCACAAATTGGGTTGGCTGTTCCTTTTCAGCCTTGAACAAGTTACTTGAGACTACTCGGCGGCCCGTGCTAGCCTTCTCCAACTGTTTGCAAGTTGGTCTATTGAGGGTTTCAAACAAAGCGCCGGTCATTTGAGGCCATATTGCAGAGCAAATCCAAAAGGCTTCACGCGCCGTTTCACAGACCATAGGGCTGGCATCAGCCAAGGATTTTTTCAACCCATTCTTGATTAATCCGAGTCCACCTCCCAAGTTGATCTGAGATTTGGATTGCTGCCCGTGACACTCCAAAAACTCCTTCAAGTGGGCAATTCCGTCAACGCAAGCTTGTACAGTCTTCTCCTCAACGCAGACAGAAATGTACTGAAGCAGAAAAGGGTGAGAGGGAACTGATTTGATGAGGGCCAAGACTGCGGCCTGTGGGGCCTGAAAGACAATTTTCTTTGTTTGGGATGCCATTCGGAGTAATGGGGGAAGAATGATGTTGATGAGCGGATCAAGCGCTTGACCAAGTGAGCTGAGTTTGACAAAGGCATTACAGACTCTTACGGCCATAGTTTTTTGCAAGGATGACAGAGACTGTAATAAGCCCTCTGAGATAGACTTGAGACCAATAATGAAATCAGGAGTGTACTGAGTGTGGAAATTAGTTTTGATCATCCCACGGAGAGTGTTCAGATTTGCTTCTTGAGCTTGCCAATTGTGCTTGTTTTCTTTTGTTGAGATTTTGAGGCAGTGAATCACTGCTGAGATTTCACACCTTTTCATTTCACATCTACGAAGTCTCACCTGGCTCTACAAAGTTTCACCTGACCCGGGGAGCTCTACTCATGTCACTCAACCCAGACACTCACCCCAGTACTGTCACACTCCCGGGTACTCGACACATGTCTCAAATCAGAATGAAGAAGATTGGAAATTCCCTGGACAGCAGGACCAGGATCACTGTTGAACCACATCACTCCTCTTGGATCACATCACCTGGAAGACTCAACTCTGGTCAAAGAAAACCAAATCATCATAGACCACCCGATCTTCATTCAATCTACCTTTTTTGTCCTGTTACTTCTTTTGCTCCTTTCGTTCCTCTATAAAATTCTCATTTTGTCCTCAACTCCATCACTCCAAATCATTCACTGCCTGAAATCATGCCTGGTGAGATTAATCATGTCTAACTTCTTTGTCTTTTCTCATTTGTCATCTGATCATCTCAAAACTTACCGTCGACACTGTCCTAGAGTGCTCATCTTGAATCTCACCCCAAACTCAAGAATCATTCATTTACTCCATCCTCATCTAGCCCGTTCCTGTCTCTGATAATGACTCTAGCAGTCTTAAGCTCCTGTTTGTTCTTCATCTCAATTATGATTACTTCTGTTGTTCTTCACAATATCATCCTTTTCTTCTGATTTGTCTCTATCTCTCAGCTCTGAAATCAATACAAGTCAATCAAATCTCTTTACGGTTAAAAGCCAAAGCCATTACAAATCCGCTTGACAACTGAAGATTATTCTCAGAGAGGATCACAACCGGGCGTCATGGATATCTTCAAACAAACAATGCTCAAGACTGCGCTCAAAACTATCCCTTTACTTGGAGACAATAACTACGGAATATGGCGAGACAAAATGGATGCAATACTTGATGTTTGAGGATGTACTACAGCTATGAACAATGAGAATTCCCCACTAGATGCTTCTATCAATGACAAACTCAAACTCCTGATTATCTCAAAACTCAATTTGACTGCACAAGAGAACATTGTCACCTCCAAAAACAGGAATTCTGAAAAACTTCTATGGAAGTCTATCATTCATAAATACGCGTCCTCGCAAGCTTCCAACCGTGCCCAAGTGTTTAATAGCTTTCTCTATCTCTCATTCAACTCCAACAATATCGTCAACTTCATAACCAAGGTGAAGGTTTGCCTCAAGAAGATGGGCGAAGTCGGAATCAAATTGCCAGACGACATTGTGGCGTACCTCATTCTCTTCAAGTTCCCGTCTTCTATGGATGATTTTAAAAGACAGATAATGCATTCAGATAAGGAACTCTCAGTCAAATTTGTCCTTAATCACTTAATTAAATTGAACAACAAATCTGTGGCCCAATCTTCCATTTCAAACTCTTGGTCAAAAGGTGATGTGGCGCTCTTCAGTGGAAAAGTTTCATCTCACTCTCTGTTGTTCAAGGGGTCTGAACCAAAACGATGCGTTGAAGGTTACCATCATTCTATTCAAGATAGGAATCACTCAGCGGGAGATTGTTGGCACCTCAATCCTGAGGTGGCCCCCGATTGGTGGAAGGAAAACCAGGCCAAGTGGAAAGCAAAGAAGACCGGATCAAAAACTAAACCCAAATCTCACTCCGCGCATTACCTTGCCCTGCTCAATCTGTGGGTCGAGCACAGAGATCCAAATCAACGTTTTCTACTTGATAGTGGAGCTTCAGTTCACATGCTGAATGACAGTTGCTACTTCATCGATATGAAACCCTACTCTGGTGATTCTATCAAGACCAGAAAGGAAGGAGCAAATTTGCCAATAAAAGCAAAGGGAACAGCCATTCTTCATTGGAACAATCTCACACTCAAACTTAGTGAAGCATTCTATGTGCCCAATGTTACCATTAACCTAATCAGCGCAGGGGCCTTGAATGGAAAGGGGTGTACAATTACTTCGAGTGGGACCAAATTTTCAGTTACACATTCAGGGAATAAAGTGCTTACTGGACACATCAAGAATAATCTTTATACTCTTCCTACTCCGTCTCAAAACACTCTCTCCTCCTCAAAATCTGTTTTTTCTTCCATCTCTTCCTCACCGGAAGAAGCTCTGCTTGAAATTCATAGAAAGTACGGGCACGCTTCAATGTCAAGACTTACTTCCCTCATCCAACACATTCCTAGCAAAGTCATACAAAGATTCCAGTGCGTCGACTGTGTCAGGAGTAAGATTACTAAAACACCCTTCAAACTTACGTCGGAAAGATCAACAAAAATCTTTGATTGAATTCATTTAGATTTAATGGGTCCTATTCGACCAATCTCCAAGTCTGGTCATTGATTCATTCTATCATTGGTCGACAACGCTAGTGGATATCTTGCAGCCTTCCCTCTTACTTCGAAGGATGAAACTCCCAACATAATTATCGACCTGCTCAAAAAAGAACATCTTCGCCACGGAGTTTACCCTTCAGAGGTCTGCTCCGACAGAGGGACTGAGTTTGTCAATCAGAAGCTTTTGTCTTTTCTAGAAAATAATCATATAACTCACATTATTTCTGAACCTTACCATCCTGAACACAACGGACGTGCCGAACAAACAAATTGAACCATCATTGAATCAGCTCAAGCCACTCTCAAGGATGGTTGTCTTCCGTCCTCCGTATTGCATGAGGTCATTAAGGGTTGCTGCCTCATGCTCAATCACATCCCTCTAAAAGGGGAAACAATGACGCCATTGGAAAAGATTCACGGTTGATCTCTTCCCAGTTCTTTTCTCAAGCCCATTGGAAACCCCTGTATCTTTTTAATCAACAAAAGAAGGAAAGGCTCTAAATTCGACGTCAAAGGTGAAGAAGGAACCCTAGTAGGCTTTAATCAGCTTCTTCACTCTTACCAAATTTTAACTAAAAGTGGTTCTATTGTTTCGTCCAAGCATGTCAGATTTCTATACATGCCACCGCACAAAATGAATGCCAACTTTGACATTGAATCCGAATCAAATGAAAACTATCCCACTTTTACATCATATCTTTCAACCAAGGATTGTGCCGATTGCCGAGTCCCATGGACAGGTTATCAAGATAATTCATTGGAATCTCTCAGCTCGGCTGAGGAGGCTGACTCAGTTGAAGGATCATCAGATGAATCTGATCTGTTGCCAGACCCATCTCCATCATTTGGCAAGGAAAATTTGATGATGTCTCAAAATTTAAGTTGAGGGAGTCATCAAATCAATCAACAACCTCAACAACCTGTTGCACCCACGGGGCGTATTCTACGAGATCAATCACGAATCAGACCACCCCAATGATACGGTTTCTTCCACTTCTATGAACCAACAACCTATGAAGATGCCTTACGCTGTGTTGAAAGATTGGAATGGATCAATGCGGTGGATATTGAACTCACATCTATTGAGGATCTCAACGTGTGGGAGGAATACAATGGTCCTGATCCAAAGAAGGCACTCAAGACAACTTGGATTTTCAAAATCAAACTTGACTGCCACGGAGATCCCGTTAGATACAAAGCTAGACTATGCGTCAAGGGCTTTAATCAAATTGAGGGCCTGGACTATTTTGAAACGTTTGCTCCAACTGGTAAACCCTCAACGTTGAGGCTTCTTCTCCTTTACACACTTAAATCAAAACAGAAGATTTGGCAATTCGATGTCAAGAGTGCCTTCCTCCATTCGCCAATTGATGAAGAGATTATCATTCAAACTCCCAAAGGATCAAAAAGGAAATGCGCATTCCTCAAGCTCCAAAAATCTCTTTATGGCCTCAAACAGGCGCCAAAAAACTGGTAAAAAACACTTACTGCATGGTTCAGAGAGGTTGGTTTTGAGGAATCGTCCTGTGATCCTTGTCTTTACCTGTCAAAGGATGGGAAATCTCAAATCTTCTTTCATGTAGATGACCTCGTCCTAGTGGGCGATGGAGATGACTTCGAAAATAAATTTCTCAGTCGCTTTGCAGGTTCTACTGCGAAAGATCCAGATACCATTCTTGGAATGCGAATTGAGGTAAATGGCAATGAGATTCTTCTTATTCAACCAAAACACATCGAGAGGGGTCTTAAAGAACTCGGGCTCAAAGAAGCCAAAGTAAGCAAGTCTCCACTCACTCCGAATGTCGAACTCACTCCGGCTTCGGACAATGAATTTGAACAATTCAAAACTTTGAATGTCAATTATCGGTCGGCAATTGGTCTACTTAACCACATTGCATGCTACTCAAGGCCTGACGTAAGTTACGCCATGTCCAGTCTGTCTAGGTTCAATGTCAAACCTGGAATGTCTCACTGGAACAAACTAAAGAAGACGTGGAAGTACCTAAAGGGAACTTCCGACATCAAACTTCGATTGAGGGTTGGAGAAACCAACTCTTTGATCTCTGCTTTCTCAGATGCCTCATGGGCTGATGACCCTGACACCAGACGATCACAGACAGGGTATTTAGGTGCCGTCTACGGATGCGTGGTATCGTGGAATAGTTGCAAGCATAAAAACATTACTTATAGCTCCACCAATGCTGAACTTAACGCCTTTGTTGACACCTTTCAAGAATCAACCTGGATTTGAGCTCTAACTTGCGAGATCTTCTCAACTCAAATTTCTCCCATCTCCATTCACACAGACAACAGCGGATTGATGGATAAACTCAAAAGATTTGGTTCTAACTCAAAGACTTGTCACCTAGATCTGAAAACAAAAGGAATGCGGGAGGAGTTGAAGTCTGGAAACATCACGATCTCACTAGTCAAGTCTGAAGAAATGCCAGCAGACGCTCTCACCAAAAGTGCAGATCTAGCTAGCCTTAGACGCCTCCAACTTTCCTTTTCATCTTTCAAGCCTTCATAATTTTCTTTGTCATTTCATTGTCAGCCTTCTACTTAGCACAGAGCAACCTGACAAAGCAACAACAATAATAATATTAACAAAATTAAAAGGAACAAAGATAAATGAATAAATAAAATTATTATAAAATGAAGGAGTAGGAAATCCATAAATATTATTGCAGAAATGGATTCCCCACCCAAAATAAGGTAGGGTCACTCACTGACTCCACCCTTGAATTCTTACTCCTTATATTTTTTAATCAATTTAATAGAAAATGGTAAATGACCACGGCACCAGTATGGCACCTTTTAGCCATTTTAGTATTTCACATGATATGTCATGTATAGGTTTCACACCTAAATTTCAGTCAATATCCAGGTGTTGTGTGTAGTTTAGGAGTTACACGGGAAATTGTGTTTTGTCACAATTCCCGCACGCAGCCCCGCGTCCCTACAGCGCTGGTCTCCCGCGTACGCAAACTCCCGCACGCAGCCCCGCCTCCCTACAGCGCTGGACTCCCGCGCAACTGAATTCCCGCGCAGGCAATCCCGTGACCTAGTCACGCGCGCAGCGGTAAAGTCCCCTGCGCGCATCTGAGCAGCGGATCAGTCCCGGCACGCATTTGAATGGACTGATCCCCGCGCCTCCTGCCGTGATCAGGTTGACATCCAGGTACCGCTCAGAGGAGCTACAATATAGTAGGATCTACACTACATATGTAAAGCTACCACAAAAGCATGGATTATAGTTCAAAAACCTTAAAAATCAATTAAAATTAGTTATTAACCAATTTTTAGTATTTTTTATTACTTAAATAAAGATCCAGACTTACCACGAAATGAGTTGATCAGAAACTTCAAAGACCACAAAACTACATAAGGAGTGGTCGTAAAAATTATTAAAAATTCCATACAGGATCAGCGGAGGATGGAGAATCAATAAACATCCACGTCCGCTCACTTTGGACCAGTACTTACAGTACAAATTGAGGATCAGTGCAGGATCAGCAAAATGACTAATCTATTGATTAACAGATCCTGCAGCTAAAAAGGAGCTGTTCCTTGACGGATCTAAGGCCAACAGGCTAACAGCACCTGGGGGACGTGCCAATCTTGCCCTGATTGCCCCCCTAGCCTCAGCCCATGGCTAGTACCCCTTCTAGAGGCCCTCAAGCACCCAAAAAAGAATATTTAAACAAGCTCTTTTTGCCCTTCTGTTTCCAATCAGTTATCAGTTATCAGGAATTATTTATTATCAATCAAACACGGTGTCATTGATTAATCAAGTTCTTATATGAAGATAAGCAAGTGATTTATGACTTAGTCTGTAGTAGTATTATTTACCTTTATTAACCAATCAACCATTGAAGTTTAGTCAAGCAATCTACCCCATCTGCTCTGAAACCCTTCCAATTATTCAAGGATTTTCGTGGTCAAGTGCTCAGAGTGAGTGTTTCCCTTCCTGCCTAGGCCACTTGTGCTGTCAAGCCCGGCCATTAGTGGAATAAGTCCTTTCTAAGGCACCCATATTTATTCCAAGGTTCTTAAACTGCCTAAGGAGGCCCCTTGAAGAGAGGTTGCTAGTCTGTAAAGATCCCCAGTAGTATAATACTGTGGCCCCTCTTTTATACTATATTCAACACCATCTATTACCAAACCAATTAAACCTTGCAACTGCTCTTATTATATCATTTATTTGAGCTTCTAAGTGTTTACTATTGGAATAATAATTATTATTATCATTCCAGCATTTTTATCACTCTCTGTAGCTAAAGGACTGCAAGGTTCCTGGTATCAGAGAGCTGACATTCATTTTCTTGTTGTGTTTTCTTTTTGTGTTCTGTTTTTGTTTATTTTTTTCATGTTTTTATAACTACTCTCAGGGAGTCTGCTCATGCCTCACCTCACCAAGCATGGGGCGTGTTGAGATTTCAAGGCAGTGAATCACTGCTGAGATTTCACTCCTTTTCATTTCACATCTACAAAGTCTCACCTGGCTCTACAAAGTTTCACCTGACCCGGTGAGCTCTAATCATGTCACTCAACCCAGACACTCACCCCAGAACTGTCACACTCCCGGGCACTCGACACACGTCTCAAATCAGAATGAAGAAGATTGGAAATTCCCTGGACAGCAGGACCAGGATCACTCTTGAACCACATCACTCCTCTTGGATCACATCACCTGGAAGACCCAACTCTGGTCAAAGAAAACCAAATCATCATAGACCACCCGATCTTCATTTAATCTACCTTTTTTGTCCTGTTACTTCTTTTGCTCCTTTTGTTCCTCTATAAAATTCTCATTTTGTCCTCAACTCCATCACTCCAAATCATTCACTGCCTGAAATCATGCCCGGTGAGATTCATCATGTCTAACTTCTTTGTATTTTCTCATTTGTCATCTGATCATCTCAAAACTTACCGTTGACACTGTCCTAGCTTGCTCATCTCGAATCTCACCCCAAACCCAAGAATCATTCACTTACTCAATCCTCATCTAGCCCGTTCCTGTCTCTGATAATGACTCTAGCAGTCTTAAGCTCCTGTTTGTTCTTCATCTCAATTATGATTACTTCTGTTTTTCTTCACAATCTCATCCTTCTCTTCTGATTTTTCTCTATCTCTCAGCTCTGAAATCAATAGAAGTCAATCAAACCTCTTTATCTTTACCTTCCCAAGGAGGCCACATCTTGGAAAAGATAGATTCCAATTTGCAAATACCCAACACAAATACCGGACGGATGATTCTAGAGGCAGGTGAAGAGTCCAAACTGGGTGGACCAGACTGTGACCTAGCTAACAAATTGACAAGATGGGATTGAGTATGGCCACTTGTTTGGGATGACTTGATAATCTAAACCATTGATAAACCGTTGAGGGTCCAATGAGAAGTGGGTGAGTCTAAAAGGGTCAGAGGATGATAACTTGAAATCAATGCTTGTCATCTGATGATGATGATCCCAGCTTCAGACCTAGTTCTGGTCTGCTGGGATAGAGTTTGAACCTTGGTTGAGATCATTGGATGATCTCTTGATTCTTGAGGATGATCTGATTGTTATTGGCTTCTTGCTCAGATTCCGTATTGGACTCCAACTTGCTTCTATCCTAGCCACCCCTTGACTACAAAAGGCTCATCCTCATCTCACCCCCTCGCCAAAAGAGTTGAATCTCAGGATGAGGCTATTGAAGGAAAACCAGTTAAATGAAAGATGGTTGGCTCAGGTTGAGTGTAGGCTTTTAACCGTGTAAAAAATAAAGATAGCTTGAGCTCTAGTGAGATGAAAGGATTAAAGAATGAGTGAAAGTGGCTTGTAATGTCAAGCATAACGGACCTGAGATCAGGAGGAAAAGGACACTCCGGTTGATTTATTGGCTGAACAGATGATGAATTCCACTTGAGAGAACTGGTGTTTATATAGACTAAATACACTTTAGGCTGACAAGTGGTTGAGTACAAAATGAATAAGGTAAAATTGGCATAAGCAGTTTAAGTGGCATGGTAAGTGAAATGCTATGACTAAAGAGTCTGATAGCCATGACTAAACAGTCTGATAATCACAATACTACAAGACAGCCCAGTTACATTTTACCTGTTGTTTTGGTACTTGAAGGTTAACAATAATAAGATCAAATCAATCCAATCAATGGTACTCTGAACTCCAGTGTAAGTCACATAAATGAAAACCCAAACTCTAACACTATTTTAGCAACAGGATCTGTTAATCTGTTATGGCGTAAATTTGATCATTCTGTACTCATACTTCATTTGTACTATTGGTATTGCTTTAAAGCAGACAGATGTGGATGGTTACTGATTTTCCACCATCTGATGATCACGTAGAGAGTTTTCAATAATATTTATGAACACTCTTTGTAGTGTTTTGTGGTCTTCAAAGATCAGAGTCAGTGATTTATTTGGTAATCCTTGATCTTTGATTTATTTTTAAAGATGTTCTAAACTTAATTTTTATTAATTTTATTTTAGTTTTGATATTTTTAGACTATTAATAATGCATATGTCAACTTGTTACATATGCTAGGGAACTTTAACTGGTTTGTAGCTCTTCTGAGCGGTACCTGGTTGTCAGATTAGTCACAACAGATCCAGACGCAGGGACCAGTTAGTACAGATGCGCTGCGTGCGTGGAAGAATTAGCTGCGCGCGGGTCTCTAGTACGCGGGAATCTGCTACTACGAGTATGTAGGGATATGTAATGATGCCGGGCTGCGCGCGGGAATTGTGACATAACACATTTCCATGTGTAACTCCCAAAATGTACACAACACCTCAATTCTGAGTGAATTTTAGGTGTAAACCCTATACGTGACAACACGTGTGAAATGTTAGAATGGCAAAATGGTGCCATACTGGTGTTGTAATTTTTAGTACTTTTCTTTTTAATTATTTTAAAAATATAAGGACTTACTTGGATTTCAAGGGTGGGGTCAGTGAGTGACCCTACCTCCTTTTGGGTGGGGAATTCATTTCTTTAATAATATTTATACATTTCTCACTCCTTCTTTTGCTAATTTAGATATTATTATTTTTATGGTTTTGTGTTGCTCTGACAGGTTGCTCTGTACATAGTAGCAAGCTGACAGAAAGGATCTTGTTTTGAATTGAGGAGTCTGGTCTGACTGTCTCTGGATCCAAATTGGCTGCCTGTGTCCCTGCTCTGGAAATTTTTGGTCACGTGGTCTGCAAGGAAGTAAGAAGAATGGCCCTATCCAAAGTCAACAAAATCCTCTTGGACCACTCCAATCAATCCCACTGAAGTCAGAGGTTTCTTAGGTGTTCTCATTTATGTTTGGATCTTCAGCCCTTCTCTATCCTAAATCTGTATTCCCTTTTATCAATTAACCAGGAAGGAGGCTGAATGGCTTTGGACCCAAGCTTGTGACAATCATTTCAGAAGCTCAAAATGATTTTTTGGAAAGACATTTTCTTGAAGAAGATCACTTATGGACCTGGAGCTGGCAATATCAAGCTTGCTGTCAATTTGAGTTATCAATCTTTTGGGGCTGTCCTTAACCAGGAAGAAAAAAATGGTTTGGATTGTCCTGCTCTGTATTAATCTCTTCTCTTTTCCAATGCAGAATCTAGATACTCCCAGAAAAAACTGGAACTTTGTGGTGTGCGCAAATGTTGAAGAAGCCCTAAAATATTCTCTGGGGTCAAAACTCTGAGTTATAAGTTGACGCACAATCAATCATCAAAATGATAAATGCCCCCAGCCTTCCAAATGCTCCAATGACTTGTTGGGTGGCTTTTATTCAGTTTTTCTCTTTTCATATTGTTAATAGGCCTGGAAAGTCTTCACCATGCCTGAAGGTTTATCTTCACGTCCTCTATGAGATGAAGAATTGGATCTTGGAGTGGATTTTGACAAGGAGGAACCTTTTATTCAATCTTTCTTCAGCTTTTCCTCTCAAAATTATTCTGGCTTACAGAAAAGGTGCTGGCTTAAATTAGAGCAGTATTTTTCCACTCTCCAAAGACCTCCTGATCTCTCAGGTGAAGATTTTTGATCCCTTAAGAGAAAGTCCTCCAACTTTTTTGTAGAAGGTACTAGGCTTATGAAAAGAGGCAATCCTTGTGCTCTTATTGTTGTCACTATCCCTGCAAAAAAAGATTCAATCTTGGAAATTCTCCATGAAGGACTTTGTCATTGTGGAGAAATGGAAACTTATCAACAAATATCCAAACAATTTGGGTGGCCATCATTGAATAAATATGTCTTTCAATGGTGCAAGAGTTGTGAGGTCTGTCAAAAACCTGATCTTAGGTGCCCGGCTGAAATTTGCTATCCAACTGGGGAGTCCACTGTCTTTGGAAGGATTGCTATGGATGTGGTTCACATTGAGGCTTGTGGAGCTAAGTACCTCATTGTGGCTAGACATGAATTTTCTGGATGGATTGAAACAAAATTCCTTAAGAACCTCAGTTCTGAATCAGTAGCAGCTTTTCTCTATGAGACTTGGAAAATGCACTTTTTCTTGGCCCAATCTTATTCAACAGATGGTGGCTTGGATTTTTGTGGCAAAATGGACAAAATGATCCAATTGCTTCCTGGTCAAGATAGGGTGACCACTCCTTATTATCCTGAAGGCCAAGGCATGGCGGAAAGAGGCCATGCTTGTTTGAAGGCTGTTCTTGTCAAACTGGCCGGTGAGAGTGGGAAGAATTAGTGCAAATTTCTTCATCTGGTCATTTTCTTTGATTGAATTTGAACTAAACAAACCACTGGATACTCAACCTACAAAATTATCTTTGGTCAAAAGGCTGTCCTTCCTCTGGATCTGGAAATGGAATCTTTCTTAGGTATTTCTTGGGAACAGGTTTCTTCTACCACTGATCTATGAGTTGCCCAATCTAAGAAACTAGAGCGAAGTGAGGATGTTTGCAGTGAAGCTTGTCAGAAGATGATGGAATCCAGAGGAAAATTGGTTCAGTATTGGGAAGATAAACAATAAAAGGAGCTCAGGGACTCTTTGAATACCGGTGATCTTGTTTCAGCTTATAATCAATCCTTGGAAACTCAGTGGGGAAAGCTTTTCTATGATTGCTGGAATGATCCTTATTCAGTGGTCTGCCAAGTCAGAGGTGGATCATATGTTTTTGAAGAAATGGATGGTTTTCAGATGGCCAGGAGTTTCTCTGCTGATCAATTCAAGAAATTTCATTGTGGTTGAGGCAACTTAGATCAGAAGTAAGTCCTCCCAATTGTGCACAACCAGGGACATCTCCTTCATCTTTGTTGTAAAACTCTACTTTATGCCACATATGTGAGCACCCGGGACGCCTCCTTTGTTTATCTCTGTCAATTTTAGAACTTTTCTTTGGATGGATCAAGATATTCTTTTCCAATCACCCCCAAGATCAAATGGCCATTCTTTGGTTCAAATAATCTTTCTTCTTCTTTATATATATGTCATCAAACACAAAAGCAGATTAGGGACAGTCTGTAAGTTGGGGAGAGATGTGGTAACCAAATCTGGACACCTCAGGGCAACACAGAAAATTTAAATTTTTTTTATGATTTTTTATAATTATCATTCATCCTAAAAAAAATTATTTTCTTGCTATGGACGCAAAAAATTGTTGAATTTCTCATTGCCAATCACCATCAGATTCACAACTTCATCTCCATTGATCCATCCAACAACATTGGCTCAAGCCCATCTTGATCATCCACACTCTCATCATCCATTCCAAAATCTCTGGTTTTGATTAAATGGCCTACCAATTTATACAAGCCCATTGGACTTGAGTGAATTCATCAATTCAATTTTCCAAGGAGCTTCAATTCACCCTAGGATTCAATTCCCCAAACACCCTCATCCAAGCATCTCACTCCCACCTCAAATTCTGTCTTGCCTTATTCCTATTTTTTCTACTGTTGAAAACAATGTAATCTACCTCATCATCCTCCCAACCCCCTGGGATTTGTTCCACTCAAATCCTCCCACCTGTATCATCCTCCTTACCAATATATCACTCTCCCTCATGATCAAGATTTCTTGGCGCTACTTTTTCAAAGGTCCCATTCATTATCCTCAGAGGATCTTAAGCTTCTTGGCTCTCAGTTTTCTGGAATGATTGTCATTGTCATCTTTTCATCCATCCCAATGAGATTAATTTGAATTGGTCTAGCCAGTCTATTTTCTGGATTAGGCAACATGACCTTCTTACAACTCACCACTCATTATCCCACTCAACCTGGTGTCACTTGGTTTGCATCCAGTGCCTGCGCAGCTGGTGTTGTTTGTGCTGCTCTTTGGTGGTTCCTGAGATGATTGGGCGTTCATATCAGCCATGGTTTAAGTTTGATAATCCTGATCTGTCTCTCAGTGAAATATTTCTTCTTATTACCATCCCAAAAAAAAATCAAATTTAAGAACAATGATCAAATCACTAGGGGTGATTATACCTTCATAGCCAAGACAGATGAAGTCACCAGACCATCCAATAGTCCTACACTCACCAACCCATCCAATTTCAGTCCAATCAGTATCAAGACTATCTCAACAACTACTCCCCCCTTCCCTGTTCATCTGCGCGGTTGGACGGTCCTCACCACCCTGGACCGCACTCATCTTGCTGCAACCCCCAAGCTTGCTCTGCTTGCACATCTTGTGGTTGTCCGCACGGGGCCCACTGTTGCTCATCCATTGGCTGGGCCCGTCAGACATCTGTCTGTGTGGGCCTCCCTTGCAATCCGTCACCTGCTGCACCCATCATTGGCACGGGCTTGTATCATTCCATTCCTTCTCATTCAGGGTTTTCATTATTTCAATTTTTTTAAGTTGTTGTTTGTTTCTTTTTTTTCATCAGTTCCTTTTTTTTTCTCATGACCAAAATTTTTTTTTTTCAATTGTTGTTGTTTTTTTCCTCCTAACTGTTTCATCACTTGTAAATAGTCTACAGGGACCCATGGCCCATGAAAGAAGGGGCTCTACCCAACCCTTTTTCCAATCATCCATGGGAGTGTGTGCGTATTTTTCCCCCCGGTATCACAAGTAATTCATTATCATTATCCTGGTTATATCCTTGATTGCCCCCTGATCCATTGATCCTGAAGTATTTGCCCCTCTGTGGCCTGATCCTTATCACCAACCATAGCCTTTCTGGTTGAAGGCAATTATTTCTGTTGGAATTCTTGAGTGTTTTACAACATTCTTTGATCCCTTTCTCTGACCATACTGTTCTTGATCCTTCCTTGATCATTTTTCTGAAGCCAATCACATTGATTGAGGAGGTCTCATTAAGCTTAAAACCTGGAGTGTTATACCTCCTTCTATTTTTCAAAGTTACATTCTGCCATCATACTCTTGAGTTCCTTGAGAAGTGTTAAGGTTATCCCTGTTCAAGTAAGTTACCTTTTGATTTTAGAGATTCTCAAAACATTGTGCTTTGTCTTGTACGGCCACCCTCAGTTATCTGGTACCCTTCAAGTGCTTGATTGTGGAGAGTTGGGCGGTTTCATTGAGAACCTGGAGGTTGGTTGGGGTTTGAGTTGATCATCCCCAATCTGCTGCTGACAACCAGAGATATTAGCTTGTGGGTGTTGTTTACATAAAACAGCTTTGTTCTTTTGAACCTTAAACAACCTTTGACTTCTTTTGTTCCAATACCTCCCACACAATATTCCTCAGATAGTTCTGTTCCATTTCTACAGAATATTATCAAACTTTATCCTTTACCCCTTGATTTCTCACTCAAAAAGGTCACCTTGATCTTGGTTACATTTAAATATTTTTGTAACAGTCAGGAGGGCGTCCTAAAGAGCACCTTTCCCCTCCACAGAACTTCCATGGCCTAGCACAGTTTGGAATCTTACACTGTGGAATTGGAGAAAACCTCCAATGCCGTTCTCAACCACCTGCAGATCCAACTTAATGAGCAGAAGATGGCCCGAAATCAATCCCAAGAAGGTAACTCTCTGACTCTGTTCAAGGATGCCTCTAAGAAGTGCAAACCAAGGGAACACAACACCCAGGCTAACCACCCCAAGAAAAAATGCTGCATTCTCTATCTGCATTTGAGGTCTCCTCCTTTAAATATCAATGGATGCAAAACCATCAGATATCTACCTTATACTCAAAAAACAATCCCTTCCTTTTCATCCTGGACTATGTGAGTATTACTGGCCCAAAAGCTTATTCAAAGAGAATTATTTAAAGAAAAAGGAATGCTGAGACAATAATGTCTTATGATTGATCCTTAATCTCAGGCGGAGGCAATGGAACACTTGTGAATGTGAATGAATTGATGAATGAATTGATTGAAAACAGCAAGAAGAAGAGCTCCTTAAATACAGAAGATTGTTCTCATGTGGAGCTCATGTAAAGAAAAGCCAAAGGCAAAAATTACGCCCCAAATGTGCTCTAAAGGCTCTACAAGCACTGTTACTTGGTTTGGGTTTACTCAGCCCACTTGGAATCAGTTCTGAACCCGTTTGACTGTCAAATCATCCACTGAGCGGCTCTCTGCGCAGCTATCAAATCCTGAAACTTAGTAAACCGCGCGTCCCCGTACAAACTTGACTGCACCAGGGGGGCTCTCTCTCATCTGATCATTCTGGTCATTTGAACCTCACCGCGGCAGATTGCCTTTCAGTTTTTTCAATCCCATTTTCTTCCAACTCTTTCCTTTATCTCTATTTTCCTTCCTATTCTTTTATCCTCAACTTCTCTTTTCTTCTTTTTCATTTCCTTGTTCTTTACTCTATAACTCAATGTTGTAACATCCTCAACGTCACCAAGTTGCCATCAACCACTCAACCAACTTCTCAACTTGACCTGATCCAATTCACTCCTACAGGTTCACCAGGCTCACTCTTTCAACTGTCTGGTATGATTTCAGTTCAATCTTTTCCAATCTTCTGATTGTTCTTCATCTCCTCTTTTTTTCATCTCATAATTCAACTCATGCTATTGTGGTTGTTCAGTTTGTTCCTAGTCCCTTCAATGTGATAATTCTTATCACCTCTCACCTACTCAATTTACATTGACCAGCCTGTATGGGTCATATTTGGTGTTTCCACCCTCACAGGGCTGAACCAGCCCCTTTCTGTTCAGACCCTGGCTGGTTGTCTATCACAACCAGCCCTGTTACCTGGTTACATCTCTCTTCTAACCATACTTTCCCTTTCTATACAATCACAGGTCTGGTTTCCTCCTGCAACCAGGCCCCTTGCACTCAAAATTGCCAGGGTGGACCCAGATTCACTCTGGGTCCGGCCAAGTATTCCTGAGGGGGGGGTGTAACTGGCAGGCGCGCGCGCTTCCCACCTCCTTTGCTCAAATCCGCTGTTGAGGTGATTGAATCCTCCTCCAGGGGCCCTGGGGGTTTTCACAAAGAAGGTGGGCTGGGTGGGGGTCAGGCCCACCCAGCCCCATTTCCACCTGCGTAACAAGGGGGGGGGGGTGGGGAGATGGCCCATCTTAATTGGTCTTGAGGTGAGGGGGTGATCAAGTTCCCTACCACGTTGCTGGTGGCCTTTTTTTCAACCTGCTGGCTGTTCTGGTAGAGGAGGGACCACCCATCCTCCCACCCCTGCTTGGTTGCAAGGGGAGGGAGGGAGGCAGGGGCCACCAGTCACTGTGGCCGCAACCAGCCGGGTGGAACCACCAGGGCTGCAGCCCAGCACACAGTGGGTGGAGGGACTCCAAAGAGAGTCCCCTGCCCCTTAAAACAGCCCCACGCAGGCCTTCAGGCCCCACAAAGGGCCCCAGGTGAGAAGCAAGCGGCCCTGAGCGGGCCACAACATGGGTGGCAGCCCCAATTGGCGGCCAAGGCCCAATGACCCCAAAAAACATACTTTGGCGGGCCCTCCCATCTGGCCAAGTATTTCAATAATAATCCTTGGTCCCATAAATGCCCAGATAAGCCCATCTGGCTAAGGTGGCTTTTCAAGGCTCATATCTCAATTGAATTGGAAAACTTGTTTTGAAGCCCAAATGCCCAAAACCAATAACATCCACATAGGCCCATGTGGCCCATGTGATGTCCAATGGGCCTTTGAGGCCTATTTTTGCATCTCATTTGTATTAAAAACTAATATTAACATTAACTGAGTCCATTCTTATTTTAACAAACCCCCTTAATCCAAAAGGGATTCCATTTGAATACTAGACACAAAACCTTGATGTTTGTTCCTATCTAATGCCTTGGTTAATATACCCACAATCATTGCTCCAGTGGGCATGTATGGTAACACTATCTCTTTGCAGTTTACTGCATCACATATATAGTTATATTGAACATCAATATGTTTTTTTCTTGAATGGAACACTTGTTTCTCTGCCAAAGAAATGGCACTCTGATTATCAGAATACAATAATGCAAACCCTTGTGGCTGATTTGTATCCTCTAAGAACTTTCTCAACCATTTTTCTTCCTTTAAAGCTCACAGGTACGCTCTTTACTCTTCTTCTGTTGGTGAAAGACTTATTTCTGAAACCATTTTGGAAATCCATGACACTGAATTCTTCCCTAAGAAGAATACAAAACCACTTGTTGATTCCCTAGTGTTACCATCTGCCCAACTTGCATCAGATAAACAACCAAGTCAAAGTTTTTTGACTTTGAAAACTGCACTCCCAGACTGATTGTTCCTTTAAGATACCTCATAAATCTCTTAAAAGCTGACCAATGCCTCGTGCTAGGTCTCTCTAAGTGTTGCAAAAAAAACACAAATTGAAATGCAATATCTGGCCTTATACACTGCCCAAAATAATTTAAAGATCCAACAGCCAACGTATAATCATTCCTGGAGTGAACAAACTCTAGATGCTCTTCATATGGAGACTTTTCTAACTAAATGTTAGACTGCATTGGAGTACCAAACTCTTTTGCATCCCCTAAGCCATACTGCTTAAGTACAGATGAAAAATAATGGTTCTGATCCTACTTGATCCAATTCTTGATCTTACTAACTTTCATTCCCAGAACATGCTGTGCCAGACAAAGATCTTTTATCTTGAACTCCATTTTGAGTGTTGCCATGACTCTCTCCTTACCATTCCCAATAATGATAATGTTGTTGAACCAAAAAAACAAGATTGCATCCTTTCTTGCAAAGAGAAAACGGTTGTCCTCACTTTTCCTGAAACAAATCTCCATCAGTTTCTTACTCATAGTGTTATACCATGACCTAGCTGCTTGCTTTAATCCATACAGGGATTTACACAGCTTGAGGATATATTCACTTTTATCTGCTGAGAGGATACTTCTCAAACAGATTTTCTTCATATTTTCTGGCTTTGTCTATACCAGCCATTCCTTGAAACCATCAGGAATTGACATATACACAGTCTCCTCCTCTCCAAATTTTGAATTCAAGTATGCAGTCACAAAATCAGCTTGTCTGATTTCTTCACCAAACTCCACTTCCAAAGCAATGATATACCTTAATGTGGAAAGCCTTCAAGTTGGCAAGAAAGTCTCCTGGTAATCAATACACTCTCTCTGCTTGAATCCCTGTGAAACACATCTAGACTTTAACCTCTTCAAAACTTCATTAGTATCAAACTTTTTAGTCAACACTAATCTAAACCCAACAATGGTCTTTCCCTGTGGAAGTTAATCCTGCTTAACCACTTCAAACACACTATCATTCTCCAGAGAATCAAATTCCTCAAAAATAGCTGTCTCCCAATTGGCTATCTTTTCAGAATTCATACCTTGGCAAAAGCTATTTGGGTCAACTCTCTTACCCATCTCTGAACCTAACTTTAGAATCTCATTAAGCATACACTGTTCCCAAATTTTATCTTCCTCATATTCTGCAGAGGCATAATGGAACTTCCATTCCCCAAAACTATCAACAGGTATTCTCATCCTGCCAATCCTTCTAACTGGAGGTGGAGGCTCATCAGACTCCCCTGAAGCAGGTACCAAACCCTCCTGTGGCACATCTGCCATCTCAAAATCATCATTAATGAAATTCTCCCCAGCCCTGCTGGTGAAATAGTCTCTAATTCTATTTCCTGCTGTGATTCCTGAACAGCAAAATCTTCACTCATCTTGAGTGGAAAAGTAAATTCTTCAAATTTTACATCCCTACTACGGATAACCTTTCTTGTCCTTGGAAAAGAAATCCTATATGACTTACCTATTAAATCATAGCCTACAAGTGCCTGTAAGCTTGCTACTATTGCAGAGCAAGCTGCAAAAGTAACATAAATAACATAAAAATAATAATAATACAATTAACCTAAGAAGGAGTAGGGAAAATAAAAATATTATTACAGAAATGGATTCTACACCCAAAACTAGGTAGGGTCACTCACTGATCCCACCCTTGAAATCCAACTCCTTATTTTTTGAATAATTAAGGAAAGAAAGACCAAAATACTGCAGCTCCACTATTGAGCTTATTGGTCAATTAAATATTTTACACAAATTTTCATGTATAGGTTTCACACCTAAAATTCAGTCAGAATTGAGGTGTTGCGTATATTTTAGGAGTTAGGGACGGAAATGTGTTCTGTCACAATTCCCACGCGCAGCCATGGCAGCCAATGCACCCGCGCACGGCTGAGATACAGCCCTGTCACTCTTTCAAGGTTTTGTAAGCAGCCCCGGGCCTCTGAAAATTACGCAGCCGCGGGACTACGGGTTGACTAAGTGACAGGCCGCCTGAGAAACTGAGGTACCGCATAAACATGCTGAAACCCACACAGGAACATTCTACATATGTAATAAATTTTCCCCTGGATAGTAGATAGTCTAAAAGTACATAATATCATATAAAAATACTTAAATAACCCTTATACGTATTTTTTATTAAATATAATTCAAATTACCAAGAATGTCAAAAATAGGACAATGAAAACTTCTAAAAATATATTAAAATACTTTAATATACTATTATAAAAATTTCTAGACATAAATATTTTTGTGACATACTAAGAAACCTAATGATGTCAAAATGTTACAAGAATTCCCATGAATTATATTTTTAATTAATTATTTTAGTAAATCAACTGAAACTCTAAAATAAGGAGTAAAATCAATATCATGAATTTACTACAATTATTTAATACATAATGAGAACTCATCTGAAATCAAAATGTCCGTAGGAATGTCAATTAAAATAATTATTAACTTACTGGGAAAATTTACTAAGGATAATTAATTAAATAATGACATTAACAGGACAGATTAGTGTTATTCACACATTGTAATATCAATTATAAAGTAGAATGATTCCTATACCCTGGGGAATTAGATGCTACCCTTGCTAAAGCACCAAGTAAACGTGACAGGCTACCACTGGTTACCCTGCTAGCCTCAGTGTTCGTCCTTATGAGCCCCTGTACCCCTCAGAAGGACAATATTGGGACTCAAAAAGCTATAAATAAAGGGCTCTTTTGAAGATATTGATGGGCAGAGACCCAGTTTTATTTATATCCAGACACCGTGCCAAGGTAATCAAGTACTTATAAGAGATAGGTAAGTGATTTATGGCTTAATCTGATTAATAATATCTGTCCCCAACCTCTTTATATCAATTTAAAATTCTGAACAACCTTATAACCCCAGTATACAGGTTTAACACATCAGTTCACGCCCCAAACAGATACCCAAAGGATCTAATAATATACCAGTGAGTTTTATTATCCTTTCTCTTTTGTGGAAGCTTTTTTTCATAGCCCTGCCACTCCACTGTGTATTTTATATACATATTATCTTTGGGCAAAATATTGTTTAAACTAAAGCGCCCAAAGTAACCAGGACTACGTGTTTTCATACTGAAATCCCTGAAGAGAGGTGTTAAAGATCCCCAATATAATTGTGTCCCCTCTATAAAAAAATATTTAATAACCAATTTATCTACATTGATTTATAACAATAAACCACAACCAAACCAATTAACCTTGCAATAAGCTTAATCCAAATATTTTACAGATTTTTGCTGCATTTATTAAATAATATATTTATTATTTATTCTATCACCTCTGGTAGCTAAAGTATAGCAAGGTTCTTGGCATCCAGGAGGCGGACAGTGCTGCTGTTCTGACTCTAGGATCTAACTTACCAAACATCTCATTATGGTGGACACTATAATACACTAAGAAACCACTTTTTCTTAGGTGTGACGTTTTGGGGTAAAACTTCCAAAAGTGATAATGCAGCCTCTTCCTATTAAAAATTAATATATTGTGCAACAGAAACACTGTGCACATTAAATAAGCCCATGAAAACTTTGGTAGACCAGATTGAGCTATGATAGTTCTGAATTTGTCCAATAAAGTCCTATTCATCCTCTCAACCATTCCATTTTTTTGTGGAGTACTAGCAGTAGTAACTATATGAGTGATGCCATAATCACTCAACAGTTTCTCAAACTCTTTACTCACAAAATAACCCCCTCAATCTGTATAACCCACTTGATCTCCTTCATCAAAATATTCTTTTTTGCAGACTTTGAAGATTACTGAAAACTCCTCTGTGGTCTGATCCTTTGATCTTATTGGTTTTACCCAAACATAATTAGTTGGTTTATCAACCAAATTGATGAAGTATCTTGTCCCTCCAAGGGACACTGCTGTAAATGGCCCTGCCAAATAAATGGAAAGTTCCTCTCTAGGAACTTCTGTATGATCTCTACTCTGTGAGAACCCATTTCTGGTCTTGGCCCCTAAGTTACAACTTTCACAGTTGCTGTCCTTCACCTTACCCCAACTTCTATTGTGAGAAACAATGCTCAGAGCTAAATAATTGAACAAGTTAGCACAGAGCAACTTATTCCAAACTTTTCCACTCAAGATAGTTCTCCCATTTAAATAAATAGCAAAATTATCTTGTTTAATAAAGCAAATCTGGAACCCTTTGTTCCAGAGAACTCCAAGAGACACAAGGTTATAAGGCAGATCTGGTACATGGAAAAATTTCTCAAAAGATATTTTGAAACCCAAGTGATTTGCAAGAATAAGTTTTGAAATTCCTTTAATCTTAATTGTTCTTCCTTTTTTGGCCAATATTTACAACACCATCAAAATATCTTAGATTTGAAAACAAATTTGGCTCAAAAAACATGTGGTCTGTACAACCAGAATCAATCAAAAAAAGAACATCCTTCTTCAATCCTCCTGTAAGGAAAGAAAAATTATCAGCCACTGATAAGTTCTTATCATCAAGCTTAAGATTACCCACTTCATAATCATTCCATTCCATTTCTTGATCCTGAATGAGCTTTGCCTTCTTGTTGGGACATGTTCCTCAACAGCGTGTTCTGATGGGCATTCCAATGCCACCATAGCAATTTTCTCCATTTCAAGGTTGACCTCCTTGTCTTCCTTGTCTTCTTCTTCAGAACTCTTCCTCTTCCTTTCCTCCTTGCAATTGTTTGCATAGTTCCCCTTCTTCTGACAATCAAAACATAAGACCTTTGATAAATCCCTCTTGGCCTTTGCCCTCTTTACTGATTTTCCTGTCTTGCCAACCAGAGAAGTTACTGTGCCCTCCTTCATCTGAAATTGAAGATCATCCTTTTAAATTATATTTGGCACATCCTCTTCACCAGGAAGTGGATCCAATCGTCATGTAATCCTAACCAAGGACTAATACTCTTTTGGTAGCTTCTGTAGAATTAAGAGTGACAAACACTCAGGATGCATGTTCAGGCCAGATGAATTGAACTTAGCAATGCTTGATCTTGCCTTGCCAAAAAATTGTTTACAGTTGACAAATTTCAGCTCAAACAACTTATTGAAAGCAATCCTATTCTGATGAACAGACTTTCCAGAATACTTGGCCTTGATTATCTTCCATATAATGCTTCCCATCCTCTTTTGTTCCTCTTTCAAAGTCTCAGCAACCCATGCCATATGAATTTCAACCAAATGCCTAAGAATGAGATGGTAAGACTTCTTCTCTACCTCTGAACTAATCAATCTATCATCTGCATCCATAATCTCCCCAAAAAAAATGTTTTCAACCTCACTGTCAATTAAGACAGAAAAAGCACTATAGTTTTGACCATTCAAAACAATCTTGGTGGAGCTGGATTCTGGGATATAAGATATCTTCTTGGAAAACATGAGGTCCTTGAGGTTGTCCAAAGTAAGCTATAAGGGTCTATCTTGCTTGGAAATAATGATGATTTTGGTACTGATAATGTGTGAGAATTACTGGCCCACAAGCTTAGGCAAAGAGAATTACTTAAAGCATAAGAAATGCTGAGACAATAATTTTGTATGATTGATCCTTAATCTGAGGCAGAGGCACTGGAAAACTTGTGAATGTGAATGAATTGATCAATGAATGGATGGAAAAAAGCAGGGAGAAGAGCTCCTTAAATACAAAAGATGGTGCTCATGTGGAGCTCATTTAATGACAAGCAAAAGGAAAAAATTCCTCCCCAAATGTACTCACAGGCCCTACAAGCCCTGTTAATTGGTTTGAGCTTACTCAAACCACTTTTAATTAGTTCTGAAACCTTTTGACCACCATGTATAGGTTATATTTGGTTTTTCCACCCTCATAGGGCTGAACCAGCCCCTTGCTGTTCAGACCCTGGCTGATTCTCTATTACAACCAGCCCTGTTACCTGGTTACATCTCTCTTCTAACTGTACTTGCCCTTTCTATACACTCAAAGGCCTGGTTTCCTCCTGAAACCAGGCCCCTGGCCCTCAAAATGGCCAGGGTGGACCCACAATCACTCTGGGTCTGGCCAAGAATTCATGAGGGGGGTGGGTGTAACTGGAAGGCATATACCCCCCCCCCACTCCTTTGCTCAAATCTCTCCAGGGGCCCTGGGGGTCCTCACACAGAAGGTGGGCTGGGTGGTGGTCAGGCCCACCCAGCCCCATTGGTCTCCTACCCCTTGTTAATGGGGGGGGGGGGGGGGAGATTTCCCCATATTAATTGGTCATGAGGTGCGGGGGTGATTAAGTCCCCTCCTACTTTGCCGGTTGCCTTTTTTGCAAACAGCTGGCTTTTTGGGAGAGGAGGGACCAGCCATCCTCCTTCCCCCTTGCAACAAAGCAAGGGGAGTGAGGGAGGCAGGAGCCGCCAGCCCCTGCAGCTGCGACTAGCCAGGTGGCGCAACTGTAAGTTTTTGAGGCTAAAAGGAAGTTTTCAATTTAAGTTGAATGCAAAGAAATAAGAAAGGAAGCACAACAATAGAAGCTTAGAAATACCTAAAAGGACCAGTCAGAAACTGGATCAGGTACAGAAGAAATACAGTGTTTAATAAAAGGGACAGCAGGAGTAGCAGACTTGTTGTGGCTTAGATTGATGAAGTTGATAACTTGGAGGAACACAGGTTCAAGCGGGTTATTTGTGAGTCAATTCAGGATGGAAATAATCAGGAAACAATATTTGTAAATGAGACATGATAAACGTAATGAAACAAAAGAGGGACATACCTGACTCAGAAACATGGGTTAAGTGGTGCAAGCTTGTGGTTTCACAAGGGAAGATTTTCCCCAGGATCTGAGTTTGGGTTGCTACTTATACCAGGCCTGCGTGTTGGGATTGTTGGAGTTGGAGTATCTGCAGCCTGTCCCTGTTGGGGATTCAGATGGTTTGAAAGTGCGCGGATTCAGATGGTTTGACAGCGGAGAGGTGGAGTGATATCAATTTGAGAATATTGGTAAGTTGTGCTGGGAATTCAAAATCCTCCCTTGCTCAAATTATGCTTTGATCTTCAGGCTCTTGAGCGCCTGTTGTAGCGTCATTCTGGACACCTTTTTTGTGAGGATTTTGGCCAGATTCCTCTTTGAGGGTTGTTGATGTTCTCATTCCATTTCATCTTAATGTCAGATGTGATACTGTGTTTGTTTTCTTCTTTCCCATCTATTTCAATTCTCATGTATTGCTCGTCAAGTTGTTGTCTGTCCAATTGTCCTGTGTGACGAGCTGTCACCTATCTCATACCTGTCACCTACGACTCTCAAGCTACCTCTTGACTCAGCACATAAAGGAAAAGCAACCGTCCTCTGTCCTACAAGTGAAGACTCAAACTCAACCACTTGGCAAGCTTCACCTGCTCGACTTTGATCACCAAATCATCTGAACACAAAGACTAGACTGAAAAAATGGTCAACTCAACATTCCTCTGAACTAATCTATCAACTCCTTCAGCTCAGTATCTTGGTTGGATCAGTCAACAACAAATCCTCAAACTGCTCTGTTCTACTTAAGCTCCTTAGAGGTCATAACCCGGCCTGTAGAACTATCAGTCTCTGTTTGTTTTCCTTCCTGTTCATTTCTGTTTTGTCATCTGTTCTTTATATCATGTACACGGTATCTAACCCTTTCCTTGAATCTGAAATGAATCAGCCTGGTCTAGGTTTCTTAATTCATCAAAACTTTTACACGGTTAAAAGCCAAATATGGATCACCCCAGCTCATCCGGCACAAATCGAATAACTGAAACACCTGGACCAGGAGGAGGAGGAGAAGGTAATTTTAAGGCTTTGGCTCTGAAGTCCCTCATGGAATCCACCCCACTACTCACCAAGACAAACTACTCAATCTGGCGAAAGAAGATGGAACAATTGTTTAAAATGCGTGGAATCCTTGACCTCATCAACTCAAACAACCCATATACTGAAATCCCAGACAAAAAAAAATGGCTGGATATATCATGTCTAAACTAGATCCAGCAACCCATACTAACATCATAAGCTCAGAAAATGAAGATTTAACCAAGCTAATTTGGCTGGCAGCTAAGAACCACTTCGCCTCCAGTCAAGGAGCCAATTGAGCTCAAACATTCTTCAATTTTCTTTACCTGGCTTTTGACAAAAATGATATCAAAAGCTTTGCAACCTCAGTAAGAACCCACTTGGGAAAACTCGACAAAGTTGGAATAGAGCTACCGGCCGACATCCTCAGTTACCTGATTCTATTCAAATTGCCTGAGTCACTCAAGGCAATCCGCTCTCGAATCATGCACTCAGGACTGCAAATTGTTAACTGAAGACCCAGCGGAGCTGCGCAGTTTCCGTTGCGCAGATTCCCGACTGTAGTCGTGAGAGCTCCAGGCGTCCTCTCCAACCCAAACGACTAGATCCCCTGAGGAACCTGATTGATCAATCCACTCCTCGGTCTCTGCTCTCTCCCTTGATCCGAATCCCCTCTCAATCACCTCCGTATCCCTGTCTCACCACCTCACCCTTACCGGACGCAGTGCCACACGCGACCCCACCTTGGCAATGTAGCTAACTCCAGGAGGAGCAACTTCAACTAGACCCTCCACCACAAGCTCCACGTCAAGTCCGCTAGCAGTGCCTTCAACCTAGGTGACCTATTTCATTCACTACCTCTCTTGTTGTCTTTCTTTTGTTTCCATTATTCTTCAATCTCTATCATCCATAACTTACACTCATTTATGTCCTCTTTATTCCAATCATGTACTCAGACTATACTGTTACAAGGGTTTATGATTGAATTGAAATAAAGAGACTCTCAAGAAACTTCACATGGTAGCGAGAGTCCTCTCTTGATTCAACATAACCAACTCTTGAACAGATAAACGGTTGAAGAACTCCAGGCACCCCCAATGGCTGAAAGTGCAGGACATCCCATTCACATCCCTGTCTCCAACGACTCCGACAATGACTACTCCACAAAATCTAAAATAATAAAACTAAAAAGACACAATTGGCACGACTGGAAGAATGCCTTCAAAGACATCATCATCGGTAAAGGTCACAAAGAGATCCTTGACAACAAGTGGATAAAAGCCAACTCGGAAACAAAGACTTACCGACAAAAGAATGCCCTTGCTCTCAGCCTCCTGAGGGTCTCGGTCAAAAAGTACCTTCTATCCTGTTTCAAGTCCAGCAAGTCCAACTTTAGCAAAGCCTACAAGCTTCTATCAAGTGAATGCGGAGAAAACTTGCTGATTGTCATAGGTGACGCTCTCATCCGCCTAGTCAACATCACGTACAAACCGGGTAGAAGCCTACGAGAACACACGTCGACGTTCAAGTACGCCTATGTCAATCTTACTGAGATGATAGAAGGACAGCCAACCGAGGACCAAATAATGAAAGTATCCTTGGCCCTGGCGGCAGTGTTCTACATCAAGAGTCTGAGACAGGACGACTTAATCTCGAACATCACCTCGACCCTGTATGATATACAACCCTTTATGCTAGAGGCAGTATTGAATTGGGTGTTACTGGAGGACTCACGACGAGAGTCTTATTCTGCTGACTCAAGCTACTACGCCCAAAACTATTCGCGTCAATCCCGTCAAACCAAACGTAATACTCAGGTCAACAGGTTCAACAAGACTCCTCCACCGCCGGCTTTCCCTCCTCGCTCTGTCGCTCCCACAAGGAGAAATCCTCAACATCCCGCACAGCCTACCTCCCTCGCATCCCAAATAGAACGGCTGGACCGCGAGCTCAAACTTCTTCGGTCATAACACTCTGTGAACATAGCTGAGGAATGCACGGAAGGAAGGACGGAGGAGTATCTGACCAACAAGGGGCTAATGACCGCGGACCAGTCTACCGACCCAGACAACTGTGGATTCCTCATATGTGAAGACACTCTCTATAACACCTTGATCACCAGCAACCCCAGGTGCAAATTAGTCTACAACTCAGGAGCATCGAGATCTACCGTCTGCAACATGTCACTCCTAGATAATCCCACTCCGGTTACAAAACAACTGAATACCTACGGGGGCCGCATTGAAATTACGCACGTTGGAAAGCTCAAAAAAGGAGGAACAACCATATATCCCGTGTTCTACGCTCCAAACGGACCACGTAACCTCATCTCCGCTAGTCAGCTTGAAGATCACGGTCTGCGGGTGGTTCACAAGCATCGCACGGTCCTCGTCAAACTGGCCAATCGAATAGTCTATTGATTCCCACGCATAGGTAATCTTTAGGTCTCCTATCACTCCCCTCCATCTCCGTCCGAACTCTGCCTTGCGAATGTAACCAATACCAATGTGGATTGGCACATCACTCTTGGACACCAGTCAGACGCATACCTCAAAAAGTTCCTATGTCTCCATGGCATCGCGATGCCGAAGCCCTTCCCATCCACGAGCTGCTGCAACATCTGCTCCGAATGCAAAATCCAGCGCAAGTCACACTCCAATCCGTTACCTGTGTCATTGAAGCCGTTCCAACGCCTCCATATGGACGTTCTCCAGATCACCCCTCCCTGCAAACAGTTGGCCTCGTACATCCTTGCAATCATTGACGATTTCTCCAGATTCAATCAAATATACATCCTTAAGAGCAAATCCGACGCCAAGGAGAATATCATGAGCTACATTCACGAGATAAGAAATCAGCTAGATGTCACTCCGGCATTCTTACACTGCGACCGGGGGGGCGAATTCTTGTCAACAAAGCTCCGCAACTTCCTGTCAACCCAAGGCATTGTTCTTGAACAGGGACCCGCTGATTCGCCACAATCAAATGGGTTGGCCGAACGGTTCAACCAAACCATCTTGACTAAAATGAGGTGCGTACTGGCGCAATCCGAGGTGCCAATAAATTACTGGGACAAAGCCGGGAGGTACTTGTCGATGCTCATCAACATGCTACCATCCTTGTCGCTTGGCTGGAAATCGCCGGTTAGCACCCTACTTGGTGTCAATGGAACTGTGGAACCCGTCCGCGAGGTACTGACCTTAATTCCGTTTGGCCTTAAGGTGCACATTCACAGCCCCCCTGCGTCCAAAATTGAGGTAAGGTCCAAACCGCTCCTTTTTCTGGGGTACAAATTGTACTCGGACGCCGGCAGATTTCTGGATCCAACCAAACGGAAAGTGGTGGTAAGCCGTGATTTCACACCTACACGGGTTGTTTTCCCATATAACTCTGCCCAATCCCTCAAGAAATCTCCGTCTTTTCTCCCGCAGACTATCTCTTGGATGCCTGTTGTTTCAAACAATGACCCGCCTGCTACCTCCTCCGAGCTCATACCAATCTCTTGGTCCCGCACAAGTCCCACCGTAATGCTGAATCTGCCGCTCCTGGCGCTCCAGAGACGTCCTCACCCCCGATCTCAATTCATACACCCCCATCCAGCCCAGTCGACGTGGCCCCAAGAACAAACGCTCCAGAAACGCTCCCCATACCTGCCCCCGCGCCTAAGGGTTACCCTTATGTACCCTACTATGACAAGGCCCCCCGAGATGTCTTGTCCGATATCGACGTCACGGCTATCCTTTCTGGTTCAAGGCAACCGCGTGTCTCTTGGCTCAATGACGACAACACGGAAGAGGATGCCCTTATCAGTGAGGTAATTTTGGTAGAAAAGGCTCTTGGGGACCCAGACAAACGACCCAATTGGATGGAGTCAATGACGAATGAAAATGAATAACTTCTGATGCACGAGACGGGTACACTTGTTCCCCAACCTGAAGACGATAAAGTCATTGGCGGCATGTGGCGGCTGGTTTGTAAAAAGAATGAATTCGGTGAAATCACCCGGCGGAAATCAAGATGGGTTTGCTTTGGTAATCACCAGGAATACCCCCAGCATTACCTTGACACCTACTCCTTGGTCTGTCGTAGTGAGTCCCTTAGAGCTCTTCTCTCCGCCACTGTTCAAAATGGATGGCATGCGTTTCAATTCAACGTCAAAACTGCCTTTCTCTATGGCAACATCGACGCGGTGATCCATGTGGCGCAGGTGGCGGGTTTCGAAGTACAGGGTAAGGAGGACTGGGTGTGGAGACTCAACAAGTCCCTGTATGGCACCAAGAAGGCCCCAAGGTGCTGGCGTACTCACCTTACGAAGACATCTTGTCGCTCGGGATGGCTCCGTCGCCCGGCGATGAATCAATCTTTGTGAACCAGTCTAAGTCAATGCGGATGCACCTCCATGTGGATGACGGCCTGGTTGTAGGCCCTGACAGGGATGAGATCAAACGGTTCCTGAAGCTCTTGGGGGGGACTTACAAGATAAAACTCCAAGAACGTCCGACCCAGCACTTGGGCTACACCCTTGAGTGGAACCTGGACGGCTCTCTCAAACTTCACCAAGGCGAATTCACCAAGAAGGCGCTGAAAGACTTTGGTTTTGAACACCTCAATGCCGTGAAAGCCCCCGCACCAATGAATATACACAAGGTAGTGGCACAAGACTCACCCAAGTTTGACGTCAAGACCATGCAGAAGGCATTGGGTACCCTAATACACCTGGCTATTCACACAAGACCCAAAATTCAATTTACGGTCAACTTGCTGTCTCAATTTGCCAACAAGCCAACTCAAGCCCAGTGGAAGATGATGAAGCACCTATTTCAATACTTACAAGGAACAAAGTCGGTGGGCCTTCTGTTCACCAAGTCCGCCAACCCACAAGATCAGCTGTGTGGATGGGCGGACGCTGACTACGGCAGGTCCATTACCACCCAAAAGTCAACATCCGGCTATGTGATCACCCTGTTTGGCAACCCCATAAGTTGGACCACGAAGAAACAGTCGATTGTTGCCCAATCCACTACGGAGGCGGAATTTGTGGCAATCAACCTGTGTGCAAAACAAATCAGGTGGCTATCCACTCTCATCATTGGACTTGGCATCCCAATAGCGAAAAAAAAAGATCAAAAACAACAACCAGGGGGCTAACTTTATAAGCAAGGAAGCCCAACTGAACCCAAACTCACAACACATCAAGGTCCGGTTTCAGTATGTACGAGATCTTGTTTCCAAGTCTCTACTCTCTGTTGAACACACGCCATCCGAGGATATGATTGCCGGCATACTCACAAAGCCCCTCGGGTACTTCAAAGTGGTACAGGCCAGGCTCCAACTACACCTCACCTCCGCCAAATCTAGGAGGAGTGTTAACTGAAGACCCAGCGGAGCTGCGCAGTTTCCTTTGCGCAGATTCCCAACTGTAGTTGTGAGAGCTCCAGGTGTCCTCTCCGACCCGAACGACTAGATCCCCTGAGGAACCTGATCAATCAATCCACTCCTTGGTCTCCGCTCTCTCCCTTGATCCAAATCCCCTCTCAGTCACCTCCGTATCCCTGTCTCACCACCTCACCCTTACTGGACGCAGTGCTGCACGCGACCCCACCTTGGCAACGTAGCTAACTCCAGGAGGAGCAACTTCAACTATACCCTCCACCACGAGCTCCACGTCAAGTCCGCTAGCAGTGCCTTCAACCTAGGTGACCTATTGCATTCACTACCTCTCTTGTTTTCTTTCTTTTGTTTCCATTATTCTTCAATCTCTATCATCCATAACTTACACTCATTTATGTCCTCTTTATTCCAATCATGTACTCAGACTATACTGATACAAGAGTTGATGATTGAATTGAAATAAAGAGACTCTTGAGAAACTTCACACAACTCTCTGTCTCCCTGGTACTCAATCATCTGGTCCAACACAAGAACAAAGTTCAGGAAAAACTGCCCAAGACGTCCAACACTAACTCCGCCTTGTATCACTCTAATCATCAAAGAGAATCAAATTACCCAAGATGCCTGGATGGAAAGCACAACCCGGCGGTGAAGTCCCATTCTCAGTCCTCCTGCTGGATTGAATTTCCTGAACTGAAACCTGATAACCCCCCAAACAAAGCAAGACGGCGACCTAAAAAGAAACCACAAGAAAAATCGCACTTCTACAGCTTCTACTGTGCTCCAGACAAGGCAAAAACAGACTTTGAAGAACGTTACATTCTAGACAGCGGATGCTCAATTCACATTTTTTGAAGCAAAGACTTCTTCATCACGCTGGCAGAACACTCAGGAGACAATACCATTAAAACAGGGAAAAGAGGAGAAGGACTATCCATCAAAGGGCTCGGCACCATAGCAATCTTGGACAGAGCTAATCAAATACGCTTAGATAATTCAGCTTGGGTTCCTGAAGCTACTTTCAACCTCATCTCTCTCGGAGCCCTGCTAAACAAAGGCTGCGTATTACAAGTTAACACCAAAACCAAGCCGTCCTCCTTCTGTCTCTGCTTCAAAGGTAAATCACTACTGACAGGCATCACAGAGAATAATCTTCTAGTCATCAAGTTTGGTCCCTCAAGCCAGTCTCAGCCTCTCCAGTGTTAATTAACACAAACGGACATAACTAGTCTTCACGAGAAACTTGGTCATGCTAGCATTAAGCGCATGGAAAAACATCTTGGTCATAGCATTAGTAAAACTCTGGCAAGCAACTTTCAATTTCTAGCCTGCAACAAGGCAAAGATCTCGAGAATTCCCTTTGACAGTACTCAAGCCCCTGCCTCAAGGGTTTTTGACCAACTTCACCTGAACCTGATGGGGCCCCTGAATCCAACCAGCAAAGGGGGGATGCGATATTCTCTTACAATTGTCGAAAACAAGTCAGGCTATCTTTCCTCATTTCCTCTTCCCTCCAAGGACGCTGCCGCTAACACAATCAAATTCACAATTGAAAATGAAGCCAAGAAACTACTTAGATACCCCTCCAAAGTCATATCCGACGGAGGAGGTGAATTCGTGAACAAAGATCTCAATCAATTCTTCAGGTCCAAGGCTATACAACACATCATCAGTGAACCTTACCACTCACAGCACAATGGGAAGGCAGAACAAGCCAACCGGACAATCATGGAGTCTTTGCTCTCCGTGTTCATCTCGACTTCCATTCCCAAAAACTACTGGCACGTAGTCATAAAAAGCTGTTGCTTTGCACTTAATCAAATTCCTTCTGAAAAGGGCGGAGAGACGCCGTGGAAAATGCTTCAAAAAACTGACCTACCCCCAAACTACCTTCAGCCCATAGGCTCTCAAGCAGTCTACCTACTCAGTGACACCAAAATACCCTCAAAACTGAGTGAAAAAGGGGAGGAAGGGATTCTCCTAGGCTACAACCCTCGCCTCCTTTCTTATAAAATTCTTTCCAGAAGCAGGAAAATCATAGACACCAAGCATGTCAAGTTTATAAATAAACCATCACCAATCAATCTTGAACTTCCTGTCAGCAAGGCAGCAGCCGGAGAAATAACTCAAGTGATTCAGAATGAAAATCTCAAAGGCACTCAAGCCGGTACTGATGCAACCGTCATTGAACTCCAGGACAACATCAAAACTCTCATCAAACCCAGCACGGTAACAGACAGCTCAGACGCCGAGGTTCTCAAAACCCTTAGACCTAACTTACGCAACAGAAGTCAACTTAAACCTCCCCAACAATATGGGTACTATCACTCTGACGTACCAAAGAACATTCACGAGGCATTAGGCAATGCCACCTGGGTACCTCCTGTCAACAAAGAACTGGACAAAATAGAGGAACTTGGTGTTCGGGAAGATGCCAAGGAGTCGGAAGTCACCAATCCCCTTGATACAACCTGGGCCTTCCGATGCAAACAGGACCTACACACCGGGGACATCACTCTCAAGGCTTGTGTCTGTGTTCAAGGATTCAACCAAAAATTTGGCATAGACTACTTTGACACGTTTGCTCCCACAGGTAAGGTGGCCTCTCTACAAGCCCTACTATGCTACTCTGTAGACAAAAAACTTAGCATTCTTCAATTTGACGTAAAAGGAGCATTTTTACACGCTCCGCTAAGCGAGGAAGTCTACATCAAAACTCCAGCTGGCTCCAAACGAACCTCTAAATATCTCAAGTTGAAGAAATCATTTTACGGGTTGAAAAAGGCGCCACTGAACTGGTACAAGACCCTGAGTGAGTGGATGAAGAAAAATGGTTTCAAGGAGAGCGACAGCAATCCATGTCTCTATCTCCATGAAGATCAAACCACTGCTCTCTTCTTTCATGTAGATGATCTAATTGTAGTTGGAAACACCAAAGACTTTAAGAATTGGTTTCTCGCAAGATTCAAAGACTCTTCAGCGCATGAGGTCAAAACGCTACTCGGAATGAAGGTGGAAGTCACTCCAGACTTGATCAGTCTCTCACTACCAAATCACATCAAAAAAGAGCTCGAAGAACTGAATCTCCTGGACGCTAAGCCGCTGAACAATCCTTGCACTTTGGAACTACAACTAAAACCAGCAACACCCGAAGAAATCAAAGCATTTGAAGAATTGGGAAAGAATTACTGATCCCCAATTGGGAGGCTGAATTTCATTGCGAACCTGGCTAGACCAGATATCAGCTTTGCTGTATCAAACCTAGCTTTATTCTGGAAAATACCAGGGATTACCCACTGGAAGGAGTTAACTCATGTATGGCAATATCTACTGAAGACAATCAAATATAAACTGGAGTTCCGATCAAAATCAATCTCAAACCATCTCGTCACTTACAGTGATGCAACCTGTGGGGATGACCCAGTCACCAGACTCTTGCAGACCGGTTTTATATCTCTTTTCAAGGGTTGTCCTATCTAATGGACTAGCAGAAAGCAATGGAGCATAGCTTTTTCCTCCACCAAATCTGAATGTAACGCCCTCTCAGCAAGTCATCTCAAAGGCCGTTGGCTTCATCATCTTCTGACGGAAATCTGGAGGTTTTCATCTCTCGGACCTGCGATGCACCTCGTCAATAACAAAGGCCTCATTGACAAAATCAAGAAATTTGGTTGCAAATCTCATGCAGAATACATAGACATCAAACTTAAAAGTATAAGGAACAACTGGAATGATGGACTGATCAGTGTCAAACTCATCTCCTGCCACAACATGCTTGCGGATGACCTCACCAAACCAGCCAATCCTATCTCCGTACTCAGGCTCACCAGGTATGTAGGGAGCTAAGCTCTTTGGGATGTTGAGTTGAGCCGGTGTGTTGATGTTCTCATTCCATTTCATCTTAATGTCAGATGTGTTACCGTGTTTGTTTTCTTCTTTCCCATCTATTTCAATTCTCATGTATTGCTTGTCAAGTTGTTGTCTGTCCAATTTTCCTGTGTGACGAGCTGTCACCTATCTCATACCTGTCACCTACGACTCTCACGCGACCTCTCGACTCAGCACATAAAGGACAAGCAACCGTCCTCTGTCCTACAAGTGAAGACTCAAACTCGATCACTTGGCCAGCTTCACCTACTCAACTTCAATCACCAAATCATCTGAACCCGAAGACTAGACTGAACAAATGGTCAACTCAACATTCCTCTGAACTCATCTATAGACTCCTTCAGCTCAGTATCTTGGTTGGATCATTCGACAACAAATCCTCAAACTGCTCTGTTCTACTTAATCTCCTTAGAGGTCATAACCCGGCCTGTAGAACTATCAGTCTCTGTTTGTTTTACTTCCTGTTCATTTCTGTTTTGTCATCTGTTCTTTATCTCATGTCCACGGTATCTAACCCTTTCCTTGAATCTGAAATGAATCAGCCTGGTCTAGGTTTCTTAATTCATCAAAACTTTTACAAGGGTAACTTCTGTAGTTTGATTTCTCCTTTGAGCAGCTCAATCTTGATGAAGTGAAATCTCAGCTCCATGTGCTTTGTGTGGAAGCTCTAGTGATTGGTTTGGTTTAGTTCCAATTTGATGGCACCCTGGTTGTCTTTGAAGACCGTTGTCGGTTTCCTTGCTTTGTTGGGGGCTATTTCCACAAGGAGAGACTTTATCCATTCTACCTCTTTGAAGGCGTCCCCCAGGGCTTTATATTCCTCCTCAGTGGTTGACAGGGAAATTGATGGCTGCTTCTTGCATTTCCAAACTACCACACACCCCAGCCACTGGATCACCAGGCCTGATATTGAGGGGTGCTTGCTTGGGCAAATGGCCCAGTTGGCCTCAAATATGTCAGCATGCGCCCAGAGGAGTCACCAGCAAAGGTGAGGCAAGTTGTGCTAGTGTGTTGGAGGTAGTTGAGGACATGTAGCTCCGCTTCCTAGTGGGTGGGTTTGGCAAGAAATTGGGCCAGGTAGTTCACCGCAAAGGTGATGTTGGGACGAGTGCTCATGCTGATGTCATTTAGATCCCCAAAAATTATCCTATAATTGACTCCCAAGGCCACAAAGTCTTTGCAATCTTCCTCACAGGATGGATACAGGTTTCTATTTGGCTTGAAGGCCATGTAGTGCATCTTATACGTTGGAAGCGGGTATTGGGCACATACATGCTTGATGTAGGTTTGTTTGTGGATCTTGAAGCAATTGGCTAGGTGTTCTATGTTCATCCCTAGAAGGAAAGATGCTTGGCCAAGGTCCTTGATCTTGAAGCGGGATGAGATGAGTTGGAAAAACTGATTGGGGTTGTCACTGAAGATGGCAATGTCATTGACATGCACATAAAGGTACATTGAGTTGGACCAGAACACAAAGCAATCTGCTTTGCATTGATTGAAGCCTGCCTTGCCAAGCCACTTGCACAGAGTCTTTTACAAGGCAAGGGAAGGTTGCTTGAGGATGTAGAGAGCCTTCTTTAGGCAAAGAAAATTACCTTGTGAGACATGGATGTTGCTCAGAGAGTCAATATACACCTCTTCTTGGATAGTGGCATTGAGGAAAGCAGCTTTAACGTCTACTTTTCAAAATCTCTGTTTCTTAGCCGCTGCTAGGGAAATTAGCATTTGTAACATGGTCTTGTCTGCAGTTGGTGCAAACGTGTCAAAAAATTCCAGGCCCTATTGTTGGTAAAATCCCTGCATGCAGAGGCAAGCTTTGAATTTGATGATTCAATTTTGGTCATTGTGTTTGGTTCTTAAGATCCACACCCATTTGAGGGAAAGTTTTTGATGCGGCAGAAAGGTTTCCTCCCAAACATTGAAGCTGATTAGGTTGGCTTCCTCTTTCTTCATAGCTTCAATCCATTCTTTGCGGTATTTTGATTGGAGGGCCTCCTGTACAGTTTTAAGATCCACGTAGGAGTGGTCAAAAATCAGGTAAACAGCTGGCAGGCCTACTTTAGAACCAATTCTGCGGGGTTGATGGATTATTTTTTTGGGTGTGAGTTTGTCAAGGGAAGGCGTGGCCATTGGAGAAACATTATCAGAAATAATGGCATTGGTTAACAAGTAAGTGGAATTGGAGCCGCAAGTGGTTGGATGAGTGATTGGGATAGGGGTTAATGCAAGAAAATCAGAAGGATTAAGGAGATTGGTTTCTTTTACAGAAGAATTTAGGGAAGGAAAGAAAGATTTGTTGAAGGTAGAATTTCCAGATAAAAAGATTTCAGAGGAGTCCATATTCAAAAGGAAAAATGACAAGAATTCATTGGTGTACCCAAGAATGACTGTCTTTTTGCAGGTGGGTTGGAACTTGAAGACTTGACTAGCTTTGGGAATCAAAGCATAGGAAGTGCAGCAAAAGGTCTGAGGCAAGTGTAGTTGAACATTTGGCTGTGCCACAGTTGGTAGGGTACAATTTTCCCTTGTTTTTTGGAGGGGATAACATTGAGCAGGTGGGTGGCAGTGTTAAAGGCTTCATCCCAATACTTAGGTGTTAAATTGCTCTGGTTTAGGAGGCAAAAATCCCTCTTGAGGATAAGGCAATTGGATCTTTCCGCCATACCATTCTTTTGGGGGGTATGGGCGGGGGCAAAGTTCTGGAAGATGCCCTTTTTGGTGCAGTAGTCCCTGAGTTATGAAGATATGAATTCCCCACCGTTGTCTGAGATGATTTTACTCATGGTTTTGCCAGTCTTCTGTTCAGCTTGACTCACATATTCTTTGATGGCCACGGTTGCCTCATTTGTTTTCTTCAGTAGGGCAAAATTTCTGTGGCCAGAATGCTGGTTGGTTAGTGAGAGGAAGTAGTTGAAACCCTGAGTTCAAGGTGATTGAGATGGGTCTGACTAAGTTCAGGTTTATAGCTTCAAGCATTTCAGAAACTTGTTTGAAGTGGTGGTTGAATGGAGTTGCTGTCCCCTTACAGGTGCGGAATATTTTGCAGCAAAACAGATTCAAGGTTTCCAACAGGTTTAGAGTCTTGAGGGCAAGGGACCCTGGATTTCCCAATTGTGTGTGCCAGGTTTTCATTGACTCCTTGAGAAGTACTTTGGGTTCATGGCTGACTGAGAATCTGGTTCCCCACGTTTCTGTGAGATTTTTTGAAGTGGTGCCAATGAATTGAATATTTTTGCACATCACCTCAAAGACAGAGAAGCCAATTTTATTGAAGATTGTCTTCTTGGCCTTGAGTTGCGTGAGGGAGATGAGACATTGGTTGATGGTAGAAATTAGGAGAATGTTTCTGAGCTTGATCACAACTTCAAGGTGCTTTATCAATCTGGAAAATCCAACATGTGTTGTGGTGGGCCAGTGTCAGCTTGCTACTTTGTACAGAGCAAACTGTCAATAGCAACACAAAACTATGAAAAATAAGAATATCTAAATTAAAAAAATAAGGAGTGAGAAATCCATAATAATTATTAAAGAAATGGATTCCTCACCCAAAATTGGGTAGGGTAACTCACTGACCCCACCCTTGAATTCCAAGTTCTTAAGTACTAAAAATTACGACACCAGTATGGCACTTTTTGGCCATTTTAATATTTCACATGTGTCGTCACGTATAGGGTTTACACCTAAAATTCATTCAGAATTGAGGTGTTGTGTATATTTTAGGAGTTACACGCGGAAATGTGTTATGTCACAATTCCCGCATGCAGCCCCACATCATTACATATCCCTACGTACTCGTAGTAGCAGATTCCTGCGTACTACAGAACCGCGCGTAGCTAATTCTGACACGCACGCAGCGGATCCTACCCCGCGCGCATATGTACTGACTGATCCCCGCGTCGGGATCCGTCCTGACTAATCTGACAACCAGGTACCACTCAGAAGAGCTAAAAGCTAGTTGGAGTTGCCTAGCATATGTAACAAATTGACATGTGCATTAGTAATAGGCTAAAAAGATCAAAAATTAAATAAAATTAATGAAAATTAATTTTAGAGCATTTTTTAATAATAAATCAAAGATCAAGGATTACCACATACATCACTGACTCTGATCTTTGAAGACCACAAGACACTACAAGGAGTGTTCATAAAAATTATTAATAATTATATATGTGATCAGAAGATGATGGAAAATCAGTAAACATCCACATCTGCCCGCTCCAAAGATATACCAATAGTACAAATGAAGGATGAGTAAAAAATGATCAAATTTACGCCATAACAGATTAACAGATCTAGTGGCTAAAATAGTACAGAAATCAAGCAGATCTAAGGACAGCTGATTGACAGCACCAATTTAAAGTTTCAATCTTTCCCTTACAGGCTTTTCAGCCTGAGCGCACAAGCAGAACCCTCTCTACATGCCCTGAGAAGCTCAAAAATCACCCCAAAAAGGTATTTATACAGACCTCTTTGGATCCATTATTCCAGATCAGTTAATCAGTTTACCAGGAATTATTATTATCAATCAGACACCGTTTCATTGTTAATCAAGTGCTTATATGAAGATAAGCAAGTGATTTATGACTTAGTCTTTAGTAGTATTATTTACTCTTATTAACCAATCAACCCTTGAAGTATATTCAAGCAATCCACCCCATCTGCTCTGAAACCCTTCCAATTATTTCAGGATTCTCGTGGTAAAGTGCGCAGAGGGAGTGTTACCCTTCCTGTCTTGGACATTGGTGCTGTTACGCCCGGCTCACAGTGGGATAAGTCTTTTCTAATGCACCCATCTTCATTCCAAGGTTCTTAAACTGCCTAAGGAGGCCCCTTGAAGAGAGGTTGCTAGTCTGTAAAGATCCCCAGTAGTATAATATTGTGGACCCTATTTTATATTATATTGAAAACCATTTACTACCAAAACAATTAAACCTTGCAACTGCTCTTATTAAATCATTTATTTGAGCCTCTAAGCATTTATTTTTGGAACAATAATAATTACTATTATTCCAGTATTCTTATCACTCTTTGTAGTTTAAGGGCTGCAAGGTTCCTGGTATCAGAGAGCTGACAACTAGGGGTCTGGCTGGGAAATATCCTTAAATAATCAATTTTTTAATTATTTATTCCTTGTACCAGTCTATTTATTTTTTGAAAAAAATAAGTTAACATACTTATAACCTACATTTTTGATCATTTGTCTCCTTAGTGGATCTTAAGACCAATGTAGAATTGATCAATTATTATTTGAAGCTTCTTAAAAATAAAAAAGAATAAAAACTCCATAACTTTGTCCCTGTTATTATAACTCCTGAGAAAAAAAAGGAGAAAATGCTTTATTATAAACAGAAATTTATGAAAGACAAAGAACTTGAGCTTGAAAGAATTATTGATTTTAATTTTTTATTAAGGCAACATAAAGAGTGGAAAATTTATCAAAGGAAGCTTTATATTTCTAAACCAAATTATCCTGAAGATAAAGAAAAATCCAAAATTAATAAAAGTGATTGTTTTTTTCTAAAAATATCATTTTAACACGTCAAAATACAAAAATATATTAAACTTATATTTTTTGTTTTTTTCTCAGTGAATTTTCTTTTTTGTGATCTCATTGACCAGGACCTCCTAGAGGACTTTACAGACAGTGTACCCTTGGACTTACCCTTGGATATTTCCCAGGATCTGATTGGAATTCACTCAGACCCCATTGGAATACCCCCCAAGGATAGTTGTGATCCCAACCAAGTGTTGGTATTCTTGAATTCAACTTGAAGTGAGTTAAAATATATATAAAAAAATTATTAAAAATATCAAACACGCAAAAAATAATATTTTTATATTTTTAAAGTCTTTTTTCAAAAGTTTCAACAAAAGACTTACTTATTTTTTTTTGGTGCTATGTATTTAAATAGGCGCAACACCCGCGCAACAAGTGGAGCCCCATTGTATGGATCTCTGCCCGGAGGAACCCAACAAGCAAGGACTCCAGTTTCAAGCGCAATGAGGGGGATCAAACCCTTGACCATAGCATCACGCGGGAAGACGACGGCAACAACCGGGGCAGCCAACTCAACCAACAGACCATTGGAGGACCACCCGTTGCCCAACAGGTTATCCCAGGAGGTTAAAGGTCCTCCTACGCCACCCCAGCTGGACTCAACCAAGGAGGAAAGAGTAAAGGTATCAGTGAAAGAACAGTTGAGCTATTGGGAACAATTCAGGTTGGCTCAGACCCAGGAGGATCAACCAGGTATGAGAAAAGCTATTTCTCTGGCAAAGAAATCTCAGATTTCTCTGCAAAGGTTGATCCCAAAGAAAAAAGTAGAAGGCTAAATGCAGAACTGTAATCCTTTGGATCAGTTAGCTTCCTTAAAGTGAAAGGACCCCAAAAAGAAGAGGTCCTCAGCCCATAAGAAGTTAAGGAACCCAAAGGATTGGGACAGCATAATATCCCTAGCACAGAAGTGGAAAAAAGTGTACCACAATCAGATGTAGAAGTTCTTAATAGCTTTTCTGTAAATGTGTTTCACAATTTTACTATTATTAGCCAGTGCTTTGACAAAGTTTATCAACAATTGGGCAAATTAAGTCTGATTATTTTCAGAGTCTTTGATACCCAGTCTCAGATTTTGAGAATTGATGAGTTAGAAATACAACAAAACAAGGATAGTATAAAATCTAGTAAGTTGGACCTGATAAAACGTATTGATGATAACCAATCAATTCTTCAGGAAGAGATTCTTGCAACCATGAACCAGCTTAAGGAAGAAGTTAAGAAAACTAGTCCTACTTCTTCAGCTCATATGATTAACAAAATTGACTTATTTAGCAATAAACTTGATTTGGAGTTAGGTATGATTAAGAATGATCTCAGAGATCTTAACATCAATTCTACTAACTCTCCTGTCATAGACCTAAAAGAAACTAGACCTACTAGGTTCACCAGTTCTCCTAGTTTTCCTCCCAGAAACAGGATAACTAGTAATGAGTCTTTCAGTCTTTCAGGCCCAGTCCTACTCCTGAAATGGAGCAGGCTTTGAAGCTACTTCCTCCCATTACTGAATGGCATAAATTCTCTGGAGAAGGAGAATACAACCTTGTCATTTTCATTAAATTTATTGACTATACTCTTTCTTCTTATGAGCTACCTGATGCAGTAGCCGTGGTAAGACTGCCCAGACTATTTGAAGGAGTAGCTCTTGATTGGTTTATCAATAAAAGAGGAGAAGTTGGATCTTTATCCTCGAGTTCTTGGAAACAATTGATCAAAGTACAATTTGGTACTAGGATTTGGAAAAGAAAGATAATATAAAATTTTGAAACCTCCCAGTTTGATCCATCCAAGGAAAAACCTCATAAATGGTGCTTAGACCAAAAAAAGTGGTTAGAATGTTTCTACTTGGATGCTGAAAAAGAAGAGGTCAATGAAAGACTCCTCAACTAACATCCCAGAAAAATCAACCACAGTTTAAGGTGCAGGATGCCTATGGATTCAGATCTTTCTACCTTAATAGATGTGTTGGAAGAGACTATGGATATGAATGGTCTTGATAAAAGAGTCAACAGACTTCCCAGGCAACAAAACACCAGGGACAGGGAAGAATATACTTCCAAAACTAAAGAATCCCCTGCTACTAATCCAACTACCTTGGAAGTCAAGAAGACTCCAGAATCAAAGGAAAAAGTATTTTCAAACTGTTAAAAAACAGGACACGTAAAACCTGATTGTCCTCTACCTAGGAAAAGTATTTATCTTATTGAAGGAGGAGAGTATGAAAATCCTGACCCTCACCTTGATGATACTGATGGATCACTCTCTGATTGTGATTTAATGATCACTAACCCAATCCATGTTATTGAAGGAAGTATTGAGTCTTCTCTAGACATAAATTCCATCAATGAGGATTCTAACTTACCTCAAGAATGGAATCCCAACATGAAGATTCACCACATCTCTGAGGCTAAGGCCTTGACTCTAAAACCTTCTGCAGGTAAAATTTACACTTCAGGCAAAGCATCCTATGCTACTGGTTTAATCCAAGGTTCCCCTGTTAATTTACTTGTAGACAGTGGAGCCTTTTGCTCTTGTGTTGGTTCAACTTATCTGGAGAAACAAGACCCAAACTGGAAACTGAACTTGTCAGCTTTCTACTATGTACAGAGCAAACTTTCAAAAGCAATTCAAAACTATGAAAAATAAGAATATCTCAATTAAGAAAATAAGGAGTGAGAAATCCATAAATATTATTACAGGAATGGATTCCTCACCCAAAATTAGGTAGGGTAACTCACTGACCCCACCCTTGAATTCCAAGTCCTTAAGTACTAAAAATTACACCACAAGTATGGCACTTTTTGGCCATTCTAATATTTCACACATATTGTCACATATAGGGTTTACACCTAAAATTCACTCAGAATTGAAGTGTTGTGTATATTTTAGGAGTTACACGCGGAAATTTGTTATGTCACAATTCCCCCGCGCAGCCACGCATCATTACATATCCCTACGTACTAGTAGAAGAAGGTTCCCGCGTACTAGAGACCCGCGCGCAGCTGATTCTGCCACGCACGCAGCGGATCCTACCCCGTGCGCATCTGTACTAACTGATCCCCGCGCCTGGATCAGTCATGACTAATCTGACAACCTGGTACAGCTCAGAAGAGCTACAACCTAGTTAGGGTTGCATAGTATATTTAAAAAACTGAAATATGAATTACTAATGATCTAAAAAGATAAAAACTTGAATAAAATCAATGAAAGTTAAGTTTAAAACATTTTTTAATAATAAATCAAAGATCAAGCATTATCACGTAAATCACTGATCCTGATCTTTGAAGACCCCAAAACACTACAAGGAGTGTTCATAAAAATTATTAAAAAGTATCTACATGATTAGCAGATGATGGAAAATCAGTAAACATCTACGTAGGCATGCTTCAAAGCAATATCAATAGTAAAAATGAAGGATGAGTACAGAATGATCAAATTTACGCCATAACAGGTTAACAGATCCTGTGGCTAAAATAGTACAGAAATCCAGGAGATCTAAGGTCAGCTGATTAACAGCACCAAGTGGACATGCTAAACCTTCCATGACTGGCTTTTCAGCCTCAGCCCACGAGCAGAACCCTCTCTATGTTCCCTGAAAAGATTAAAATCAACCCAAAAAGTTATTTATACAGACCTCATTGGATCCATTATTCCATCATCAGTTACCAGGAATTATTTATGATCAATCAGACACTGTGTCATTTTTGATCAAGTGCTCATATCAAGATAAGCAAGTGATTTATTACTTAGTCTTTAGTAGTATTATTTACCCTTATTGACCAATCAACCATTGAATTTTAGTCAAGAAATCTACCCCATCAGCTCTGAAACCCTTCCAATTATTCCAGGATTTTCGTGGTAAAGTTCTCATAGTGAGTGTTACCCTTCCTGTCTTGGACATTTGAGGTGTTAAGCCCAGCCATTAGTGTAATAAGTCCTTTCTAAGGCACCCATCTTTATTCCAAGGTTCTTAAACTGCCTAAGGAGGCCCCTTGAAGAGAGGTTGCTAGTCTGTAGAGATCCCCAGTAGTATAATACTGTGGCCCCTCTTTTATATTATATTGAAAACCATTTACTACCAAACCAATTAAACCTTGCAACTGCTCTTATTAAATCATTTATTTGAGCTTCTAAGTTTTTATTATTGGAATAATAATAATTATTATCATTCCAGCATTTTCATCACTCTCTGTATCTAAAGGACTGCAAGGTTCCTGGTATCAGAGAGCTGACAACTGGGTGTCTGGCCAGGAAATATCCTTAAATAATTAATTCTGAATTATTTATTCCTTGGAGCAGTCTATTTATTTTAAAAAAATAAGTTAACATACTTATAATCTACATTTTTGATCATTTGTCTCTCTAGTGGATCTTAAGACCAATGGAGAATTGATAAATTATTATTTGAAACTTCTTAAAAAGAAAAAAGAAGAAAAACTCCATAACTTTGTCCCTGTTATTATAACTCCTGAGCAACAACAGGAGAAATTACTTTATTATAAACAGCAGGTTTTAAAGGACAAACGGCTTGAGCTTGAAAGAATTATCAATTTCAATTCTTTATTAAGGCAACATAAGGAGTGGAAAATTTATCAAAGGAAGCTTTATATTTATAAACTAAATAACCCTGAAGATAAAGAAAAATCCAAAAATAATAAAAGTGATTATTTTTTTAAAAACATCATTTTAACACGTCAACATAGAAAAAATATTAAACTTATATTTTTTGTTCTTATCCATCTCAGTGGATTTTGTTTTTGGTGATCTCATTGACAAGGACCTGCTAGATGTCAGCTCTCTGATACCAGGAACCTTGCAGTCCTTTAGCTACAGAGAGTGATAAAAGAACTTGGAGCAATAATATTCCAAAGAATAAACACTTTAAAGCTCCAATAATGGTACGGTAAGAGCAAGTGCAAGGTTTATTTGGTTTGGTTATAAATATTTTAAATATAAAATATAAAGAGGGGCCACAGTATTATACTACTGGGGATCTTTACAGACTAGCAACCTCTCTTCAAGGGGCCTCCTTAGGCAGTTTAAGAACCTTGGAATAAATATGGGTGCCTTATAAAGGACTTATTCCGCTAATGGCCGGGCTTAACAGCACACGTGGCCTAGACAGGAAGGGGAAACACTCACTCTGAGTACTTGACCACGAAAATCCTGGAGTAATTGGAAGGGTTTCAGAGCAGATGGGGTTGATTGCCTGACTAAACTTCAATGGTTGATTGGTTAATAAAGGTAAATAATACTACTACAGACTAAGTCATAAATCACTTGCTTATCTTCATATAAGCACTTGATTAACAATGACACCGTGTCTGATTGATAATAAATAATTCCTGATAACTGATTAACTTCTCTGGAAACAGAAGGGCAAAAGAGCCTGTTTAAATATTCCTTTTTGGGTGCTTGAGGACCTCTAGAAGGGGTACTAGCCGTGGGCTGAGGCTAGGGGGGCAATCAGGGCAAGATTGGCACGTCCTCAAGGTGCTGTTAGCCTGCTGGCCTTAGATCTGTCAAGGAACAGCTCCTTTTTAGCTGCAGGATCTGTTAATCAATAGATTAGTCATTTTGCTGATCCTGCACTGATCCTTAATTTGTACAGTAAGTACTGGTCCAAAGTGAGCAGACGTAGATTTTTATTGATTCTCCATCCTCTGCTGATCCTGTATGTAATTTTTAATAATTTTTACGACCACTCCTTATGTAGTTTCGTGGTCTTTGAAGGTTCTGATCAACTTACTTCGTGGTGAGTCTGGATCTTTATTTAATTAATAAAAAAATACTAAAAATTAGTTATTAACTAATTTCAATTGATTTTTAAGGTTTTTGAACCTTAATCTATGCTCGTGTGTTGGCTTTACATATGTAGTGTATATCCTACTATGTTGTAGCTTCTCTGAGCGGTACCTGGATGTCATAGGAGGCGCGGGGATCAGTCCATTCAAATGCGCGCGGGGACTGATCCGCTGCTCAGATGCGCGCGGGAGTTCAGCGCTGTAGGGACGCGGGGCTGCGTGCGGGAGTTGGCGTACGCGGGAGTTCAACGCTGTAGGGACGCGGAGCTGCGTGCGGGAGTTTGCGTACGCGGGAGACCAGCGCTGTAGGGACGCGGGGCTGCGTGCGGGAATTGTGACAAAACACAATTTCCCGTGTAACTCCTAAAATACACACAACACCTGGATTTCGACTGAAATTTAGGTGTGAAACCTATACATGACATATCATGTGAAATATTAAAATGGCTAAAAGGTGCCATACTGGTACCGTGGTCATTTACCATTCTGTATTAAATTAATTAAAAAATATAAGGAGTACGAATTCAAGGGTGGGGTCAGTGAGTGACCCTACCTTATTTTGGGTGGGGAATCCATTTCTGCAATAATATTTATGGATTTCCTACTCCTTCATTTTATAATGATTTTATTTATTCATTTATCTTTATTTTGTTAATATTATTATTGTTGCTGCTTTGTCAGGTTGCTCTGTGCTAAGTAGCAGGCTGACACTAGAGGACGTCCCAGACAGTGTACAATTGGACTTACCCTTGGATTTATCCCAGGATCTGATTGGAACTCACTCAGACCCCATTGGAATACCCCCCAAGGATAGTTGTGATCCCAACCAAGTGTTGGTTCCCTTTAATTTAACTCTGAGTAAGTTAAAATATATAAAAAAAATTATAAAAAATATAAAACACAAAAAAAATACTATTTTCTATTTTTAAAGACTTTTTTCAAAGTTTTGACAAAAGACTTACTCATTTTTTGGTTCTATGTATCAAAATAGGCGCAACAACCGTGCAACAGGTAGAGCTCCGTTGTATGGATCTCTGCCCGGAGGAACCCGTGCGCCCAAGGACTCCAGTCGCAAGCGCAATGAAGGGAATCAAACCCGTGACCATAGCATCACGCAGGAAAACGACGGCAACGACTGAGGCGGTCAACTCAACCAAAAGACTGTTGGAGAACCATCGGACACCCACCGTTTTATTCCAGGAGGGTACAGGTCCTCCTACGCCACCCAAGCTGGACTCAACCAATGAAGAAATAGTCAAAGTATTAGTGAAAGAGCATGTGAGCTATTGGGAAAAATTCAGGTTGGCTCAGACCCAGAAGGATCAACCAGGTATGAGAAAAGCCATTTCTCAGGCAAAGGAATCTCAGATTTCTCTGCAAAGGTTGATCCCAAAGAAAGAAGTAGAGTGCTACATGCAGAACTGGAATCCTTGGGATCAGTTAGCTTCCTTAAAGGGAAAGGACCCCAAAAAGAAGAGTTCCCCAGCCCATCAGAAGTTAAGGAAACCAAAGTATTGGGACAGCATAATATCTTTAGCCCAGAAGTGGAAAAAGGTGTACCACAATTAGATTTAGAAGCTCATAATAGCTTTTCTGGAAATGTGTCTCACATCTTTACTATTATTAGCCAATTCTTTGACAAAGTTTATCAACGATTGGACAAATTGAGTTTGAGTATTTTCAGAGTGATTGACACTCAGTCTCAGATTATGAGAATTGATGAGTTGGAAATACAACAAATCAAGGATAGTATAAGAGCTAGCAAGTTGGACCTGATGAAACATATGGAGGACAACCAATCAATTCTTCAGGAAGACATCCTTGCAACCATGGACCAGCTTAAGGGAGAAGTTAAGAAAACTAGTCCTACTCCTTCAGCTCATCTGATTAACAAAATTGACTTATTAAGCAATAAACTTGATTTGGAGTTAGGTATGATTAAGAATGATCTCAGAGATCTTAAGATCAATTCTACTAACTCTCCAGTCATTGAGCTAGAAGAAACTAGGCCTGCTAGGTTCACAAGTACTCTTAGTGTTCCTCCCAGAACCAGGATAACTAGGAATGAGTCTTTCAGACCCAGTACTACTCCTGAAATGGAGAAGGCTTTGAAGCTACTTCCTTCCATCCCTGAATGCTCTTAATCTTCTGGAGAATGAGAATACAACCATGTCATTTTCATTAAATTTATTGAATATACTCTTTCTTCTGATGAGCTCCCTGATGCTTTAGCTGTGGTAAGATTTCCCAGACTATTTGAAGGGATAGCTCATGATTTGTTTATCAATAAAAGAGAAGAAGTTGGATCTTTATCCTGGAATTCTTGGAAAGAATTGATCAAAGTGCATTTTGGTACCAGGATTTGGAAAAGAAAGATGATGAAAACTTTTGAAATTTCCCAGAAGGACAAACCTCATAAGTGGTGCTTAGACCAGAAAAAGAGGTTAGACTGTTTTTATCCTGATGCTGATAAAGAAGAAGTCAATGAAAGACTCCTAAACTTAAGTCCTGGACAAATCAACCACAGTGTAAGGTGCAGAATGCCTATGGATTCAGATTTTCCACCTTAACAGGTGTATTGGAAGAGACTATTGATATGAATGGTCTTGAAAAAAGGGTCAATAGACCCCCCAGGGAACAAAATACTAGTAACAGGGAAGAATATACTGCCAAAACTAAAGAATCCCCTGCTGCTAATCCATCTACCCTGGAATTCAAGAAGACTCCAGAATTAAAAGAGAAAGTATGTTGGAACTGTAACCAAACAGGAAACATGAAACCTGATTTTCCTCTACCTAGGAAAAGGATTAATCCTATTGAAGGAGAAGAATATGACAATCCTGACCCTCACCTTGATGATACTGATGGATCACTCTCTGTTTGTGATCTAATGATCACTAACCCCATCAATTTTATTGAAGGTAGTATTGAGTCTTCTCTGGACATAAATACCGTCAATGAGGAATCAAACTTACCTCAAAAATGGAATCCCAACATGAAGATTCACCAGATTTCTGAGGCTAAGGCCTTGACTCTGAAAACTTCTGTCAGTAAAATTTACACTTCGGGCAAAACATGCTATACTACTGGTTTAATCCAAGGTTCCCCTGTTAAGTTACTTGTAGACAGTGGAGCCTTTTGCTCTTGTGTTGGTTCAATATATCTGGAGAAACAAAACCCAAAGTGGAAACTGATCATACTACCAGTACCACAGGCTAAGTTCAGCAGTTGTAATTCTGCTCTCAATGCTGTTGGAGTATGGTTTTCTGGTATCATACTCCCTCACTCTAAAGGATCACTCAAACTGAACATTGAATTTGTAGTGCTCCAAAAGGGAGTGTGTGATTATTTTATCCTTGGAAATGATTCTCTTTGCTTGTATGGTATAGATTTATTTCAAATCAAAGGTAGATTCTTCACTAAAGGTGGAGACTGGAATAAGAAGTTCCAAATATGTCATGTTAAGGCCCGAACTTCTGATCCAACTTATGAAAAACACTTAGAGATTTTCAATCAGGAATACTTCTCTCAAGCTGCTTATTCCCTTCTCAATGAAGAACAGAAACGGGATATCCTACAAGTATGCTTTGAAAATCAGAACGCTTTTTTTACCAAGGATCACCCCATTGGTAACATCAAAGGATATGATATGATTGTAACTCTCACCATTAAGCCTCCTTACCCACCTAAGCTCAGGAGACCTGCTTACCCTTCTAGTCCAAAATCTAGAGCTGCTCTGGGAACCCATATTCAAGAGTTGGTTGACTTACAAGTCCCAAGGAAAGTAGGTCACAATGAACAAGTGGATATTACTACCCCAGTAATTATAGCTTGGCAGTATGATAAGTCAAGAATGGTTGGAGATTTTAGAATGCTTAACAACTACACCCAAGCTGATTATTATCCAATTCCAAGAATTGACCATGCTCTGAATAACCTGTCCAAGGCTAAGTACATCACTACCATGGACATGCTGAAAGGGTTTCACCAAATACCTATCAGCCCTGATAGCCAGAAATTCATGATAATTATCTGTCATTTGGGAATTTATTAGTATCTTAGGACGCCTTTTGGTATTAAAAATGCTCCTTCCCATTTTCAAAGTATGATGGATATTGTGCTAGGATTATTCATCAGACAGGGATGGATGATGGTATACATTGATGATTTTATCATTTACTCTGATCATTGGGATACTCACATGGAGAAATGAAGGCTAGTCCTCAAAACCATCTCTGCCGTGGGATTGAAAGAATCAATGAAAAAGTGTAACTTTGGCTACGGGGAACTCAAAGCCTTAGGAAACATTGTCTCTGGAATAACCTTAGCTGCTGACCAAAACAAGATAGCAGCAGTAATGAATAGGCCTATGCCTTGGACTAAAACTGAACTCCTATCCTTTATCAGCTTGTGCAGCTACTATAGGAAGTATTTACCAAAGTTTGCTCTTCTAACCAAATTTCTGTACAAGATTTGCAACAACACCACTGTGTTTGAAATGACTCATGACAGAGTAATAAACTATGAGGAACTCAAAATTGCAATGACCTCAGCTCCAGTACTGATCCAGCCAGATTATTCTAAAGACAAATTAAAGACACTGAGAAAAGTTATGGTGCAGGTCAAATGGAATGTCTTGCCTTAGTATGGGCTCTAGATAAACTCCATTATTACTTTGAAGGCACCAACTTCACTGTTATTACTGACTGCAACCCTGTCAGGACATTGATGAAAATGAAGACCCCCAGTAGGCACATTTTGAGATGGCAGATACTTATACAACAGTACAGAGGTCAGATGACCATAGTTCATCAAGCTGGGACTCAAAATCAGAATGCTGATAGTTTAAGAAGGAATTTGTTACCCAATGACCCAAGTAACCCTGCTTATTATCCAGAGGATAATGATATCTTCCCTATCCTTAATATTAACAGGTTAAACATTGAAGCTCCCATAATGGGAATCCACATTTGTGAATTGAATGAATCATTGTTCAACTCAATGAAAGAATCTTACAGTTCTGGCAGAAAGACTATGATCAATATTATGGAAAGTACTTCTCCACCTTCTCAATTCATCAATAGCCTACCTGAACCTCTTCTGAAACCATACAAAGCCGGAAGTTTCACCATATGGGATGGTCTTGTATACTATAGGCATCAACATTCAAGTGTTATAGTATTAACTAAGGATGGCCATATCAAACATTTTCTGGCTGAGTGCCATTATAACTGCTCATCTGGTCATTTATCTACTGATAGAATCTTGGATAAGGTTAAACAAACTGCTTGGTGGGTTAATTGGAGAGACTCCACTATACAGTACGTTACCAGTTGTGAAACTTGTCAGAAGTCCAACAGGACTACTGGGAAACCGTTTGGACTACTGCAAAATATTGCTGAACCCAAGAAAAGATGGGAGATCATCAATATGTACTTTGTGACTGGACTACCACCAGGAGGAGCCCATTCCTACAACTCCGTCTTATTCATTGTGGATAGGTTCTCCAAGAAAGCAAAGTTCCTACCTAATCTCAAGGAAGACACTGCTATGGAAGTTGCCCTATTATTTTGGAATAGACTCATTGCTGATGTTGGAGTTCCCAAGATTTTTATCAGTGACAGAGATCCTAAATTCACCTCTGAGTTCTGGAGAAACCTACATGATATGCTTGGAACCACCTTAGATTTCTCCACCGCTTATCACCCTCAGACGGATCGATTAGCTGAAAGAATGATTCAGACACTGGAAGACATACTCAGGAGATTCTGTGGCTTTGGACTAGAATACAAGAATTCTGACAGTTATTGCCACGATTGGGTTAGCCTTTTACCTGCACTGGAGATGGCCTACAACAGTAGCAAGCACTCTACCACTAAGGAAGCACCTTACATACTGGAAAGAGGATGGATTCCTAGATTACCCCAGGATAAACGTAACCACCAGCTGACAAATATTCACCCTACATCACTTGATTTCAAAAACATGATAGATGTAGCAAACAATCATTCTGTTAAATTTGTCCAGGATGCTATAGAGTATAACCAGCAAAGGTGGGATAAAACCCATACGGAACCTGATTTCAAAATTGGTGATCAAGTCTTGATCTCTTCCACTAACTTTACCAACTTGGGTGGAAATAAAAAGCTTAGACCAGCTTTTGTTGGACCTTACACCATTAATAAACTTCATGGTAAAAATGCTGTGGAAGTAATCCTCAGTTATGAGCTTTCTAGGAAACAGCCAGTCTTCCCAGTAAGCCTCATCAAAAACTACCACCCAAGGAATGGAGAACATACTCCTTCACCTGCAATACCTGTTACAGAAGAACCTGAAAAGGAAAAAGTTAAAATTAGCAAGATCCTTAAGGATAAGAAAGATAGGATCAATGGAAAAGACGTCAGACTCTACCTGGTTAGATACAAGGGAGAATCAGCTGATAAAGATGAATGGTTGCCTGAACATAATATACCTGATGGACCTATACACCTGAGGAACTACAGAGCCAACAGGAGGGATAAGGCCAAGTTTTTTTTCAGATATAGACATATCTTGGAGCGGGGGAATGTCAGCTTGCTACTATATACAGAGCAAAACTGTCAAATAGTAACACAAATATGAAAAATAAGAATACCTCAATTAACAAAGTAAGAATTGAGAAATCCATAAATATTATAAAAGGAATGGATTCCTCACCCAAAATTAGTTAGGGTCACTCACTGACCCCACCCTTGAATTCCAAGTCCTTATATTTTTAAAATAATTAAAAGGAAAAGTACTAAAAATTACAACACCTGTATGGCACTTTTTGGCCATTCTAACATTTCACAGGTGTTGTCACGTATAGGTTTTACACCTAAAATTCACTCAGAATTGAGGTGTTGTTTATATTTTAGGAGTTACACGCGGAAATGTGTTATTTCACAATTCCCCGCGCGCAGCCCTGCATCATTACATAAACCTACGTACTAGTAGCAGCAGGATCCCGCGTACTAGAGACCCGCGCGCAGCTGATTCTGCCACGCAAGTAGCAGATCCTACCCCGCGCGCATCTGTACTAACTGATCCCCGCGCCTGGATCAGTTGTGACTAATCTGACAACCAGGTACCGCTCAGAAGAGGTACAACCTAGTTAGGGTTGCCTAGTATATGTAACAAACAGAAAAATGCATTACTAATGGTCTAAAAAGATCAAAACTTAAATAGAATTAATGAAAATGAACTTTTAAAAATTTTTTGAATGTAATAAAGGATCAAGGACTACCACGTAAACCACTGATCTTGATCTTTGAAGACCGCAAAACACTACAAGAAGTGTTCATAAAAATTATTAAAAATGATCTAAATGATCAGCAGATGATGGAAAATCAGTAAAAATCCACATCTGCACGCTTCAAAGCAATATCAATAGTACAAATGAAGGATGAGAACAGAATGATCAAATTTATGCCATAGCAGATTAATAGATCCTGTGGCTAAAATAGTACAGAAATTCAGAAGATCTAAGGACAGCTGATTGACAGCACCAGGCGGACGTGCTAATCTTGCCCTGACTGGCTTGCCAGCCTCAGCCCATGATCAGAAACCTCTCTACGTGCCCTGAGAAGACCAAAATCACCCCAAAAAGGTATTTATACAGAATTATTTGGATCTGATAAGTTAATCAGTTACCAGGAATTATTTATTATCAATCAGACACCGTGTCATTGTTAATCAAGTGCTTATATGAAGATAAGCAAGTGATTTATGACTTAGTCTGTAGTAGTATTATTTACCTTTATTAACCAGTCAACCATTGAAGTTTAGTCAAGCAATCTACCCCATCTGCTCTGAAACCCTTCAAATTATTCCAGGATTCTCGTGGTAAAGTTCTCAGATTGAGTGTTACCCTTCCTGTCTAGGCTGTTTGTGCTGTTAAGCCCGGCCATCAGTGGAATAAGTCTTTCTAAGGCACCCATATTCATTCCAAGTTTCTCAAACTGCCTAAGGAGGCCCCTTGAAGAGAGACTGCTAGTCTGTAGAGATCCCCAGTAGTATAATACTGTGGCCCCTCTTTTATATTATATTGAAAACCATTTACTACCAAACCAATTAAACCTTGCAACTGCTCTTATTAAATCATTTATTTGAGCTTCTAAGCGTTTATTATTGGAATAATACTTATTATTATAATTCCAGCATTTTTATCACTCTCTGTAGCTAAAGAACTGCAAGGTTCCTGGTATCAGAGAGCTGACACAGTACCTCAAGCTAAGTTCAGCAGTTTTAATTCTGCTCTCAAAGCTGTTGGATTATAGTCTTCTGATATTATACTCCCTCACTATAAAGGATCACTCAAACTGAACATTGAATTTGTAGTGCTCCAAAACGGAGTATGTGATTACTTTATCCTTGGAAATGATTCTCTTTGCTTATATGGTATAGATGTATTCCAAAGCAGGGGTAGATACTTCACTATAGGTGGAGACTGGAATAAGAAGTTTGAAATATCCCATGTCAATGCTCAAACTTCTGATTCAACTTATGAAAAACACTTAGAGATTTTCAATAAGGAATACTTCTCTCAAGCTGCTTTGAAATCCCTGCTCAATGAAGAACATCAACCTGATATCCTACAAGTATGCTTTGAAAATAAGAATGCTTTCTGTAACAAGGATCACCCCATTGGTAACATCAAAGGACATGATATGATCCTAACTCTGACCATTAAGCCCCCTTACCCACCTAACCTCAGGAGACCTTCTTACCCTTCCAGTCCATAATCTGGAGCTTCTCTGGAAACTCATATTCAAGAGTTGGTTGACTTACAATTCTTAAGGAAAGTAGGACACAATGAACAAGTGGATATCACTACCCCAGTAATTTTAGCTTGGCACAATGATAAGTCAAGAATGGTTTGAGATTTCGGAATGCTGAAAAACTACACCCAAGCTGATTATTATCCAATTCCAAGGATTGACCATGCTCTGCATAACCTGTCCAAAGCTAAGTACATCACTACCATGGACATGCTGAAATGTTTTCACCAAATACCTATCAGCCCTGATAGCCGGAAAGTCATGATAATTATCTGCCATTTGGGAATTGATGAGTATCTTAGGATGCTTTTTGGTATAAAAAATGCTCATTCTCATTTTCAAAGGATGATGGATATTGTCCTAGGATTATTCATCAGAAAGGGCTGGATTATGGTATACATTGATGATGTTATCATTTGCTCTGATCATTGGAATACTCAAATGGAGAAATTAAGGCTAGTCCTCAAAACCATCTCTGCCATGGGATTCAAAGTATCAATGAAAAAGTGTAACTTTGGCTACCCAGAACTCAAGGCCTTAGGACACATTGTCTCTGGACTAACCTTAGCTGCTGACCAAAACAAGATAGCAGCAGTAATGAATAGGCCTATGCCTCAGAATAAAACTGAACTCCTATCTTTTATTAGCTTCTGCAGCTACTATAGGAAGTATTTACCAAAGTTTGCTTTTCTAACCAAATTTCTTTATGAGATCTACAACAACAACACCGTGTTTGAGATGACACGTCACAGAGTCAAGAACTATGAGGAACTCAAAATGGCAATGACCCCAGCTCCAGTACTGATCCAGCCAGATTATTCTAAACCTTTCAAACTCTACATAGTTGCCATCATGGAAGGGCTAGGAGCTGCTTTATACCAAGAATTCATAGAGGATGACAAACCAGTGAAAAAACCCATACTCTTCATATGCAGACAAATTAACAACACTGAGTAAGGTAGTGTGCAAGTCAAATGGAATGTCTTGCCTTAGTATGGGATCTAGAGAAACTCCATTATTACTTAGAAGGCACCAATTTCACTTTGATTACTGACTGCAATGCTTTCAGGACATTGATGAACATGAAGACCCCTAGTAGGCACATGTTAAGATAGCAGATATCCATATAACAGTACAGAGGTCAGATAACCATAGTTCATAAAGCTGGGACTAAACACCAGAATGCTCATAGTTTGAGCAGGAATGCTTTACCCAATGAACCAAGTAACCCTGCTTATGATGCGGAGGATAATGATATCTTCCCTATCCTTAACATTAACAGGTTGAACATTTAAGATCCTATAATGGGAATCCACATTTGTGAATTGAATGAATCATTGTTCAACTGAATCAAAGAATCTTATGTTGAATGTTGAATGGTGAATAGTCCCTTCATACTTCTTCTCATCTCATCCCTTTTCCATTCTCTGTCTTCTTCATCTATTTCTGTTTTCCTATTTCTGTTTTCACCTCTTTTCCAGTGTGTTGTGTAGTGCGGCAGCTCTCTCTTGTACTTGCGCTCAGAGCGCTTCTCACTGCCAATGGGCGCGCACCTGCGCGTGACCCTTTTGTACAAACACCGGCTCAGAACCAGGATGCATCTTCCCTTGTGCAGTTCCATCACTGTACCATCTTCATCCTGATTCTGAGCTGGGTGAGCGTTTCTTCCATTTCTCTCTCAGTCCTTTTGTTGATCTGCTTATCGTCTCCCGCGTCTACTCTCCATAAACTCTCTAGCTACTAAGCTAGGTGTTGTGTTGTTCAGCTAGCCTATGGCTTTGAGCCTTTTATATTCAGGTGTGGTTCTTCTTCTTGCCCTTATTTGTCTCATCTGAAATCTGGAACACTTTTCTATTCAGCCAAATTGCAACAGATTTACAGTCCCATTTCCACAAACTCAATCTGACTGGAAAAGGCTCCTAGCCATGACTGACCAAGAAGATAGCCCTAAACTCAACATCCCCCTACTCACGGAATCCAATATTCCCAACTGGTTTATACGCTTGAAGAGCTACCTCAGAAGAAAGGGACTCCTCGAACTTATTGAGGGTTATGACCCCACCAATTCCGCCACTCCTGCGCAAAAAAAAAGATATACAAGGCCTGCAACATTATCATGCAGAACCTGGGCAACATTGCAATTGACGCCGTAGTGAACAGCTCAAACAAATCCAATCCTTGCGCCATTCCAGAGGCTATCCATGAAAGATATGCCTCTCAATTGTCTAAAAACCGTGGCCAACTTTGGCTGAATTTTATACGCTATCAATACAAAGGGGACCTTTCCCAATACATCAATGACTTTTGTAAGCTAATGAACAAGCTCTCTGTGGTCAAACTCAACGTCCCCCAAGATATTCTCAGCTACAAAATCCTGGCCAAACTCCCCACTACTCTTCACCAAATAGTAGACACCCTTCTTCTTAAAAACAGAATGCTGACCAACCCAACAGCAGTGCTTAAAAAACTCACAGAGGTCCTCCACCTTGTCAAACCATCTGAATCTGTGCGCTGTCAAACCATCTGAATCCGCAACAGGGACAGGCTGCAGATACTCCAACTATAAAAATACCAACACTCCCGCCTGGTACAACTAGCAACCCCAACTAAGATACTGGGGAAAAGCTTCTCTTGTGCAACCATGAGCATGCAACACTGACCCCAGGTTTCTGAGTCCAGTGTAGAGACTCCAAGGGATAATGAGATTATTTAGCAAGTAGATTTCTGGCAGTCCCTAGAAGGGGAATTTAGTTTACTACTACTCTTGAATAGATAGAGGTAAGCTAAGGTGGTTTTGAATTGCTTGCCCTTCTGAACTATAATAAGTCTGCACAATAATTCTTTTAATTAGTGGCTGGTTTCTTTGAGACTTAAAATAGGTCTCTTATCAGAACAAGATTAATTATCAATAGAGATTTTTTAGGAATTGCAAGACTATTCCAGGTTGGATTAATTATTGGCAAGCTTCCACCAATTAATAATCAAGAATTTTCGACTTTTTCTGACTATTTTTTCAATTCCAAACAAAGGATTTAAGGGTTGACTAAAAAGTGTTTAACCAGTAGGAGGACCCAAAAGTGGGCTTGCCCACAGGGAACTGAGCAAAAAAAGCTTAGTTGGTTGATCTTTTGTGCTCTTCCTGTTTTATAAATTTACTAATCAAAAATGAGGGGGTTTTCCCTCTAATAATAGGTGCTGAATAACAGGCCCTTTCTCATAAACCCTACTTCAAGAACACAAGGACTTGGGTCAAATGGTCAATGATAATTTTGTGTTTGATCCTTTACTTCCTTTTCACTTGATTCTGGTTCACTTATGATATTTTTGTTTCCCCAGCTACCAACTACTATAATCTTTATCCTCTTAAATTTGGTCCTGCGTTTACCACGTTCTGGACTTTGATCTTGGTTACATTTAAATATTTTTTGAAAACTCAGGAGGGCAGCCTAAACAGCACCTTTCCCCTCCGCAGAACTGCCAAAGCCTAGCACATTTTGGAGTCTTAAAACACGTGGTCTCATTTTATTCATTACTTTATTTTATTCGTATCTCTCAAAGACACGCGCGGCTTTTGGACAACCTTGCATATTCATCTCTCCTGATGTCAGATAAAGAGACAAAACTTTCTGGATTCCTTTGCTCTCTTCTCTCACCCAAATTTCACTTCTTAATTTCTTCTTTTCTGATTTGGAAACTCTTCAATCAAGGTCTAGAAGCAAGTGAACAAGTCAGGTCATCAAGGAGGCCTTCAATTAATTTTGTGCAATCACTCTTTCTCTTTTTTCCCTTATTACTCAACTCTTTCTAATCTAATCACCACGACTCTCAGATATATTAGCCAAGCCGCGTGCTAAAGTCTTGGTAGTTGGACTGTAGAAGCTTTTCACTCTTGGTCATTTCTACTGCTTGGTATGACCTGTTTTGACTTCCTCACTTCATTCTTTTGACATTTCTTCTCTGACGCAATGATATAGTTTCTGTTTGTGATACTTTGGAATAAGTCTCAGAGAGAGTGATAAAATTAGTTTTTCACAATTAAAAGTCAAAAGGCTGGAATGCCTTGATCTCTTGTATTCAATTTTCAGAAACCAGGCATGACTGATTCCTTAACATCAACCATATTCAAGACGGCCCTTGAGGCCATTCCATTGCTCACCTCTGACAATTTCTTGATATGGCAATATTGTGTTGTGAATATGATGGATTTAAAAGAGGAACTGTTTGATAAACTCACCAAGAAAAGGAATGATTCCGCTGGTAATCCAATTGGACTCAATAACATTGAGAACATGAGGATTAGAGCGATTGTCACTTCAAAGCTTGACACCACTATTCAGGCCAACATCATTACCACCGCAAATGAGAAGGACGCGCATCAAATATGGGCGGACATCAACAAATATTTCACCTCTAATCACTCCTCAAATCGTGATAGATTATTCAAAGAATTCCTCCAAGCTCCCTTTTCCCCATCCAACGTTCCCGGCTTCATCACCAACACCAAAACCTCCATATCACGATTACATGATGTACGGATTGACCTGCCATCCAACATCATAGCCTATCTCATCCTTTAAAAACTTCCCTCAACCATGGACACCATAGTTCAACAAATCAAGCACTCCGACAAGAAGATTACTCCAGAACAAGTACTTGATCACCTCCAAATGTTCCACAACAACAGATTTCTGAATAGAGATCCGGTTACGAGCAAGATCAAGGAGAACACAACTTAAGTCTCCTTTCTGAACTCCAGTGTTAAAGCGTGCAAAAATAAGTGGCATAATCCAAAAGCCACTCATCCAGAGGGCAGATGTCAGAAATTGTACCCACATCTCAGACCATCCTTTCTGAGGAAGAAGAAAACTGGAACTTCCAAGTCAAATAATGAAACCACCTCAGTTAGCTCATTTCATACAAGCTCTCTGTTTCTTCTGAATGCGTTTGTAGTTGATTCAGGTTCATCAAGACACATTGTTTCTGACTCCAAGCACTTCTCTCACTTAGACCTTTCAGTGACTGGATACATCTCCACCAGCTCCGGAAAGGAGTATCTTAGGTATAACAGTGTTGGGACTGTGAAACTGGTGGATGCCAAAGGACAAGAAGTTTTTCTCTCAAACATCCTATACTCACCGCAATCAACTGCAAATCTTCTGTCCATGCTTTCTCTTGTAGTAGACAGTTTTGATGTCAACTTTGGACCAGATGAATTCTCAATTCAGAAGAGGAACTGCAAGAAATATGGGACTTACAACTGTAATATTTCCTTTCTTCATTTCGATGATGCTGAAATAAATGAAATTTCCTATCTCACCCACAATGAATTGATCCACAAGGCCCTGGGAAATGCGAGCTACAGCAGGATATGTCAAAAAATAGGGATCCCCGTAAGGAAAGTGTCAATGTGCAAGGCTTGTGCAATCAGCAAAATATCCAAGACCCCCTTCAACAACAAGCACGTTTGAGCAAAAAGGCCTTTTTAAGAATTGCATTGCAATCTTGTTGGGCCTATTCATCCCCTGAGCGCCAATGGAGATGCTTATTTCCTCACTGTAGTCAACAGTTGTACCAGGTTCTTCACCGTGATTCCAATCAAGAGCAAGGGTGATGTGGCGAGTTTTCTTCCCTTTCTTATCAATGTTGATTCAAAAAGGTTTGACTACACTCCCATGATCCTGCACTCTGATCAAGGCACTGAATTCTGCAACTCAACTCTCTCTAAGTACTGCATCAAGAACAACATTAGACAGACCTTCTCCAATGGTCATTCACCACAACAAAATGGACTAGCTGAACGCTTTAATTGCCTTATCTTGGAATATCTCCATACTGTTCTTTATGAGTCTCAGCTGAATAAGAATCTCTGGCATGTTTTTATTGAATCTTGTTCTCTGACACTTAACCAAATCCCGTTGCATAAATCAAAAAAATCCACGTACAAGCTTTTCAAAGGCAGGACACTGAAAGTCAATTACCTTCACCCCATAGGCAATCCGGTGACCTACATCTACAAGGACAGAGCGCCTTACTCCAAATTGGAACCTCGAGGTCTCTGAGGAAGGCTCATTGGGTATGAGGATGACTTACTGTCATATAAAATCCTAACAACTGATCACAAGATAATTGAAACCAAACATGTTACCTTTCTTGACTTCCAATCCAACATCAAGAATGTATTTGGTGACGGTGGCATCAAATTTGTAGATTGGTGCAATGATACAGTCATGTCAAATTCTGCATCACCTGAACAAGCTATTGAACTCAACTTGAGTCTCTCACAATCAATGAACAAGGGCAAAGCCTCTTCTGCTGGAAACATTACCAACTCATCCCCAACTCTTTCAGAAGAGTCTAGTGAGGTTGAGTCAACACACACAGCGGTTCAAGCGGCTCCTGTCACTTACAATCTACAAACACAAACGGATTTGGTTAAACCCCAGAAATATTCCTATGGGTCCTTCAAAGATAAGGGTGAGGAGGGGGCGACGGAGAGAAAATTTGAATTGGCCAAAATCGAATTTCAAGAGGTGTGGGAGGACTCTGAAGTTGAACCTGCTCATTATCTTAGGACCATGTGGGTGGACAAAATCAAGCCCGCCACAAGTCTCTCTCCTGAAAAACGGAAATCTCAACTTTGCATCATGGGCAACCTTCAAACTCAAGGAATAGATTTTGTAGAGACATACACGCCAACAGGGGAATTCACAACACTTCTTCTTCTCCTACTTTGTGGTTTTTATCACAACCTTGCCTTACAACAATTTAACGTCAAGGCCGCTTTTCTTTTTGCTCCTCTAGAAGAAGACATCTACATTCTCACGCCAAAGGAAAGTTTCTGCTCCTCAAAATTCCTCAAGTTAAAAAAATACCTGTACGGTTTGCTTCAGGCTCCTCCAAACTGGTACAAAACTCTGACTACTTGGCTGGAAGGCATTGGACTGGCTCAGTCCAACACTGATCCTTGTCTGTACATTCATACAGTTAGACGTCTCTTTGTCTTCTTTCATGTGGAGAATTTAATTGTTGCTGGGGAGGTTGACTGGTTTGAAAATGAATTTCTGCTCATATTTCCTTGATTGTCAGCTCACCACCCTGATACAATTCTAGGAATGGAATACACGCGTCAAGGCAACTCCATCTCTTTGAATGAGTAAAAGCTTATTCAATAAACGTTTGAGGAACTACAACTATCCAATGTCAAGCCGGTTCTTACCCCCTTTATGCCAGGGGTTCAGTTGGTTCCGGCGTTGGAAAATGAGCAAGTTGAATTTAACAAGCTAGGAGTGAATTTCAGAAAATTTACCAGTCTGCTTAATTATCTAGCCTGCTGGACTCATCCGGAAATCTTGGCAGCAACCTTGATCCTATCCCAATTTAATCAGAATCCAGGAATATTGCACTGGAGAGAGGTAATGCACGTCTGGAAATATCTGGCGGGTACTGTGAAATGTTGGCTGACACTATGTCCTCAAGGGGATAAACCCCCGAGCAACTACAGCAACTCTACCTGGGCGGACAATCCACATACTCAGAAGTCTCAAATGGGCTACATTGTCTTCTGGAGATCCCAGCCTATTGCTTGGAAGAGCAGGAAGCAGAGCAACATTGCTCTCTCATCCACAGAGGCAGAGCTGAATGCAATGAGCAACCGTGCGCAGGAATCACTATGGATTGAATTGGTCATCAGAAACCTATGGAAAAATTCAGTCAAGAGTCCGGTAGCTTTCTAGTGGACAACAAAGGGCTGGTCAACAAGTTAAAACACTTTGGTTCCAATTCAAAGACAAAATACATTGATATGAAGATTAAGTGGCTCCGCGACCAATTCTCCTCTGACAAAATTTGCATTAACCTCATCACCACGGACACAGTGATCGCAGACTCTCTAACTAAAGCCTGTAGTAGTCACAGCTTGGGGCTTCTCACATCTAAGTGTTTTGATTCAGGATTGCACTGAACTATGGGGGGGTCTTGGAGTTGTATTCATTACTTTGTTTTATTTTTCTTTCTTTTATCTCCCCAAGACACACTGTTGTGACCAAATCTGGACACCCTGGAACAGATGCCAAAAAATTCAAAATTTTCATGATTCTTTTATTTAGGTGTTATTCAAAAAAAAAAATTGGAATTTCTTTTTCAGTATCAATTCTCCAACTTCCTCATCCTTCCAAACATCCATTTGTCCCATTTGTCTAGGACAGGCCTCTCTTGGCATGACCATCTAGGTAGCACTTTCAATCCCTTCTCTCTTTGTCTCCCCCTTCCTTTTGGCCAAACGCGCAGGCCAAGAGCTGCTTGGCCCAAACTTCCCTTCATCTTCATCCATCACCACCGTCCAATTTGTTCATGAAATGTTTGTTGAGAGATCTAACCCAACAATCAAAGACTCCTATTGAAAAATCATCACCTTCAATGGAAATAAGGTGAACTTCAAAATCCTTGATACAGCAGGAACCAAGCACGTTACACAAATCAATTGTGAGAATCAAGGAAGCCAAAGGGTATACCAATAAGATCCCAATTTTCCTGTGTGGAAACAAGTGCGACTTGGAGGACTGAATCTTTCAAAGGAGTTGGGCAGTAGCCCTGTATCAAGAGTGGGGTGGGGTGCCCTATTAAAAAACTTTGGCGAGGAAACAGATCAACGTCGCCAATCTTGTCCGTCAAATTTTCAAGGCCAATCAACTGGGTCATCTCAACCATGGTGGTTCAAGCCGTCACGGGTTGGGACCCAAGAGACGCCTCTCTCATCCTCACCCCTAACTTGATCAATTGTCCTCAAGCCATCCCAACTGGTTCCAGAAATCCTCATCCACCCATCATCATCATCAGATCAGATCACACCATCAACATCACATCAGCACAGGGTATCATCATCATTTTTCACCTTGCAATACATCATCTGTGGGGTCTTCATTCCCCTTTATCTGAGACAAAAATTCAGGTATATCAATGATTGCCCCTTGATCCTTGAGCCTCCATACTCAAAACCTTGATCCTTGATCCTTATCACCAACCAATAGCTTGGCTGGTTGAAGAAGAATTTGACTGATTGAATTCTTGAGTGTGTTACACCACTCCTGATCCCGTTATCCAACCATACTGGTCCTGATCATCCTTTGATTATCTTTCAGGAACCAGTCACGTTTGACTGAAGAGGTTTTATTAAGCTTAAAACTTGGAGTGTCAAACCTCCCTTCATCTGTTTTGAAGTTGAATTCCTCCACGCTACTCTTGAGTCCCTTGAGAAGTGTTGGGTTATTCTTGTTTGAATCAGTTATTTTTTTGCTTCTAGAAGCTTCTTCAAAAAATTTGCTTTGTCTTGCGCAACCACCCACAGTTATCTGGTACCCTTCAAACGCTTTCTTGCAGAGAATTGGGCAGGTTCTTTGAGAACCTGGAGGTTGTTCGGGATTGAGTTGATCTTTCCTAAGCTTCTGCTGACAACCAGAGCTATTAGCTTGTGGGCTTTTTTACTTACAATTGCCTTGTCTTGTTGAACCCTGAACAAACCTTGACTTCTTCTATTCAAGTTTTCCCCCGCACCATCTTGCCTCAGATAGTGTTGTTTCCCCAGCTACCAACTACTTTAATCTTTATCCTCTTACATTTTTTCCTGCGTTTACCACGTTCTGGACTTTGATCTTGGTTACATTTAAATATTTTTGTAACACTCAGGAGGGCAGCCTAAACAGCACCTTTCCCCTCCGCAGAACTGCCACGGCCTAGCACCTTTTGGAGTCTTAAAACGCGTTGTCTCATTTTATTCATTACTTTATTTTATTCTTATCTCTTGAAGACACGCGCGGCTTTTGGACAACCTTGCATATTCATCTCTCCTGATGTCAGATAAAGAGACAAAATTTTCCGGATTCATTTGCTCTCTTCTGTCACCCAAATTTCACTTTTTAATTTCTTCTTTTCTGATTTGGAAACTCTTCAATCAAGGTCTACCAGCAAGTGAAAAAGTCAGTTCATCAAAGAGGCCTTCAATTAATTTGGTGCAATGACTCTTTCTCTTTTTTCTCTTATAACTCAACTCTTTCTAATCTAATCACCACGACTCTCAGATATATTAGCCAAGCCGCGTGCTAAAGTCTTGGTAGTTGCAATGTAGAAGCTTTTCACTCTTGGTCATTTCTACTGCTTGGGTATGATCTGTTTTGACTGTCTCACTTCATTCTTTTGACATTTCTTCTCTGATGCAATGATATAGTTTCTGTTTGTGATACGTCTGAATAATTCTCAGAGAGAGTGAGAAAATTAGTTTTTCAGGACATAATATCCCTGACGGAGCAATACACCTAAGGAACTACAGAGCCAGAAGAAGGCATTGACCCAAAATTGTTTTTTCAGATATAGACATATCTTGGAGTGGGGGAATGTCAGCTTGCTACTATGTACAGAGCAACCTGTCAATAGCAACACAAAACTATGAAAAATAAGAATATCTCAATTAACAAAATAAGGAGGGAGAAATTAATGAATATTATTAAAGAAATGGATTCCTCACCCAAAAGTAGGTAGGGTCACTCACTGACCCCACCCTTGAATTCCAAGTCCTTACATTTTTAAAATAATTAAAAAGAAAATTACTTAAAATTAAGACAACAATATGGTACTTTTTGGCCATTCTAATATTTCACACGTGTTGTCAAGTATAGGGTTTACACCTAAAATTCACTCAGAATTGAGGTGTTGTGTATATTTTAGGAGTTACACGCGGAAATGTGTTATGTCACAATTCCCACGCGCAGCCCTGCATCATTACATATCCCTACGTACTTGTAGTAGCAGATTCCCGCGTACTAGAGACCCGCGCGCAGCTATTCTGCCACGCATGCAGAGGATCCTACCCCGCGCGCATTTGTACTGACTGATCCCTGCGTCTGGATCCATTGTGACTAATGCAACAAACAGGTACTGCTCAGAAGAGCTACAACCTAGTTAGAGTTGCCTAGCATATGTGAAAAATTGACATATGCATGATTAATAGGCTAAAAAGATCAAAAACTAAATAAAATTAATAAAAATTAAGTTTAGAAAATTTTTCAATAATAAATCAAAGATCAAGGATTACCACATAAATCACTGACTCTGATCTTTGAAGACCACAAAACACTACAAGGAGTGTTCATAAAAATTATTAAAAATTATCTACGTGATCAGCAGATGATAAAATATTAGTAAGCATACACATGTGCCCGCTTTAACGCAATAACAATATTACAAGTGAAGGATGAGTACAGAATGATCAAATTTACGCCATAACAGATTAACAGATCCTGTGGCTGAAATAGTACAGAAATCCAGCAGATCTAAGGACAGCTGATTGACAGAACCAAATGGACGTGCTAATCTTGCCATGACTGGGCTTTCAGCCTCTGAGCACAAGCAGAACCCTCTCTAAGTGCCCTGAGAAGCTCAAAAATCACCCCAAAAATTTACTTATACAGACCTCTTTGGATCCATTATTCCAGATCAGTTAATAAGTTTACCAGGAATTATTATTATCAATCAGACACCGTTTCATTTTTAATAAAGTTCTTCTATGAAGATAAGCAAGTGATTTATGAATTAGTCTGTAGTAGTATTATTTACCTTTATTAACCAATCAACCATTGAAGTTTAGTCAGGCAATCTACCCAAACTGCTCTGAAACCCTTCCAATTATTCCAGGATTGTCGTGGTAAAGTGCTCAGAGTGAGTGTTACCCTTCCTGTCTAGGCTGTTTGTGCTGTTAAGCCCGGCCATCAGTGGAAAAAATCCTTTCTAAGGCAGCCATATTCATTCCAAGGTTCTTAAACTGCCAAAGGAGGCCCCTTGAAGAGAGTTTTCTAGTCTGTAAAGATCCCCAGTAGTATAATACTGTGTCCCCTCTTTAATATTATATTGAAAACCATTTACTACCAAACCAATCAAACCTTGCAACTTCTCTTATTAAATCATTTATTTGAGCTTCTAAGCATTTATTATTGGAATAATAATTATTATTATCATTCCAGCATTTTTATCACTCTCTGTAGCTAAAGGACTGCAAGGTTCCTGGTATCAGAGAGCTGAAAGCCAGTGCCAACCTCCATTCTCACAGGTGAAACAATGAAGAGGAATTTGGGGTTGTGTCATTTAGAATGATGGAATCTACTATGTGAAAGAAGGAATTGGGAATCTTGGCCATGATGGTGTAGCTTAGATTGTCCAATGGAACATAAAGATGGAAGACAGGCAATTTTTTCATCAACTTTCAGAAATCCTTGATTTACACATTTAGGTTGCCTTTGTATTGGGGTTAGATGAAATTCAGGAAAATCCTACCACGATTGTTGGATGATTGGAAGGCATATCTTGCTTGAATAGCTGTCCAGATCTTGTGAGGATTGCCATTGTTCTTGGAGTTGACAAAAGCATCAAAGGCCAAGTCACCCCGGTGTTGGATAAGGATGTTGGCCGCTTTGTAGAGCTTTTTCTTTTGGGGGGCAGAGAGAGGGACAGGGGGGTTCAATTTTCAGTGTGAGCAGTCCCTTCCTTCAAAGGTAGATTTTTATCCAAAGGTACCAAGCTGGAAAATTTGAGTTGTTGAGAAGGGGAATGTTCAATTTTGATTGTGAGTTGTCTTTGGTCTCAGACATTGTCAGTTTCCTGCTCATCCTTAAAGACAGTTGGGAATGTAAATCTGTAAGGTTTTGAGGCTAAAAAGACTTTTTCAATTTCATTTGAATGAAAAGACATGAGAAAGGAAACACAACAATAGCAGCTTAGAAATACCTAAAAGGACCAGTCAGACACTGGATCAGGTACAGAAGAAAGACAGTGTTGAATAGAACAGACAGAAGGAGTATCAGACTTGTTGTGTCTCAGATTGATGAAGTTCATAATTTGGAGGAACACAGGTTCAAGAAGGTTCTTTGTGAGTCAAGTCAGGATGAAAAGCATCAGGCAAAAATATTTGTAAATGAGACTTGATAAACTTGATGAAACTAAAAAGGGACATACCGGTGTGGTAAACCAAACCTGTCCTATAGCCATCAGACTCATTTTATATTATTATTTGTTATTCTTTTATCAAAGTAAAGTCAAAAAATAAATTCAAAACCCCTCATAAACTATACTCTAAACTCAAACAAACCTGAAAAAACCCAAATCAAGCACCAGATAAACCCCTTCAACCATATCAACACCTGTCACAAAAACAAACCAAAACCTGGCACAGGATGAATTATGTCACATGGATTAATGAAAAGTCTTAATTGAAAATATAATCAAAAAGATTATGCTTAAAATAACCACACAACAAAACAACATACCCCATACCAATCAGTACCAATGTTACACTGCAAAAAGTACTATGAAAACAAGTTACACTACTTTTCTAGAACCTTCACCACCAGATTAGGCCTCTGAAGTGTCGTTTGAAGCACCCAGATACTCAGTTTGCCATCATTCCAACCATACATCACACATACATGCACCAACAGAAGTAGGGGCTCATGCAGCAAAGTATATATCAATTCTCACCAACCAGTAAGAACAACTCAGTATACATGACTTTTATGGCACTTTCACCACCAGATAAGGCCTCTGAAGCTTCCTCTCAAGAACCTTGACTCTCAGTTTGCCACCATCCCAACCATACATCACACATACATGCACCAACAGAAGTAGCCGCTCATGCAGCAAAGTATGTCTCAATTCTCACCAACCAGCAATATCAACTCAGTGAACATGACTTTTCTGGAACTTTCACCACCAGATGAAAGCTCTAAAGCGTCCTCTCAAGAACTCTGATACTCAGTTTGCCACCATATCAACCATACAACACCTGCAAGCCACACTCTCAAGTTACCCAAGGGGACATGCGGTAAAACAGCATACCTCATATCTCCACAACTAATTACATTGAAACAGCATGCAGGTAGTTCCTTCAACATTTTAAACATGAAAGGGTCTCAGAGGCGTCCTAAAAAACACCCAGCACATGAATTTCAACCACCAAACCCATGCAGGTCACACCATTCAAGCTACCAAAGAGGGCTTGCAGCTGCCAAGCATGTTTCATGCTTTTCCCAACCAGAAAAATTAACTCAAGCTTCAGGCAACTTCTGCATCATTTTTTTATATAAGATAAGCACTCAGAAGCTTCAAGATCACACCATTTTTATCTCTTATCTCATATCTTAGCCTGACTCTCAAAGATTGAACTAAAAAATACAGTTATCTCTCAGCCTGATTTACACATTTTATCACCAGAATGATTTGTCTCATGGAAATGTACCCTCCTGTGATTCAAAAGTGCAGGGAGAGGCTCAGAACCGCACTCAGTGGAGCCCTGAGCATCCCCTGAGGAAGTATTTTTTTATTTAAGCGGCCTCTTTTGCCCTATCCAAGTTGTCTAGCATGGCTTCTGCCCAGTGTGTGAATTATGGCATCTGTGTCAGCTCTCTGATACCAGGAATCTTGCAGTACTTTAGATACAGTGAGTGATAAAAATGCTGGAATGATAATAATAATTATTATTCCAATAATAAACACTTAGAAGCTCAAATAAGTGATTTAATAAGAGCAGTTGCCAGGTTCAATTGGTTTGGTAGTAAATGGTTTTCAATATAATATAAAAGAGGGGCCACAGTATTATACTACTGGGGATCTTTACAGACTGGCAACCTATCTTCAAGGGGCCTCCTTAGGAATTTTAAGAACCTTGGAATAAATATGGGTGCCTTAGAAAGGACTTATTCAACTAATGGCCGGGCTTAAAAGCACAAGTGGCCTAGACAGGAAGGGTAACACTCACTCTGAGCACTTTACCACGACAATCCTGGAATAATTGGAAGGGTTTCAGAGCAGTTTGGGTAGATTGCCTGACTAAACTTCAATGGTTGATTGGTTAATAAAGGTAAATAATACTACTACAGACTAATTCATAAATCACTTGCTTATCTTCATAGAAGAACTTTATTAAAAATGAAACGGTGTCTGATTGATAATAATAATTCCTGGTAAACTTATTAACTGATCTGGAATAATGGATCCAAAGAGGTCTGTATAAGTAAATTTTTGGGGTGATTTTTGATTTGTCTCATGGAAATGTACCCTCCTGTGATTCAAAAGTGCAGGGAGAGGCTCAGAACCGCACTCAGTGGAGCCCTGAGCATCCCCTGAGGAAGTATTTTTTTATTTAAGCGGCCTCTTTTGCCCTATCCAAGTTGTCTAGCATGGCTTCTGCCCAGTGTGTGAATTATGGCATCTGTGTCAGCTCTCTGATACCAGGAATCTTGCAGTACTTTAGATACAGTGAGTGATAAAAATGCTGGAATGATAATAATAATTATTATTCCAATAATAAACACTTAGAAGCTCAAATAAGTGATTTAATAAGAGCAGTTGCCAGGTTCAATTGGTTTGGTAGTAAATGGTTTTCAATATAATATAAAAGAGGGGCCACAGTATTATACTACTGGGGATCTTTACAGACTGGCAACCTATCTTCAAGGGGCCTCCTTAGGAATTTTAAGAACCTTGGAATAAATATGGGTGCCTTAGAAAGGACTTATTCAACTAATGGCCGGGCTTAAAAGCACAAGTGGCCTAGACAGGAAGGGTAACACTCACTCTGAGCACTTTACCACGAAAATCCTGGAATAATTGGAAGGGTTTCAGAGCAGATGGGGTAGATTGCTTGACTAAACTTCAATGGTTGATTGGTTAATAAAGGTAAATAATACTACTACAGACTAAGTCATAAATCACTTGCTTATCTTCATAAAAGCACTTGATTAACAATGACACGGTATCTGATTGATAATAAACAATTCCCTGGTAACTGATGATGGAATAATGGATCCAAAGAGGTCTGTATAAATACCTTTTTGGGGTGATTTTTTTCTTCTCAGGGAACGTAGAGAGGGTTCTGCTCGTGGGCTGAGGCTGGCAAGCCAGTCAGGGCAAGATTAGCACGTCTACTTGGTGCCTTCAATCAGCTGTCCTTAGATCTGCTGGATTTCTGTACTATTTTAGCCACAGGATCTGTTAATCTGTTATGGCATAAATTTGATCATTCTGTACTCATCCTTTATTGGTACTATTGATATTGTTTTAAAGCGTGCAGATGTGGATTTTTACTGATTTTCCATCATCTGCTGATCATGTAGATAATTTTTAATAATTTTCATGAACACTTCTTGTAGTGTTTTGTGGTCTTTAAAGATCAAGATCAGTGATTTACGTGGTAGTCCTTGATCTTTGATTTATTATTGAAAAATGTTTAACACTTAATTTTCATTAATTTTATTTAAGTTTTGATCTTTTTAGATCATTAGTAATGCATATGTCTGTTTGTTACATATACTAGGCAACCCTAATTAGGTTGTAGCTCTTCTGAGTGGTACCTGGTTGTCAGATTAGTCACGACTGATCCAGGCGCGGGGATCAGTTAGTACAGATGCGCGCGGGGTAGGATCCGCTGCGTGCGTGGCAGGATCAGCTGCGGGCGGGTCTCTAGTACGCGGGAACCTGCTGCTACTAGTACATAGGGTTATCTAATGATGCAGGGCTGCGCGCAGGAATTGTGACATAACACATTTCCGCGTGTAACTCCTAAAATATACACAACACCTCAATTCTGAGTGAATTTTAGGTGTAAAACCTATACGTGACAACACGTGTGACCCTACCGAAATTTGGGCGAGGAATCCATTTCTGTAATAATATTTATGAATTTCTCCCTCCTTATTTTGTTAATTGATATATTCTTATTTTTCATAGTTTTGTGTTGCTATTGACAGGTTGCTCTGTACATATTAGCAAGCTGACATTCCCCCACTCCAAGATATGTCTATATCTGAAAAAACAATTTTGGGTAAATGCCTTCTGCTGGCTCTGTAGTTCCTTAAGCGTATTTCTCCGTCAAGGATATTATGTTCTGAAAAACTAATTTTCTCACTCTCTCTGAGAATTATTCAGAAGTATCACAAAAAGAAACTATATCATTGCATCAGAGAAGAAATGTCAAAAGAATGAAGTGAGACAGTCAAAACAGATCATACCCAAGCAGTAGAAATGACCAAGAGTGAAAAGCTTCTACAGTGCAACTACCAAGACTTTAGCACGCGGCTTGGCTAATATATCTGAGAGTCGTGGTTATTAGATTAGAAAGAGTTGAGTCATAAGACAAAAAAGAGAAAGAGTTATTGCACCAAATTAATTGAAGGCCTCTTTGATGACCTGACTTTTTCACTTGCTGGTAGACCTTGATTGAAGAGTTTCCAAATCAGAAAAGAAGAAATTAAGAAGTGAAAGTTGGGTGAGAGAAGAAAGCAAAGGAATCCAGAAACTTTTGTCTCTTTATCTGACATCAGGAGAGATGAATATGCAAGGTTGTCCAAAAGCCGCGCGTGTCTTTGAGAGATAAGAATAAAATAAAGTAATGAATAAAATGAGACCACGTGTTTTAAAACTCCAAAAGGTGCTAGGCTTTGGCAGTTCTGCGGAGGGTAAAGGTGCTGTTTAGGCTGCCCTCCTGAGTTTTCAAAAAATATTTAAATGTAACCAAGATCAAAGTCCAGAACGTGGTAAACGCAGGACCAAATGTAAGAGGATAAAGATTATAGTAGTTGGTAGCTGGGGAAACAACAATATCATAAGTGAACCAGAATCAAGTGAAAAGGAAGTAAAGGATCAAACACAAAATTATCATTGACCATTTGACCCAAGTCCTTGTGTTCTTGAAGTAGGGTTTATGAGAAAGGGCCTGTTATTCAGCACCTATTATTAGAGGGAAAACCCCCTCATTTTTGATTAGTAAATTTATAAAACAGGAAGAGCACAACAGATCAACCAAATAAGCTTTTTTTTCTCAGTTCCCTGTGGGCAAGCCCACTTTTGGGTCCTCCTAATGGTTAAACACTTTTTAGTCAACCCTTAAATCCTTTAATTGGAATTGGAAAAAATAGTCAGAAAAAGTCGAAAATTCTTGATTATTAATTGGTGGAAGCTTGCCAATAATTAATCCAACCTGGAATAGTCTTGCAATTCCTAAAAAATCTCTATTGATAATTAATCTTGTTCTGATAAGAGACCTATTTTAAGTCTCAAAGAAACCAGCCACTAATTAAAAGAATTATTGTGCAGACTTATTATAGTTCAGAAGGGCAGGCAATTCAAAACCACCTTAGCTTACCTCTATCTATTCAAGAGTAGTAGTAAACTAAATTCCCCTTCTAGGGACTGCCAGAAATCAACTTGCTAAATAATCTCATTATCCCTTGGAGTCTCTACACCGGACTCAGAAACCTGGGGTCAGTGTTGCATGCTCATGGTTGCACAAGAGAAGCTTTTCCCCAGTATCTTAGTTGGGGTTGCTAGTTGTACCAGGTGGGAGTGTTGGTATTTTTATAGTTGGAGTATCTGCAGCCTGTCCCTGTTGCGGATTCAGATGGTTTGACAGCGCACAGATTCAGATGGTTTGACAGCAGAGAGGTGGAGTGAAAATAATTGGAAAAGATTGATAAGTTTTGCTGAAAATTCAACAGCAAACGGTGTGGAAGGAAAAGGAGAGTTACGCTCCTAAGTTGTCTGAAAGTCCGGAAGTTATTGGTCTAGGTGTCTGTAAGGAGGTTGAATGCAATGAGTTCTTAACTGTAGTGAGATAAAAGAAAGAGATAATGAGATGTATTCTTCTTCCCTCAATCATTCCTATTCCTTTTGTTTGTGGTCTTCTTCAATAAATAGATCAATGATCATAACTCAACCCAGAGTTGAGGGTGAGGACTTGGGTCCCCCCCCTTCAACCCTAACCTAATTACAACCAAAAACGCGAAAGAACAATGAAACACAACCCCCAAGCACAGAACCCTAGCCCAACCCTACCCCTCCATCCTTTGCCCCATAACCCATGCCCCTCGATATCAACGTACACCCGGTTTGTCCTTCTCATGGTGCGGCCCTCCGCTGCGCCCTACTTGGAGCCCCCTGGTTTGCCCGCCCGCACGCCTCCGCGGACCTTGCGGTCCGCAGGTCGGCCCGCGCGCACCTAACCCCCCGATTTCCCTGCCCTTGCCTTCCAGACTAGCCACCTGCAAGCTTGGTTGGGCCGGCTCCATCACTTGGATCACATTTTCTGGGCGGGTCGCGACCCGGCGCCCTCAGAGTAGGCCCGACCCGCACCTGGTGCTGAGCCCCGCAATTTCTACTGCTGAGCCCGCAGCGGCAGCTGCTGAGCCTTCAGCAGGCACTGCTGAGACCGCGCGCACCCAAATGCTGAGCCCGACCTACCCAACTGCTGAGCGGGCAGCCCGCAACGCAGCTCTCAACCCAAGGTTATAAATACAACACCACATCCCCCCCAAAGTTGAGCTCTGTCCCCAGAGGTCTCTCATTGCTTCCTTGCCCCCATCACACTACCAACCCACCTCTCCCCCACCCACCCCAGCTCACCCCAGCCCCTCCTCCCCTTCCGCTCTGTCGCCATCATGGTCCCCTGCAACTTCTGCACCCAGAACAGGCTTGCGTGCTTGATTGTTCCTGGTTGACGCGCCTGCAATTCTTGCCTTCGTGGCCATCGCTGCTGCTCACTTGGCAAGGAAATGCCCCATCCTCCTCCTCAATCCAGTCCCCGTCCCCGGCCGCGCAAGAGGGCCCGTCCAGACCCGTTTGTGGTTTTGGACGATGAAACAATCTCTGAGGACTTGTGGACTCCGCCCGGATGGCCTCTTTCCCGCCCCCCCAGGACCAATCCGCGACTCCACCTCCCCATTCCGCCGCGCAGGGCCACCACGGAAGGAGGACTACCCAAACTTTGGGGCTTATTGGTCGGCCTTACGGCTCTGGGCGCACCGCGTTTGGGTCACGCAAGGCGCGAGGGACCCGCGCATTGATGAAATCCTCCAGCGCCGCGTTGGCCCTCCTCCGATTCCTACCCCAGCCCCGGCTCCTCCCCCAACTCCTACTCCTCCTTACTTGTCGGACTCAGAAAAGAGGCCCCCGACCCCGCGGGGCACCCCCCTGCCACCCGCGTTGCCGGTTGTCATTTCATTGTTGCCTCCCGCTGGACCAAGCCCCCCCAATGGTCCACCAGGGGCCCCTTCTTCACCAGTCCCGCCTTCTCCCAGCCCACCCAAGATTCTGGATATCCCCGTTTTCCCGGCTGTTCCGCTCGCCAGGTTTGATGCAATGGTGGACAACACGGATGGACTCCCTTGGTGGTTCCTGGTGGCCCCTCGCGCCCACACCCCTGGCAAAAAATGGGAACTCCTGGCGGCTTTCCGGACCCTAGCCGCAGCAGCTTGCGCGGTGTAGAGACTCCTGAGGGATTATAAAAATAAAGTAGCAAATAGCTTGCTGGCAGTCCTTGAAGGGGAATTTAGTATTGCTTCTACTCCTTTGGAGTAATAGTATATACTAAGAGTGGTTTTGAATTGCCTGCCCTTCTAGTACTATAGTAAGTCTGCACAATAATTTATTTAAATTAATGGCTGGTTTCTTTGAGACTTAAAATAGGTCTCAGATCAGACCTAGGTTAGTTATTAATTTTTATTGGTAGGGTTTGTTGAAGAATAGACCAGATGTATTGGATGATTGGTTAATTTTTAATCAGATATATGTGATCTTAACCAGTATCCCAATATCAAAGGGGTTCAAGGGTTTTATCAAAGGGATGGTTCAGGAGAGGACCCAAGGATGGGTTTACCCACAGGGGGCTGGGTAGAGGAAAGGTTGGTAGTTTCTTTTTGTTGTGCTCTCTTTCTTTGTAAGGGTTATTTATTAATTAATGGGTGGGTTTTCTTTAATCTGGTGCTGAATATTTAGGTCACAGAAGAACCCTTATTCAAGCACCTGTTGGGTGGTTTAACTGGTTAAATATGGTTAATAAATTGGTTTCTGATTTCCTGTTTCTTTATAATTGGTTCACTACTAATATGTATCTGGGTAGGTACCACAGATGGATGGGTTGATGGGGTGGATGGATAGATGATGAGATGGGTGAGTAATGATTAGGTGAGTAGTTCTACAACTTGGATAGGGCAGAGAGGCCCTCCTTAAATAGACAAATCCTGCCCCCAGGGGTGCTCAAGCCCTCCCCTGAGGGTTCTCCCTGTTCTGGTGAGGAACAGTGAGATACAGTTACATGAGGCATTTCTGCTGGTTGGAAAAAGTTTGTACAGTTACATGAGGCATTTCTGCTGGTTGGGAAAAGCTTGTACAGGGGTTTCATGCATGCACAGCCTTGCATAGATTGCTGTGTAGTTCAGATAAGGTATATTGCTGTGCTGTACTGGTAGTTTATTCAGTGATTCTTGCTTCTACCTACATGTATTGCTGTGCAATACTGTTGGTTTGTTTGGTTCTGGCTAAGGCTGGTTCCACTTTCTCCTGCATATATTGCTCCTGTATACTTCTGCACAGCCTCTTGTATGTGTATTTTCTGCATGTTTGTTGGGTTCAGGTGACCAGATCTGACATGCTGCACTGCCTCCTGTATCTGTATTGCTGTATTCTGGCTGTGGTGACTGGATCTGGACTGGTTGCACTGCCTCCTGGATCTGTATACTGTATGCTGGATGAGGTGACTGGATCTGGCATGCTGAACTGCCTCCTGTATCTGTATGCTGTATTCTAGATGAGGTGACTGGATCTGGCATGCTGCACTGCCTCCTGTATCTGTATGCTGTATTCTGGATGAGGTGACTGGATCTGGCATGCTGCACTGCCTCCTGTATCTGTATGCTGTATTCTGGATGAGGTGACTGGATCTGGCATGCTGCACTGCCTCCTGTATCTGTATGCTGTATTCTGGATGGACTGGTTGTTGTGTGGTCCTGGTCTTGAGGATAAGCTGCCACTGGTATGTACTTGAGGGTTTACTAGGTATGCCTTATGTCTTCCACAGAGATGTGACACCTGGGTGGGTATGAGTTTGCCACAGTTGAAGGTTTCTTGGGCTGTATCTTCCAATCCATGAGAGATAGAGGGGTATGTTGGCTGAGTGACTATGGGTTATTTTCAATGTAGAATCCATTTCTGAGGTTAATTTGAGGGTTTGAGCTGTTGTTACACTAGAAAAGTGAGTCTGATGGCTATAGGACAGGTTTGGACTACCACATCCCCCCCAGACTTAATGCTGTCCAGAGCATTCCTGTCCATAGACATCAGACTCCACATCCTATCTTTCTTCTTCTTCTTCTTCCTCTTTTTTTTTTTTCTTTTTCTTCTTCTATTTCTTCTTTTTCTTCTTCTTCTTGGTATTGATCTTGAGAGACATAAATAAAAAAACTAATAATCACATATAGAATAAAACAAAGGTCCAGAGAATCCTAGTGATCCAGTTGGTCCTGTTGAAATCTTGATTGTTTTATCTCTAAATCTTTTCCTCTTAATTATTTCTTGATTGTATCCATGTAGCAAGTAAAGGTATAATTAAATCCTTTCCATTCTTCTTGGTTGTTGAATTATAGTAGGGTTCTTCTGGATCAAGACAGGTTTTGGCATTTTCCTCTGTTCCTATGATTTGACTTTGAATCTTCTTTCCCCTTCTCCATATCCTATGGTACCTCATGGCCAAAGACAGATTTTCCTCATTTTATTCCCCCTTTTTCCTTTCTTTCTGAATCTTTTCTCTAGTTTCAGGCCTTGACACCCTGTTTGCATCTATTCAAACCTGATAGATAACTTTTTCCTTTGAAACCTGCTGTAATTCCTTCAATCAGACAGTTCTAGCCAAAGATTAATTGATCCCTTTTTCCTTGATGCCTTGACACATCTTAAAGTCCTTAGTTGGATCCAATCTTGAGTTAAAGCCGATCTTGATGTCTTCAGGCCCTTCCTTCTTCCTAGTATTCCATGTTCTCTTTGGGTTGAATCCTTTTTACATTAATAATCTTCTTGACAAAAGTATGTTTTCACTATTTCATTCCTTTATTTTCATTCCTTCATTCATTTTTTTTTATTTTTTTAATTTTTAATTTTTTATTTATTTCTTATTTCTTATTTTATTTATTTTCATTATTCGAGAGGAAGAAATGGTTGTATTCTGCAGTTTAAGGTCTTACAGGGGACCGTCGAGGTGTTTGCTGTTGAATCGTGCCCAGGCACGGTGTGCGAGATTCAGTCGCGGGAGGGATTTTTTTTTTTTTTTTTTTTTTTTTTGGTGCGAGGTGTAGAAGGGCGCGCGAGGTGCGCGGCAGGTCTTGTTCAAAGGCGGGGCGCGCGATAGTCGTCAAAACAAAGCGGGCATTGCGCGCGAGGTTGTCGCACAAGGACGAGGCGCGAAGTAGTCGTTCTGGACTCCATCTTGTTTGTCAATTGCCGCGGCTCTGATCAATGTCGATCTTTGCGGCGGTCAACCTCCCAATATGGATTGAATCAAATACAGCCTTCCGGGTTGTAATTAATTGGTAAGCCGCACCTATTTTCTTCTGTTTCTGTATTTAATATCTATTCTTTTCTTATTATTTATTAATATTATTCTTATTTATTTGACCGGGGTTTAGCCGGTTGTTGAGTCGAGTACCTCTACGCTCTGGTACGATTGCGCATAGCTGGCGAAGAACATCCGGGCGATCCGATCAGATGCAAGATCAAATTTCTCCTTGGCAACTGGGGTCGTCGCGAGCGGTGCGATGGAGGCAATGCAGGGCAGCAACTGATTGTGAGTACTGTTTGGTTTCACATTCAATTTTTTTTACAGCTTTAATTTATCTAATCTTATTCATTATTTCTTCTTTTTCCTTCCTAAACAATGCAGGCTTGGCAGCAATAAGGCCGCGCAAATTGCAAGATCGGTCGGTTGATCTTCAATGGAATTAGTCATTCCAATCGACCAACCGCCCGGATCATTGACATTTTACTGGGCGACCGGGGTCATCAAGGGCGGTGTATGGAATTATTTGATTGTAAGATTTGTTTGGTCCAATCTTCTTTTTTTTTTACAGTTTCAATTTATCTGGTTGTATTTATTAATCTTCTTCTTTTTTTTTCGGTCCTTCCAATCGGCAGACAGGACGATTAGATTGACTGATTGACTTGTGCGATTGGTAGAGGTGGGAGTGTTGCTGTATTGCGCATGATTACCAACGGCCGCTTGCGCGATCGGACCGGATGCAAGCTAAGTAATCTTTTACTTTTTTTAATTAATATATATTTTTTTATTATATAATTTTTTTCTTCTTCTCAATCCTTCCAATCAATGCAGGACCTGCAGGGACCGAGTTACGCAAATCGCAAGATTGATCGGACGATCTCCGGTCGCATTTATTTTTTTTGGTCAGCCAATTTTCTTGTATGATCGGCTTTCTTCCTCTTCCTTGCAAATGACGTGGCTTGGCAGCGATAAGGCCCGCAAAATGCAAGATCGGTCGGTCAATCTTTAGCTGCATTACTTAATCAGATCAACCAATTGCTTGCATCATTGATTCATTGGTGCATGGGAACAGGCCAATTGCAATCGGAGGGTCCCCCCCTTTTTTTAATTAATTCCGTTCTCTTTTCTTCTCAATCCTTCCCATCGGCAGATGGGCAGAGGTTGAGTTGCAGCCATCGGTGTTTTTTTTTTTTTTGTCCAATCAGATTGGGGTTGCCACACAAGGGTTGCGCTTTCTTCTGGTACGCCTCGTTCTTTCTTCTTTTTTTTTTTTTCTTTCTTTTTCTTTTCTTCCAATTTTTCTTCCTTCTCCTTCTTATTGATACAGATGGGCAGGAGCCCACTTGCGCGATTGATGCAAGGTGAGTTTCTTCTTCCCTCTTTGTTTTCTTCTCCAACCAGCGGATGCTTCTGCTGCCGCGACAACCAATATCGCCGCTCGGACTTTCCCAAGATCGCAGGTAGTTGCGGTCAAGGGAGTTTGGCGGTTGGGAGAGAAGTCCTCCCCTCCCTCAATGTCTATTTAAGGAGGGCAGACAAGCGCCTTCTTTCCCCCCCTCCGTCCACAAAAAAACATCCTCGTCATCGCTTCGGTGAGTTCCTTCCCCCTTTTTCCTTCTTGTTGCTAGGGCATCTTCTGACCGCCCCGTTGTTGTTGTTTTTGCAAAATTGATAGGTGAAGGGGCTCCGCAATGTCTTCCCTTCCAAATCGGCAGCGTCCCTTTCCCCTGGTTGTTGCGTTGGTAAGTTCTGCCTTTCCTCTCCCCCCCTTTTTTTTGTTGCCAGGGCAGATGCTGACCCTTTCCGTTGTTGTCGAAACCTCCATAGGTGAACTTTCCGAGGCTAGTAGCTATTCCCTTCGTCTCGATTGCCGTGGGGCCAGTAAAGGGTATTATTATTTTTTTTTTGGGGGGGGTTTTTTTTTTTTTTTTTTTTAGGGGTCGTTTTAGCAACCAATTTTATATGCGCGTTTTGTATATTTATATATATTTTTTGTATATAGCATACATATATATATCTATTTTTTTTTATGCAACGCTTTTTTTTTTTTTGTAATGAAGTAATAATACAGTGATGCAGTGCCACCCTTGCCCTCAGAACCAGGGCTTTGGCATTAAGAAGAAAAAAATCAGCTATAATTTTTTTTTTTTTTTTTTTGTTATTTTAGGTTTATGTGGTATTCTACTAGTATGATCCTTCTTAATATTTTTTTTGCAATGAATACCCTTGGTTTGTCAAGACCATGAGTTTTTTTAATGGTAATTAATTTTTTTTTATGAGGTTGAGGTGATGAATACTGTGAGTTTTCTTTTCTTTTTTCTTTTTTTTATTATATTTTTTTTATGGAGGAAAGCCAATACTGAAATGATTTTTTTTCTTTTTTTTATTTGTTTCTTATTCTAGGAGCACAGATAAGAGAGAGATTTGCAGTTTAATGTCATGCTGGACATTAAAATACTTGATGTTCATATTGTTCCAGGAGGTGGTGAGGTATCTCCTTGAAGTGCTCCCAATATCTTTGGATACTTTCTTCTCTCCAGAGGATTAGTCCTTCAACCCAATACTCTGCCCAGGGCTCCTGATAATATAACCCTACCCTGAACTCTGTTGAGATATATCCATAGTCTGAGTCCCAATCACCATTTTTGAGAAAACCAAGAGATCCAGTGCCTGTAAGTAAGTCCATGAATTCTAAGTTGTCCAATCCTGCTCCAGGTAGCTCTTCCCAATTGGTTCCTTCCATGTCTTCAAGGTTGGTCCAGAATCCTCCAAATACTTGTTGAAACATTTCCAGGTTTTCTTCAGCTTCTTGTTTATTCAACACCTCCTCCCATCCTCTTCCTGCTGGTACTTCAGGGGTGATGATGTTGTTTTCCCAGGGGTCTGGTAAGCCTTCAGGGTCTATCTCTGGTATATTCTGTCCACTGGTCCAAACCTCTTCTTGGTCTATGTTTGCTGTGATGCTGTTCATGCCCATTGGTCTTCTGGGTGGTGTAACCTGCCATCCTGCTTGATCTGGTGAACAAATGGGGATGCATAACCTTTCCCCTCCTGCTATCTCATAGCTTAAGACTTCCCCTTTATGCTTTGATAATTCTAGCCTGACTTTATGATCCACTAAGAAAGGTCTTCCAAGTACTGTATGCATTGATCCTTTGGCTATGAAGAAGTGGGCAGACTTTGGTTCCCCAGGTGTTATTTCAAATACTGTTCTTTCAGCTAATCCAATCAGTGGGGTAGAGTGGCCTCCAATTCCTGTGACCTTCATGAACAATTCTCCGGACACCAGGCCTGTCTGAATTGCCAAGTGTTCTGGTATGACATTTAATTCCGCACCAGTATCCACCAGAGCCTTGATCTTCTTTCCTTTGATCCAAATATCAATGAACCCCAATGGACAGGCATAGGTGAGGTTGTTGCCTATTAAGCATGGGTATTCATCATCAGAATAGTCTTCAAGGTGGTGTTGACATCCATTGATCCTTCTATTGTTTTTGCTGGCTGGTGATTTAGAGGCTTTATTCAAGTCAAAGGTTCCTTCAGGGGTCATATCTTTTAACTTCTGGAAAAGATTTGGTGCAACTGAAAGGAGCTCCTCCAAGGTAAGGTTGAAGTTTTGTTTTAATATTTTCTTCTTCAAACTTTCTTCCATCTTGGTTCCTTCCTGAGTGTCCAATGATTCTGACTTTCCTTGGTTCTTCTTCACAGGTTCAGTCACAGGTTCCTTGACAGATTCTTTGGGGGGCTCTTCTTCATCTTCAGATTCTTGATCCACTTCCACCCATGCTCCTGGGTAACTTGCTTGCCTCTTCCTTGGTCCTGGGGCTGATTCTTTAGTTGGTTCTGAGGTTCCTTGGTCTGTTACTGGTGTCTCCTGGGTGTTATCCTTTTCTGGTGGATTTCCAGCCAACCTTTGTGATCTTCTCATTCCCCATTGAACTTGAGATTCCTTCATGTTTACCTCTGGTGCTGTCCAAGCTTCCCAATCTCCAGTCTTCAAGAATGCTGCAACATTAGTTGGTTCTTCCTGCTTCTTGGGTTCCTCCAATTTTGGGACTTGTTGAGCCTCTGAGAATTTCTTGACCTGATCTCTGAAGCTTTCCTGCTGGCTAAAAGGTATGGGTTCTCTGTTTGGGAAGTAATAGTTGGGTCCTTGTTTAAACACCCTTTTGGCCTTTATATCTTCTGCCAAGTCTGGACAGTTGACTTGGGTATGGAGTTCATCCTTGCAATAGTAGCATCTGATTGGCCATCTGGGTCCTGCACTGGTAGATGAGGGTCTGAAGTTTTGTGTCATTCCTTGGTTGATCCTATCAAAGTGGGGAGGTGCCTGCTTCTGATTTAAAGCCACAGTGAGTTTTGCAACATCTTCCTTCATTTTCAAGAGCTCATCTACTCCTAGTTGCTGAAGCTTCACTTCCTTCTTGGTTTCCACTAAGTTTTTGATGATAGGTTTGAGGGCTTCTTCTTCATCCACATCCCACAAGGCCAAGGTCATTTCCACAAATTCCTTCAAGGTTTCCAGGTCTGGGGGAAGGTACCTTCCATCTCTTGCAACCTTGATCCTCCCTGCATGAGCCAATTCTCTGTTCACCTCCCTCCTGAGATCAGTGGACAAAGCTTTCCAGAGGTTCTCTCCACTCTCCCAGTTGGTGTTGTCATAACCCATTCTGATGAAGTACAGAACCATCTCTTCATAACTCCCAATGAACTTCTTAAAGTCATGCTTGGTCTTGATGCCTCCCTGTTCTTGAGTATGTCTGAAAAGCCTTGGTATGGACTCCTCATTGAACCTTCTAAGGGGGGTAGCTGTGCCCCATTTCCTTTTTAGTTCCTTCTTCAAAAGGTCCCAGTCTGCATATTCATGTCCCTCCATATCTTCAATAGACTCCCTGATCTTCTTGTCTTGTACTAGAAAAGGTAATTGTAGGGCTATATCTATTCCCCCTGCCTTCTGAATCCTGGCCAGTTTCTCCACTCTTTTAATAAACTGTTCCACCTCTGTTCCATCAAATTCAAGGTTCACTTTCTTTCCATCTAATAACACTCCATTTTGTTCATTATTATTGATTATTGGGTTATCCTGGACTGGTCTTCTGGCTGGGGTTCCTTCAGTATATTGGCAGCTATGAGCTCTTCTTCCTTCTTCTCTAGCTTGGGGATATATATTTATTCCTGGGCTTATGGAGGGGTTTGTTGATTCTTCCATGGTTTCTGCTGGGATTCTTCCATATGCTGATCTTGGGGTTGGGGTCTGAAATCTGGTTCTTGGTTGGGTGTATGGGGTATCTGGAATTCCATGTGGTGTTCTTTCTTCAAGTATTTGGTTTATGACTTTGGTAATGTTGGCAAGTTTCCCCATTGCTTCTTCTGCAGGTCCTGGCTGATTCTGACTTCTTTCCTGGTCTTCCTCTGGCTTTTCTTGGGATCCACTGGGTATTTTGGTTTTTTCTTGCAGTTCTTTCTCCATCCTGATTATTGAAGATAGTACTTCTTGGTTATTATCTTCAATACCTCTGAGTTGGTCCTTGAGGTCTCCAATTATCTGGTATGGGTTTCTTTCTGCCTGCTGAATGTTGAGTTAATTCTTGAGGCTAATAATCCACCAATATTTTTTATGGTTTTTAATAACTAATCAAATCTGAAGGAAACGGCCACTGTTGGGACACCAATTGTAGAGACTCCTGTGGGATTATATAAATAAAGTAGCAAATAGCTTGCTGGCAGTCCTTGAAGGGGAATTTAGTATTGCTTCTACTCCTTTGGAGTAATAGTATATACTAAGAGTGGTTTTGAATTGCCTGCCCTTCTAGTACTATAGTAAGTCTGCACAATAATTTATTTAAATTAATGGCTGGTTTCTTTGAGACTTAAAATAGGTCTCAGATCAGACCTAGGTTAGTTATTAATTGTTATTGGTAGGGTTTGTTGAAGAATAGACCAGATGTATTGGATTATTGGTTAATTTTTGATCAGATATATGTGATCTTAACCAGTATCCCAATATCAAAGGGGTTCAAGGGTTTTATCAAAGGGATGGTTCAGGAGAGGACCCAAGGATGAGTTTACCCACAGGGGGCTGGGTAGAGGAAAGGTTGGTAGTTTCTTTTTGTTGTGCTCTCTTTCTTTGTAAGGGTTATTTATTAATTAATGGGTGGGTTTTCTTTAATCTGGTGCTGAATATTTAGGTCACAGAAGAACCCTTATTCAAGCACCTGTTGGGTGGTTTAACTGGTTAAATATGGTTAATAAATTGGTTTCTGATTTCCTGTTTCTTTATAATTGGTTCACTACTAATATGTATCTGGGTAGGTACCACAGATGGATGGGTTGATGGGGTGGATGGATAGATGATGAGATGGGTGAGTAATGATTAGGTGAGTAGTTCTACAACTTGGATAGGGCAGAGAGGCCCTCCTTAAATAGACAAATCCTGCCCCCAGGGGTGCTCAAGCCCTCCCCTGAGGGTTCTCCCTGTTCTGGTGAGGAACAGTGAGATACAGTTACATGAGGCATTTCTGCTGGTTGGAAAAAGTTTGTACAGTTACATGAGGCATTTCTGCTGGTTGGGAAAAGCTTGTACAGGGGTTTCATGCATGCACAGCCTTGCATAGATTGCTGTGTAGTTCAGATAAGGTATATTGCTGTGCTGTACTGGTAGTTTATTCAGTGATTCTTGCTTCTACCTACATGTATTGCTGTGCAATACTGTTGGTTTGTTTGGTTCTGGCTAAGGCTGGTTCCACTTTCTCCTGCATATATTGCTCCTGTATACTTCTGCACAGCCTCTTGTATGTGTATTTGCTGCATGTTTGTTGGGTTCAGGTGACCAGATCTGACATGCTGCACTGCCTCCTGTATCTGTATTGCTGTATTCTGGCTGTGGTGACTGGATCTGGACTGGTTGCACTGCCTCCTGGATCTGTATACTGTATGCTGGATGAGGTGACTGGATCTGGCATGCTGCACTGCCTCCTGTATCTGTATGCTGTATTCTAGATGAGGTGACTGGATCTGGCATGCTGCACTGCCTCCTGTATCTGTATGCTGTATTCTGGATGAGGTGACTGGATCTGGCATGCTGCACTGCCTCCTGTATCTGTATGCTGTATTCTGGATGAGGTGACTGGATCTGGCATGCTGCACTGCCTCCTGTATCTGTATGCTGTATTCTGGATGGACTGGTTGTTGTGTGGTCCTGGTCTTGAGGATAAGCTGCCACTGGTATGTACTTGAGGGTTTACTAGGTATGCCTTATGTCTTCCACAGAGATGTGACACCTGGGTGGGTATGAGTTTGCCACAGTTGAAGGTTTCTTGGGCTGTATCTTCCAATCCATGAGAGATAGAGGGGTATGTTGGCTGAGTGACTATGGGTTATTTTCAATGTAGAATCCATTTCTGAGGTTAATTTGAGGGTTTGAGCTGTTGTTACACTAGAAAAGTGAGTCTGATGGCTATAGGACAGGTTTGGACTACCACAGCGGACGCGGAGGAGGTGATGAGGACTCGTCCAACGTAGACAGATTGCCCCCCCTTTCTTCCTTTTCCATGTTGTATCTTATTCCGCGCCTACTTGCAAAGAAATAGACTTTTGCTGCGCCTTCCTGAGTAGCCTCTGCGCTTGTGAGAGCCTTTGCGCACAAGATCTGCGTCTTGAAAGCAATCTCCGCGAGTGAGAGCAAGAGTGAGTGAGAAAGAGGTCCACGCCCGCTTCCTGAGTGAGAATGAGTGAAATTAAAGTCCACACCCGCGTCCTGAGCCAACAAAGTTCCCCAGAAGGTACCTGGACCGCCCCAGACAAACTGCCACACAGTTCCCCATACCCAATCCTGCAACAAATGCAACAATCCTACACCAGCACGCGCACAGTCATCCAAGAGAGGCAAAGAAAGAAGTTGAGAAAACAAACATTCTGGGGTGTCTAGCTGTTCCGTCTGTGAACCAGCTAGGAAAACCCCTTACCAAATCAGACCTGTCCCGTACGTGTCCCGCCCAAAGAGGAAAAAAGGAAAAGAACCAAGCCCATAAAAAAGGAAACCAAAACCCCAAGAAAAGCGGAAAGAATTTTTATTTTTTTTATTTTTTTTTTTAGGGCCTCCGCTCCTCTTCCTGTATTTCCCAATCTGCCGGGCTTGTCCTTGCGTTTACAGACATGGCTAGCGCCGCGCCCGCGTCCCTGCAATCAATTATAACCAAAAATAGTACCAGTCCAAGAGGCCAATCAAATATAAAAGAAGTAGGAGAACGGACATTCTGGGCTGTCTAGTTATTCCAGCTGTGAACCGGCTAGGACATCCCCTCACCAAATCAGACCTATACCCTACTCGCGTCCCCCCCCCAAGTTGACGGCTGTCCCCAGCGGTTTGTAGGCTTTCACTCCTCCAAGGTGGCGCGTCGCACGCAGGCTCCTCCTCAGACAAAGGATCCGGCCCGTCCACTGATCCTGAACTTCTGATGCCATCCCCGGCCGTCTTGTCGAAGGAGGTGGAGCTGGGCGTGAAGAAAAGCTTCACGTGCAAGGCCGCGGCCTTCCATTTGACCGGCGCCCCATCCGATTCCTCAAGCTGGTAGCTCCAGCCCTCAAACTTGGATGCCACACAGAAGGGGCCGTTCCATTGGTTGGCAAAAAGCTTTCCCCACTGAGATTCCAGACTCCGGTTGTACAACAAAACCAAGTCACCTTTCCGCAGCGGATCCAGGAGAGGGTGGGAGAAGCGCTTGTCCCAATAGCAGACCAAAGCCCTCCTCATCTTCCGCAACCTTTCAGGGGCCTTTGCCAGGGTCTTGTCCCGTTGGAGAAGCTGTTTGGCGCGCGCTTCCACAAGTTCCGCGGAGGTCTTCACCTTCCACCAGTCCATGCCCAAGAAGGTTTCAAGCTTGATGTCCACTGGAAGCACCAGACGCTGTCCGTAGAGAAGTTTGGAAAGCAAGTAGCCTGTTGAGCGTTTGACCAAGATCCTGTCCGCAAAGAGGACCGCCGGAAGGGCCTCCTGCCACCTTTTAACGTCCTCCCCACACATCTTTACCAGGGCGTCCTTAATGGGCTGATGGCCGCAGTCAATCATCCCGGCACCCTCCCAATAGTATTCCGTAACCCGCCCAAACTTTGCTCCGCAACTCTGGACAAGTGCCATCAAGCGCCCCTGGAACTCTGCGCCTCCGTTGACAGTGACCAAGCAAAGAAAACCGTACCGCGCAAACCAATCCTCCTCCAAGAACTGAGAAACCTTCTCCGCTGACAAATTCACCAGAGGACGAGCCTTGAACCAACCTGACAGATTGGACCGTGCAACCAGCAGGTACGCAAACTTCACTGCCTTTATGTGGACCATGTCAAGGGAGACCCCCCCGGACAATGCATCCTCCCCCGTAGGGTGACCCACCTCCCTGGGCAGCCTAGAACTCCGCCGTTGACATGCTTTGCAAGACTTCACCCATGCCCATACCGCGCGCACCACACCTGGCCACCAGAACCTTGCCTTCACCCATCTCCGCGTTTTGATCTTGCCCCGGTGCCCAAGGTTGTTGTGGAGACACCTCAGAATCATTTCCTGGTCCCTCCTCAATGTTGCGACTACCAAAGGCACCGGGGTACTCCGCCGCCACAGTTGCCCATCCTGCATGTAGAAGTTGGTTGTCCGCCGCTTTGCCCACCAAATTTTGGTTCCTGATGTGTCCTCAGGAAACCGGAGATCCCGCAAGAAGGAGCACAAGATTGCGTAGCGCCGGGACTGCTGCAGCCAAAGGGTGACCTCCGTCTCCATCATACCCACGCAAATAACCGGAGACTCCACGTCCAAGGCTCCGCCCCCTCAAACGGATCCTCCCGCGGATACCAGGACAGCGCGTCGGGCATTGTGAACGCCTTCCCTCAAACATGAACCATGCAAAAAGTGAAGAGCTGGAGGAACGCCACCCACCTAGTCATAGGAGCGTTTGGCAGCGTTGGAGAATTGATCATCCTTGCCAGGGCCTCCGCATTGACCAGAAGCTCAAAGTGCACCCCCCAGAGCAGGTGCTGAAGCCTCCGCACAATTTTGGTGACTCCACATAATTCCAACTTTGGCTGCGAGTACCAACTCTCAGTTGCTGTGAAAGTCACGGACTCGTAGAGAACTGGCCTATCCTTACCATCCTCCTCCTGCGTCAGGACACCGCCCGCGCCGAACTTGCTGGAGTCAACGGCCAAGCGGATCCCTCCCGTGTTGTAGTCAAGGTTGAAGAGGATGATGTTGCGGCCCACAATCTCCTTGAGCTTCGCAAAGGCAGCGTCACACTGCGCCGTCCATTCCCATGCCGCGCCTTTTGGGTTCAGCGCCCCCAGCGGACTTGCGGCTTCTGCAAACCGTTTGATGAACATGCAAACATAGGTGCACAGTCCCAGAAATTGGAGAATATGCAAGGGTGTCCGCAGGGTTGGCCATTCAAGGACTTTGTTTTGTTTCTTTGCCGCGATTCTCCTGCCATCAAAAGCCACCACATGGCCTAGCACTTTCAACGCCGGAACACAAACTGCCAACTTACCCCCCAATACCATAAGCCCTGCCTCCTTGATTTGAAACAAGACCTGCTCTAATGTCTGCGCGTACTCCCAGACGAAGCGGCAGATCTTTGGGGCCTCCTCTAGCACCGCACCCCCGTAATCCGTCTTTGGTCCTTTGATACCGGCGTTGTCAATGAAGATCAGAACCCCGTCTGGTATGTTGTCCCGCGGGATCCATTTCATCTGGGCTTGATAGACCGCCACCAAGTTTGTCACCCCCTGCGGCAACCGCATCAGCTGCATCCTTCCCAATCCTGTCTCAAACGTGGTTAGCGGCCGTGAGTCGGGATGGAGCTTGCGCTGATCATACCCCCCACATTACATCAACCAAACCGTAACAAGCGCGCCCCATCATCAATTCCAGGAACTTTTCCAAGCGCAAAGGCAATCCCGTGTCCTGGATAGTGAAGGAGTTAAGCCACTGCAGGTCGTGAACAATCCTAAGCGACTTCCTGTCCTGTTTAACAACCGCGAAAATTGGGTTAGAGTAGCTTGATGTTGACTGCTTGTACAACCCCGTCCTCACACGCTCCCGGACCAGTTCCAAGAAGGGTTCCTGCACGGTCCAAGGGATTGGAATTGGCTTGATTTTGCAGGGCTTGTGCGGCACCGTGGGGATTACATAGGGGTTGCCAACCTTGCCCTTCAGCAATCCACGCCTGTTGGGCCCAAAGGCGAGGGCCTTCTTGCGGAGCACCAAAACCAATGCTAACAAATCCTTCTCCTCCGTACTCAACCACCCCGCCGGCCCAAAATTCAGCGCCTTGATTCACTTGCTTGTGATCCGCACCAACCGCGTTACCCACCCAAACTTCCTCAACGGACTCACCCAGGGATACCGAGACCAGGAGATCGGCGTCAGAGGCCCGTTCAGCCCCTGCGGCATGGGCTTGTTCTGGGGCCGGACCTTTTCCGCCACAGGCTTGTATTGCCCCTCATTGCACCTAACCATCCTTACTTGCCCGCCATTTTTGTCGTGAATCCTGGAAACAATCAACCCGCAGCTCTTGCCTTTGCTCATGAGCGTGCCACTATGGTAGGGTTTTTGAAACACAGTAACTTCTGGTGGTGCATACTAAGGAAGAGGACTTAATTCTGACGCTTGCGCCCTCCGCGCACTTCCTTCCGCCTTTTTCTCCTCCCTAGTCAACCACCCACACAAGGCCGGCAAAAAGTTTCTTACCCCTTTTTAACAAGGAAAAAGTCAGGTTGAAGTGTGATAACAAAGTTGTCAAGTAGCAGGCAATGCAAAGACAGAGGATTGGAAGTGATTTGTGGAACTTAGAGCATGTCATTTCAGGCAAATGAATTTGATCCAGAAAAAAAAGGAAGAACACCCTTTCCCTTGATCTCCAGGGTTTCTGGCCCACAGCTAGTGTTTACTGATCCTTGGTGGCTTTGGTCTAAGAATTCAAAGAGATTCAAGTCAGCCACCATGTGGTGGGAGGAGCCAGAGTTTGTTAAAATATTGATGCACTCAGGTAATGTGCATATTAGTGTGTAATCTAAATGGGATGCCCAGATGGGCTTCCATGGCCCATTGGACATCTTGTGGGCTATGTGGGCCTATATGGCTGTTATTGGTTTTGTGCATTTTGGCGCCAAAACATGTCTTCCAAGTATCTGGGGGTCTGGCCGGAAAATAATCTTTTTTCTATGTCTCACAAAGCTAGCGGGAGCAATGCTGCCCACAACTACCCCAGGATCAAAGGTTCCACCCTTGTTCCCTCTCCAGACGGGAGCTGGCGGGCCAACACCTCCACCACCGCTGAGTACTTGGTCCAGCGGTTTTGCTCCTCCTTGGTTGGAGCCTTCGGAGGTGGCTGAGGTTCCGCAACGGGTGTGGCTTAGGCCGCAGAACTTCCACCATCTCCAATTTGACACCGCAGAAATTGAGTGCTTTCTGGCAAGATTTGAGGATATTGCAGACTCCAAAAACAGGAAGGGTGAGGACAAGGTCTGCACGGTTTTTCTCTTCATCGCGGACAAGAATACGCTCTGGGACGTGGAGGATATGTAAGGGTATGAGGCTTGCCACTGGGGAAGGCTCCGGGGCAAGATGATGGCAAGGTGGGGGAAGCGCAAGCCCCGCTTTTGGGAGACAGATTTCAAGCAAGGGGCGGGTGAGGCAATTTCCCAAGGTGGGGTGCGTGTTGAATAAATCACTGAAAACCTCTCCATTTTCCTTCTTGTTATTCCTTTTTCTTTTTCTTTCTTTCCTTTTTCTTTCTTTACTGTCATTTCTTTATGTTCCTGTCCTCGAGCTGTCCATGTTCTGACCTCTGCCCCATGTCAAGAGTCATTGGTCTAATGTCACATCCGCGGGTCTCTGACCGCTGTCACCTGTCAACTTCAATATTTCACATCCGTTTCTCTCGATCTACTTGTTCTCATGGTCTTCTTGACAACCACACCAAAGCAATCGCGAGGCTTCCCGCCGGTTCACCCTTGTCTCACCCTCTCAACTGAACTCTTTCCTTCTTTCACAGCCTCAACCTCGTTGACTCAACTCTTTCCTTCATCCTTCAGCACTCTTGTCTCGCCATTCTCACTCTTCCCTTTCTTTCCCAGTTTCTTCTTGATTTCCATTTGACTGCCTACCTTTCATCATATGCCTTGACCAAACACACCAACTTGCCAAGTTCTGACTGGTAAGATCTTGACCCGCCTCACCTACCAATTATCTCACCTAGGCTTCTACTCACAACATCCATCTCTTTCAAGTTCTTCATCATTGTCTCCGCCTCCCCGTCTCAGCTTCATACACTCACGATTTGGTCAAGCTCTCAATCTTCCACTGTTGCTCAATGTCTGTTGTGCTTCTTCAAACTTTCTTTTTCTTTATCATTTGTCTTCAAGATCTGTGTTTGTGTTTCATTCTCAACTGATGTCTTTCTTGATTCAGCCCTCTTGATTCTTAATCCATTCAAACTTCTTTCAGAAATCAAACACGGTTAAAAGGCAAAGGTCCATACGACAAATCTAATTGAAACAATGGAGGGATCCAGCAACAATGGATATTGACAAATCATCCTCAAAGCCGCCCTTGAAGCCATACCAATCCTCACCAACAAAAACTATTCAATTTGGAAGGACAAGATGTCCATGCTTCTCAAACTTAAAGGCATCAAGGAGGCACTGGAAGATGATTCAAAAAGTCTGAGTCCTGTCGATGATATGGAAACTCGTGTAATTCTTCTTTCCCAAATAGATTCTATAACTCACAACAACGTGGTCGATCCGGCAAACATTTCTTCCGCTCGACTTCTCTGGAAAACAATTAAAGAGCGTTTCGCTTCCTCGCAAACCGCCAATCAAGCCTGAATCTTTAACAAATTTCTCTACCAATAGTTCAAACCCGAGGCTATCAATCTCTTCATCACTGAGACAAAAGTATCTCTCAAGAAAATGGTCGACGTGGGCATTGACCTTCCGGACGATATCCTCGCCTACCTCATTCTCTTCAAATTCCCACCATCTCTGCATCCTCTACGCCAACAAATAATGCACTCGGACAAATACATTACCATGGATCTCGTCATTGATCATCTCACTCAGCTAGATAATGAGTCTAAGGTTAAACACAAGGAACCCAAGCTCAACAAAACCGCTCTTCTGTCCTCCAAACCTGCCAAGAGACCTGTACCTGTTGAATTCAGATGCCAAAAGGGTTATCACAATCCACAATCCCCAGATCATCCTGAAAAAAAATGCTGGCATTTACACGAGCATCTAGCGCCCAACTGGTGGAAAGAATCTCAGATCCGATGGAGAGCTCAACTCAACTCTCAATCCAAGTCCAAAGAAGTCTCCCATTACTTGGCCCTCATTACCACGTGGATCGAAGAAATAAATCCGGCTAATCGCATCATCATGGACTCGGGCGCCTCCAGTCATATGTTCAACTCTAAACTTTTCTTCACCCAGTTAGACGATCAGATCTCCGAAGATTTTATTAGCACCGGAAAAGAAGGAGCCAGACTTCCTATTAAGGGTAAAGGTGTTGTCCAGCTGTTGTGAAAAGGCTCTTCCGTCACTCTCAACAATTGCCTCTATGTCCCCGACCTCGTGGTAAACCTAATCAGTCCCGGCGAACTCATTTCCTCCAAAAACTGCTCTCTTTCTTCCTATAAAAATCGATTTGTCCTCTACGCCGGATCTAAGCAAGCTTTTTCTGGATTCATTCAAGAAAATCTGTTTCTTCTCAATCCACCCTCTTGAATTGGTCACAATTCAAAATTCTGTCACCTCTCACTACCAAACTCGGACCTCTCTTGCATCAAATCCCTTCATCAATTGTTTGGGCATGCAAGTCCTCCTTGACTCAAGAATCTTTTTCCCTCTCTAAGTTTTAAAGCTCTCTCCAAATTTCAGTGTGAAGATTGCGTTTACTCCAAAATTGCAAAAACCTCGTTCAAAAACACTTCGAGACTTGCTTCAAAACCGTTTAAACAAATCCACATTGACTTGATAGGTCCCATATCCCCACCTTCTTGTAACAAGATGAACTACATTATGACCGTCGTTGACAACTTCTCTGGTTATATTTCTGCTATTCCTCTTCAATATAAGTCTGACGCCTGCCAACAGCTGAAGGTAATCCTTAACCACGAAAGGCAGAAACGTAATTGTTTTCCTGCAACCATCTTCACTGACGGCGGCGGAGAATTTACCTCCTCCAAACTCAAAAATTTCTTTAACACCAACTCGATTCAACATTTAATCTCAGAACCCTATCACCACAAACACAACGGGAAGGTCAAACGAGCCAATCGGACTCTTACCAAATCTATGAGAGCCATTCTCCAAAGCTCTAATCTTCCTCTCAATCTATGGGCTGAAGTAGCAAAGGCCGCCTGTCTCTCTCTAAATCAAATTCCCAAAACGTCCAATTGTCCTTCTCCCTATTTTCTCTTCACGGATAAAACTCTACCTACCGATTACTTCCATCCTATAGGATCTAAGCTTGTCTACCTTGATAAAAGAATTAATCGTGGCAAGAAATTCAAGGATTGTGGGCTCCCTGGAATCCTTGTTGGTTACAACCCAAATTTCCTGTCATTTCAAATTCTTAAACCTGATGGTTCTATCACTTCTTCTAAACATGTCCGTTTTCTTAAAACTGACAATTCTTCCCAGGTTTTCCCGAGCTCTGCAGCTGTCAAAGACCATCTGACAGTCAAACTGGATGACGATCTCTTTGAAGTTCCAAAGATTCCTTCTTCCTTGATTCCTTCTGTCCCCGCCACTCAACCTGCTTCTCCTTCAAATGACCTTTCTCCTTCTCCAATTTTGTCTCCCAACCAACCCGACGAAACATCTTCCGACTCCGAATCTACTTCCTCTGACGAACTTGCTCAACAACTAGTTCCCAAATATTCTCTTCGCAACTGATCGAGTTTGAACCCTCCTCTACGATACGGCTACCACCACTACTACGTTCCCAGAACCTACGAACAGGCCAAAACGTGCTCTGACTGCTCTAAATGGGAAATCTCCATGGATTTTGAATTGGACGGCATCGAGTCACTTGGTGTATGGGAAGATTACGAGGGTCCCGATCCAGTGAATCCTCTCAACACTACGTGGGTATATTGCCTCAAGGACAACTGCCATGGAGACCCCTTGTTCTACAAAAGTAGACTCTGCGTTCAGGGCTTTGATCAGATTTACGGTATCGATTTCCAAGATACCTTCTCACCCACTGGTAAAGCCGCATCTCTTTGCATTGCTCTTCTGTTTGGGTTGTACCATTCTCTCCCTATCTCTCAATTAGATGTAAAGAGCGCTTTACTTCACGCGCCGCTATCCGATAAAGTAATCATCAAAAGACCAAAAGGCTCAAACCGCAAATCAAAATACCTTATTCTTCGAAAATTGCTTTACGGATTAAGACAAGCTCCCGCCAACTGGTTCCTCACTCTCACATCGTGGATTCGAGAGCAAGGATTTCACGAATCTATCTCTGACCCTTGCCTGTACATTCACTCAACTTCAAATTCTGTCCTGTTCTTTCACGTAGACAACCTTTTCTTGGTCGGCCTTGGGGACAACTTCCTTGAGAAATTCCTAGCTCAATTTCCCAATTCAAATCACCACAAACCTAACACAATTCTTGGAATGAAATACGAAAAATCTAACAATAAAATTTTACTATCTCAACCTAAACATATAGAGCATGGACTGGAAGAGTTGAATATGCTTGACTGCAAACCGGCCTCTATTCCGTTAACTGCAAACATCAATCTGACCACCGCTAGCGACAAAGAACACGAAGAGTTCAAAGCATTAAATATTAATTATTGCTCCGCCGTCTTCTTAATGAACTACATAGCCTGTTTAACTCGACCCGATCTCAGTTTTGCCGTCTTGAGTCTGGCCCGGTTCTGCAAAAAACCCAGAATTCAGCATTGGAGAGAAGTTAAAAGGTGCTGGAAATATCTAAAAGCCACAAAGCATCTCAAGCTCACTCTACAAGTCAACCACACCAATCTTCAGATTCAGTGCTACAGCAATGCCACCTGGAGCGATGACTTGGAGACCAGGTGATCTCAATCCGGTCATCTCTCTCTTCTCTTTAATTTGCTCATTTCCTGGAGCAGCTACCGTCAACAAAATGTCACTCACTCGACCACCAAAGCCGAACTCAATCCTCTCTTTGATTCATTTCTTGAAGCTATCTGGATGAGAGGACTCGTGGCTGAACTTTGGAAATCAAAAATAGCACCCAGCAAGCACTTTATTGACAATAAAGGCCTCGATGACAAGCTCAAGAAATTCGGCTGCAATTCTAAAACCCGCCACATAGATATAAAAACAAAAGCTCTTTGAGAAGAATTGAAACTTGAAAATCTATCTATTGAACTCATCTCCGCTACCGACATGAAAGCCGACGGCCTCACCAAAGCCCTTCCTCTTAACTCTCTTATCTCTCTCCTTCACCTCATAAATCCCTCCTTCTCCAATCCGGCGTCAGTCTTACCAGTCACGGGGGGTGTTGAATAAATCACTTCAAACCTCTCCATTTTCCTTCTTGTTATTCCTTTTTCTTTTTCTTTCTTTCCTTTTTCTTTCTTTACTGTCATTTCTTTATGTTCCTGTCCTTGAGCTGTCCATTTTCTGACCTCTTCCCCATGTCAAGAGTCATTGGTCTAATGTCACATCCGCGGGTCTCTGACCACTGTCACCTGTCAACTTCAATATTTCACATCCGTTTCTCTCGATCTACTTGTTCTCATGGTCTTCTTGACAACCACACCAAAGCAATCGCGAGGCTTCCCGCCGGTTCACCCTCGTCTCACCCTCTCAACTGAACTCTTTCCTTCATTCACAGCCTCAACCTCGTTGACTCAACTCTTTCCTTCATCCTTCAGAACTCTCATCTCGCCATTCTCACTCTTCCCTTTCTTTCCCAGTTTCTTCTTGATTTCCATTCGACTGCCTACCTTTCATCATATGCCTTGACCAAACACACCAACTTGCCAAGTTCTGACTGGTAAGATCTTGACCCGCCTCACCTACCAATTATCTCACCTAGGCTTCTACTCATGACATCCATCTTTTTCAAGTTCTTCATCATTGTCTCCGCCTCCCCGTCTCAGCTTTATACACTAACGATTTGGTCAAGCTCTCAATCTTCCACTGTTGCTCAATTTCTGTGTGCTTCTTCAAACTTTCTTTTTCTTTATCATTTGTCTTCAAGATCTGTGTTTGTGTTTTATTCTCAACTGATGTCTTTCTTTATTCAGCCCTCTTGATTCTTAATCCATTCAAACTTCTTTCAGAAATCAAACAGTGCGGACACGGAGCAATCTGTCCAAGTACAAGTCCCAGTTTGACCAAATTTATAGTTACCTAGAAAAGAGCCAGGTGGTGGCGGGTCAGACGGGGGCCATGAAGCAGGTGTTCCTAGGCGGTCTCGCGCCACAACTTTGCGCGCGGGTCCAGAGTTACCTATTTTAGCACGGGTTGGTAACGCGTTCAGTGGATGGGAGCATCGCACTCCTCCCAAGCCTGGGCGTAATCAACCAGGCGGTCAAGAGCAAGATTGACTTGGAAGAGCTGATTGAGGATACGGCCCGGTCGTTCCCGGCGAGTTTAAGGAAGCCAATGGCCTCTTCCACCCCGTCCCCAACGCCGGTACCGCTTGCGGACCCGCCAGCAACGGAAAGGCCTGTAGCCCCTTGGCAGTCAATGGGAGTACCAGTGAACAAGGTAACAGACATGCTACGGGACTTGCGGATACTTATGAATCAGATGGTGGCCCAGCCAACGGCTCCGCCTCCCGCCTTTTTGCGCGATCTGCCTCCCCATGCAAGATGGGGCTTTCAGCCCAGTAGCGGGGGCTTTTGGTTTGCCTGTGCACATATTGCAGCAATAAAGGTCATTGGAAGTCTGGTTGCGCGGATCTGACCAAGGACATGAACAAGGGGTTGGTTCGCGCGTCCAGGGGGACCTACATTTTCTGTCAGGCAAACCGGTGGACCTGGGGGCTGGTCAGCCACCGCCGGCGGAGCAGGTTAGGGCAAGGGGCTGCTTGGGTGTCCCTTGGGATTGTCACCGGGGCCCAATACATGGCGGGCACCGCGTGTGGAGGCAGAAGTTAGGACGTTGGCGGAAAACAAGCGGATTGTGGCGGAAAAGATGGACGTGGATGTCAAGGAGCGGCCATTAAATCAAGCTCCAAGGGTTGGGGGTGACGCGCCGGCAATCAGCTCTGTAGGAAGAAGGAAGGCCGCGGAAATTTCTCGGCAAGTGATGGGGAGTGAGGTACCAATACCTCTCATGCTACGGGAGCTGGCCGCGGTCTCTCTGGCGGTTGTCAATGAAAAGGTCCAGGTGCTGAAGGAGCACGGGGGCGGCAGGATCCTGGCAACAGTGCAGCGCATGAATGCGGCAACCAAGGAAGCAGAAAGGGATTTGTGCCAATCCAAAGCCGTGTCGGTGCCGCTTGCCTATGTCTCACTGAAGATTGCTGGAAGGAAAGTGTGGGAAATTGTGGAAAGCGGGTCAATGGTCAACCTGCTCCCGTTGAAACTGGTGGATGAGTTGGGCCTGGTGCGGAGGAAGTGCACTATGGGCTTGTGGGCGCTCAATTGGGGGGAATTTTGGGTAGATGGGGTGGTGGAGGAAGAAGAGGTGGAGGTTGCAAAGGTTTGGAAGCCGCTGTTGTTCCTCTTGGTTGAGTGCGGTGACGTGATTTTGGGTTGGCCGTTCATGTTTGGATTCCATCTCTTCCCCCGCCTCCTTGCTTGCCTGCTGGCCCCACCTTGGCCCCCCCCTCCTTGCTTGCCTGCTGGCGCCACCCTGGCCCCCCCCTCCTTGCTTGCCCACCGGAACCACCTTGGCCTCCCCCTCTCAATTGACCCCACCTTGGCCCCTTTCAGCTTGCTACTATTGCAGGGAAAGCTGCAAAAGTAAAAGAAATAATATAATAATAATAATAATAAAATTAACCTAACAAGGATTAGGGAAACCATAAATATTATTGCAAAAATGGATTCTCCACCCAAAATTAGGTAGGGTCACTCACTGACCCCACCCTTGAAATCCAAATCCTTGTTTTTTTAAATAATTAAGGAAGGAAAGACCAAAATACCACGGCACCACTATTGAACTTTTTTGCCAATTAAATATTTCACATGTATTGTCACGTATAGTTTCCACACCTAAAATTCAGTAAGAATTGAGGTGTTTTTTATATTTTAGGAATTAAAGATGGAAATGTGTTCTGTCACAATTCCTGCACGCAGCCCCGGCAGCCAATGCACCCCCGCGCAGCTGGGCTACAGCTCTGTCACTCTGTCAAAGTTGTGTATGCAGCCCCAGGCCTCTGACAAGTACACAGCGGCAGGACTGTCATACTGACACCCAGCTCAACTCAATCTACAGTCTACCCTCAGTAAGCTCAACTGTCTCAGGAACTTCAACCTCAGGGCTCTGGAGACTTTATAGGTATATCTCCATTCAACCTACATACATATACTTATGACTAAATACACATATGACTACATATACATATGACTACATATACATATATCTACATATGGTCTGATCTCATGCAGTACATACATAGAATCCTCTGTGCTTGCACATACTTACACATGGTTACTCTCTCAGGTACTGGATATCCTATAACCTTGCTTACCCTGTCTATCACATACTCTCTCTCTATGGTTTATCCTTTGGGAATCCTTATGTACATCTCTCTGTAGACAGTATTACATACTCTCTCTACTTATTACACATAGTGTCATGATCATTACATACACTGTGCACCTCTCTATTGTACACTTCCAACTTAGACAGCCAGACCTGTAGCCTAGACCAAATGTGGCAATTAGTCTATCCCAATGTAGTTGCTCACTGTATCAGCCCTCTCTGGTACATTCATTGCTCCCTTGTCATTTCATGTGTAGTCTGAGCCCCAACCAGTTGTTCACCAGTTGTTCCTCTCTTGTAGTCTTCCACCTCTTGTCTATTTAAGTAGACCTCCTCTCTCTTACTGATTGTCCCCCCAAGAAATCAGTTTACTACTTCTTGTGAGGTATCTATCCAAGCAAGTTTCATTCAGCACCTTGACCCCTTCTAACCTTACTCTGCTCCATAGGCCCCTCCAGTAACCTTGCTCCCAAGCCTACTGTGAGTAGAGTAGCCCTTGTGCCAAGCCCTGCTTAGACGTCAGCAGCCCTTGTGACAGGGACTACAGGTTGACAAAGTGACAGGAAGCCGGAGAAACTTAGGTACCTGTAGACATGCTACAACCCACAAGGGAACATTTATACATGTGTAAAAGATGATCCTGTGGATAGTAGATTGTATAAAAGTACATAAAAATATATAAAAATACTTAAATAACCTTTATAGGTATTTTTAATTAAATATAATTCAAAGTACCAAAAATGTCCAAAATATGACAATTACTACTTCTAAGAATATATTAAAATACTTTAATATACTATTATTCAAATTTCTAGACATCAAAATTTCTGTGAAATACTAAGAAAATCTATGATGTAAAAATATTACATGAATACTCATGACTGACATTATTAAGTAATTATTTTAGTAAATCTGCTGAATTTTGAAAATAAGGAGTAAAATCAATATCATGACTTTACTCCAAATATTTAATAAATAATGAGAACTCACCTGACATCAGAATATCTGTAGGAATGTCTATTGAAATAATTATTAACTTACTGGGAACATTTACTAAGGATAATTAATTAAATAATAAATCAAAAGGAAAGATTGGTGTTATTCACACGTCCAAACATCAATTATAAAGTGGAATAATTCCCATAACCTGTGGAAGTAGATGCTACCCGTGTTACAGAACCAAGAACACGTGAAGGTCTACCACTGGTTACCCTTCTAGCCTCAGTGTCCATCCCTTTGAGCCTCTGTACCCCTCAGAAGGACAATATTGGGACTCCAAAAACTATAAATAAAGAGTTCTTTAGAGGATATTGATACCCAGAGATCCAGTTATATTTAAACCCAGACACCTTTCCAAGGTAATAAAATACTTATAAGAGGTAAGTACATTATTTATGGCTTTAGTCTGCTTAATAATATCCTGTTATAATTATGGCCAGCAATTAGCTGAGGAAAATGAGCTGTAATTAAAGCAAAAGAAATTCTGGATACTTTTTGTCAATAATTGTTTGATGGGCTCTCACAATGGGGAAACACGTTGGATGATATTGTTGATGAATTCAATTGAATGATGAATGGATGGATGGAAAACAGCAGGGAGAAGAGCTCCTTAAGTACAAAAGATTGGCCACTTGTGAGCCCATGATAAAAAATGCCAAAAGGCAAATTTTCCGCCCCAAAAGAGCTCTACAGGCTCTACAGGCCTTGTTACTTGGTTTGGGCTACATCAGCCCACATGGCATCAGTCCCTGTACCCTTACAACCAGCCTATTCTGGTTGTTTCTGGTGTTTCCACCTCAATGGGGCTGAACCAGCCCCTGTCCTGTTCAATCCCTGGACCAGTTGTCTATTAAAAACAGTCCTAATGCCTCACACAATGGCTGGTTGCCTCATGAAACCAGCCCCTGGCCATAAAAATGGCCAGGTGGGACCCAGGACACACCTGGATCTGGTCTCAGAGTCACATGGGGGGGGTGACCAGCGGACATGCTGTCCCCCCCTCTTTCTCTTGGATACCTGGAGGGCGGGGTCAAATCCCCCTACCAAGGGCCCTGGGGCTCAATACCCCCAGGGCGTTGTCAATGGAAGTGGGCTGGGGGGTAGTCAAATCCCCTCAGCCCAGTCGCTCCTCCCCCTTGGTAAAGGGGGGGGGGAGAGCGCCCCTGACCTCTGCATTGCTTTGGTGGTGGAGGGGTGGTCAGGTCCGCCCCACCGCTGGTTGCTTTGTTCCAACCAGCCTTGTCATCCCCTGGGCAAGGGGGTGATGAAATCCCCCCTTCTCTGACCGACTGCCTTGTTGCATTTGGTTTCTGGCTGGTTCAACCCAGCCAGCCACCCCCTCCCACTTGCAATGGCAAGCAAGTGGAGGGGGAGGGAGCCAGAGCCGCTGGCCCTCGCTCCTGCGGTGGTGGCTGCCGTTTGCAACCAGCCTGGCCCGCGCGGAGTTGCATTGCGGGGGATCCCTTGGCCACCACAACAGCCCCGCACGGGATCCCTTGGCCATTGCAACAGCCCGGCGCGGGCCATCTGGCCCTGCTTGGGCCAAACCAAGGGATACAAGCGGCCTCAAGCAAGCCGCGACAAGGGCAGCAGCCCCGAGAGGGCTGCAACACGGGTGGCGGCCCCAATGGGAGGCCACACTTGTTTCAGCCCCTGTCAGCCTCCTGGATGCCAAGACCCTTGCTATCCTTTAGCTACCAGAGGTGATAGAATAAATAATAAATATATTATTTAATAAATGCAGCAAAAATCCATAAAATATTTGGATTAAGCTTGTTGCAAGGTTTAGTGGTTTGGTTATGGTTTATTTTTTTAATTCAATATGAATTAATTGATTATTAAACATTTTTATAGAGGGACCACAATTATATTGGGGATCTTTAACACCTCTCTTCAGGGATTTCAGTATGAGAACACGTAGTCCTGGTTACTTTGGGCTCTTTAGTTTAAAGAATATTTTACCCAAAGATAATATGTATATAAAATACACGGTGGGGTGGCAGGGCCTTATAGCCAAGCTGCCATGACAGAGAAAGGATAATAAAACTCACTGATATGTTATTAAATCCTTTGGGTATCTGTTTGAGACGTGTACTGATGGGTTAAACCTGTATACTGGGGTTATAAGGTTTTTCAGCAGTTTTATTTAATAAAAAGAGGTTTGAACACGGATATTACTGATCAGACATTGCCATAAATCACTTCTGTATCTCTTATAAGTACTTGATTACCCTGGAACGGTGTCTGGATATGAATATGACTGGGTCTCTGCCCATCAATATCCTCAAAAGAGCTCTGTATTTATAGATTTTGGATTCCCAACATTATCCTTCTGTCAGCCTGCTGGATGCCAATACCCTTGCTATCCTTTAGCTCCCAGAGGTGATAGATTAAATAATCAATATATTATTTAATAAATGCAGCAAAAATCCATAGAATACTTGGATTAACCTTATTGCAAGGTTAAATGGTTTGGTTATTGTTTATTGTTTCAAATCAAAATTGATTATTAAATATTTATAGAGGGGCCACAGTTCTATTGGGGATCTTTAACACCTCTCTTCAGGGATTTCAGTATAAAAACACATAGTCCTGGTTACTTTGGGTCCTTTAGTTTAAAGATTATTATACCCAAAGATAATATGTATATAAAATACACAATGGAGTGGTAGGGCCTTTTAGCCAAGCTACCAAAAAAGAGAAATGATAATAAGACTCACTGGTATATTATTAAATCCTTTGGGTATCTGTTTGGAACGTTTACTGATGGGTGAAACCTGTATACTGGGGTTATAAGGTTGTTCAGCAGTTTTATTTGATAAAAAGAGGTTTGAACACGGATATTACTGATCAGACATTGACATAAATCACTTACTTATCTCTTATAATTATTTGATTACCTTGGCACGGCGTCTGGATATGAATATTACTGGTTCTCTGCCCATCAACATCCTCAAAAGAGCTCTGTATTTATAGCTTTTGGAGTCCCAATATGGTCCTTCTGAGGGTTGTAGGTGCTCAAAGGGACGGACACTAAGGCTAGCAGGGGAACCAGGGGTAGCCCTTCACGTTTTCCTGATGCTATAGCACGGGTAGAATCTAATTCCTCAGGGTATGGGAATTATTCTACTTCATAATAGATATTAGAAGGTGTGAAAAACACTAATTAGTCCCATGTATGTATTATTTAAGTAATTATCCTTATTAAATTTTCCCAATAATTTAATAATTATATAAATAGACATTTTTATGGACATCGTGATGTCAGGTGATTTCTCATTATGTATTATATAACTGGAGTAAAAGTCATGATATTGATTTTACTCCTTATTTTTGGGTTCCAGTAAATTTACTAAGATAATTACTTAAAACTATAAGTGGTGGAAATTCATGTAACATTTTTACATCATTAGGTTTCTTAGTATGTCACAAAGATATTGATGTCTAGAAATTCTCATAAAAGTATATTAAAGTATTTTAATAAATTTTTAGAAGTTTTCATTGTCTTATTTTTGACAGTCTTGGTACTTTGAATTATATTAAATGAAAAATACGTATCAGGATTATTTAAGTATTTTCATAGAATATTATGAACTTTAGGAATATCTACTATCCACGGGAACATTTATTACATATGTAGAATGTTCCCATGTGGGTTTTAGCATGTTTACATGGTACCTGAGCCTCTCAGGCTGCCTGTCACTCTGTCAACATGTAGGCCCGTGCTGCGTACTTTTCAGAGGCCTGGGGCTGGGTACACGACCTTGACGGAGTGACAGGGCTGTATCTCAGCCACGCGCCAATGCATTTGCTCGGCGGCTGCGTGCCGGAATTGTGACAAAACACATTTCTGTTTGTAACTCCTAAAATATACACAACACCTCAATTCTGACTTAATTTAAGTTGTAAAACCTATATGTGACAATGTGTGTGAAATATTCAATTGACCAACAAGCTCAATAGTGGAGCCATAGTATTTTGGTCTTTCTTTCCTTAATTATTTAAAAATATAAGGAGTTGGATTTCAAGGGTAGGGTCAGTAAGTGACCCTACCTAATTTTGGGTGGAGAATCCATTTCTGTAATAGTATTTATGGTTTTCTTACTCATTCTAAGGTTAATTTTATTATTATTTGTTTATGTTATTTTTGTTACTTTTACAGATTTCTCTGCAATAGTAGCAAGCTGAAATTCCCCCACTCCAAGATATGTCCATATCCAAAAAAAATCTGGAGGATGTTGGGAGAAAATTAACTTCATGTGTGTTTCATTTCCTTTTTCTGGCTCTGTAGTTTCTGAGATGTATTGGTCCATCAGGTATGTTATTTTCTGCTAACCATTCAGCTTTGTCTGCAGATTCTCCTTTGTATCTTACTAAGTATAGTATAACATCTTTTCCTTGTACTCTCTCTTTCTTTGCTCTCAATATCCTGCTGACTTTCCCTTTTTCTTTCACAGGTTCAGGTTCTATTGGGATTGTTGCTGGAGGGAGGTTGTTGCCTTCTCTTGGTTGAAAGTGTTTGACTAGGCTAACAGGAAATACTGGATGTTTCCTTGATAATTCTTCACTCAAGATTACTTCCACAGCATTTTTGCCATGCATTTTCTTGATAAAAAATGGTTCAACAAAGGCTTGTTTCAGTTTTCTGTTACCTGCTAGATTTTTGAAATTAGTTGTAGATATCAAGATCTGATCTCCGATTTTAAATTCAGGTTCTTTATTTGATTTGTCCCATCTTTTTTTGTTGTATTCTACTGTTTCTTCTACAAATTTTTGAGCATGATTATTTTCCAGATCTATCATCTTCTTAACGTCAAGAGATGCCGGATGAATAGTGGCTAATTTATAGTTTAATTTATTCCTAGGGAGTTTTGGAATCCATCCTCTTTCTAGTATGTAAGGAGCTTCTTTGGTAGTAGAATGTTTACTGCTGTTATAAGGCATTTCTAGGGCTGGGAGTAGGCTTACCCAACCATGGGATTCCAAACCCCTTTCCAGTAGTTTTATTAGATTTTTGCCAAGTATCACAGATAGTAACATAATTAATAGTGATTTCTTTCCAGTCTATCGACCAAGCAGTTTTTTTTACTTTCTCCAAGGTTATTTCAGTGGATAGATGCCCCGATGAACAATTTTCCCAGCATTCCTGGATTATCTGTTGTATTTGTTCTTTTTTGCATAGTACTGATAAATTGGATTGTTGGTGTCTGTAGTAAAGCAGACCATCCCAAAAGGTAAACCTTCCTGCTTTATAGGGTTTAAGTAATGAAGCAGGTAGACTATTTATCAGTGCTGCTTCTGGGGATTCACATTCCATAATGGTAATCAGCAGCTTGATTTGAGGAGAGTAGTTGTCCCTTGCTAGGTTGAAGAAAGCAGTATCTAATTCACATAAGTGGATCCCCATTATTGGAGCATTCAATGCAAAAAGATTGATGTTGAGAATAGGAAAAATGTCTTGATCTTCAGGGTCATATGCTGGATTTTTAGACTCATTAGGCAAAGCATTCCTACTTAGACTATCAGCATTCTGATGTTTAGCTCCAGCTTTATGAACTATAGTCATCTGTCCTCTATACTTTTGTATAGCAATTTTCCACCTGAGCATATGTCTGCTTGGAGTTTTCATGTTCATAAGAGTTCTTAAAGCATTACAGTCCGTGATTACTTGAAAAGTGATTCCTTCTAAGTAATAGTGTAGCTTTTCTAAAGTCCATACTTGTGCCAAACATTCCAACTGACTGGCCCCATATCTCTTATCTGTATCTTTGATCTGTCTAGATATGAAGAGTACTGGTTTCTCTACTGGTCTGTCTTCTTCTATCCTTTCTTTATGTAGAGCAGCTCCTAACCCTTCCATGCAGGCGTCAATGTAAAATTTGAAGTGCTTGGAGTAATCTGGTTGGATAAGTAAAGTGGTAGAGGTCATAGCTATTTTTAATTCCTCATATTTTTTTAGTCTCTCATGAGTCATTTCAAATAGAGTGTTGTTTTTGCAAAATTCATACAGACTCTTAGTTAGAATAGCAAACTTTGGTTTTTATTGTCTGTAATAACTGCAAAAACTAATGAAAGACAGTAACTCTGTTTTTTTTTGAGGCATGGGTCTATTCATGACAGCAGCTATCTTATTTTGATCAGCAGCTAGGGTTAGACCAGAGACAATATGTCCTAAGGCTTTCAATTCTCCATAGCCAAAGTTGCATTTCTTCATGGACACCTTCAATACTGCTCTGGAGATACTCTGGAGTACTAATCTTACTTGGTTAATATGAGTATCCCAATCATCGGAGTATATGATAACATCATCTATATATACCATCATCCATCCTTGTCTGATGTATGTACCTAGAACTGTATCCATTGTTACCTGGATGTGTGATGGGGCTTTCTTTATACCAAAGGGCATCCTATGTTGTAAACCTTTAAGCATATCCATAGTAGTGATTTACGTGGCCTTGGAAAAGTTATGCAAAGCATGATCAATCCGGGGTAGAGGATAATAATCTGCCTAAGTATAATTGCTGAGCATTCTGAAGTCTCCTACCATTCTTGACTTTTCTTTATGCCAAGCTATGATTACAGGTGTGGTCACATCTCCCTGTTCATTATGCCCTACTTTCCTAAATAATTTTAAGTCTTTATAGTTCTTGAATATGTTCCTCAAGAGCTTTTCTAGACTTAGAAATAGAACTATAGGCTGGCCTTCTTACGTTTGGAGGATAAGGGGGCTTAATGGTCAATGTCAATACCATATCATGTCGTATAATATCACCAATGGGATGATCTTTAGTACAAAAAGAATTCTGGTTCTCAAAGCAGAATTTAAATATATCTTTCTTCTGTTCCTCAGAAAGTTTCATATTCAGGGCTGCTTGAGCAAAATGTTCTTGGTCAAAGCCTTCTGAATGCTTTTGATAAGTAGAGGAGGGGAAGTTAGACTGAATGGTGCATATCTTAAACTTCTTGTCCCAATTACCTCCTACTGTGAAGTATCTCCCTTTTCTCTGGAACACATCTATACCATATAGACATAAGGCATCATTACCCAGTATTATTTAGTCACATAGTCCTTTGAGAAATACTACAAATTCCACTTGTATCCTCAAAAACCCTTTAGTATGAGGTAGTATTATAGGAGCAGTCCATTCTCCAATAGCATTCATGGTAGAGTTGCAAGAGCTGAACCTGGCTTTTGGGACAGGCAGAAGGTGTTCTTTCCAATTGGGATCCCATTTTTTCAAGAATTCAGAATAGACAATTGAGAAAAAGGCTCCACTATCCAGTAATAACCTTATAGGTCTGTTTTTATACAATCCTGTTGCATAACAAGTTTGACCAGTGGTATACCTTTTCCCACTCATAGGTTTAACTGTTAATGGTTTGAAATCCGGAATATGTCTAGGAATTATGGTAGGATCCCATTGTTGGGGAAATCTAGAATCCCCATGGATTTTATTGATTTCTACATAAGTGCCTATATCTCCTTCTATAACATTAACAGGGTTGGTCAGGATCAATTCACATTCAGAAAGAGATCCTTCAGTATGAGCTATATTGTCATAGTTCTGATTCCCTTCAACCTCCTGCTCTCCTTCCAAGACTGCTATCTTCCTTTTTGGTAATGGGCAGTCTTGTCTCATATGCCCAGTCTTGTTACAATTCCAACCAGTTTCAGGCATCCTCCCTTTATCCCTATTCTCATTAGGTTTTTTATTGTCAGAGGAATCCATCAAAGGAGGTTGTTATCTGGTTTTTTTATGTTATATTTCTCTTTGGGTCTGGAAGGGGCTTTTTTTTCTAACCCATTCATGTCTATTACTTCCTCTAGCACATTGATTAGAGTTGGCAAGTCAGCATCCATACTCATCCTACATCTTACACTATGGTTAAGGTTTCCAGGACACACGTTGAGGAGTCTTCCATTTACTCCCTCTATATCAGCATCTGGATAGAAGCAATCAAACCTTTTCTTCTGTTCCTAGCACCGTTTGTGAGGTTTATCCTTTGAGGGGTCAAATGAGGAATTTTCAAAATTTTTCATCATTTTTCTTTTCCACATTCTAGAACCAAATTGTTCTTTAACCAAATTGTTCTGTAATCGGAAGTTTCATGCAATTCCATGGTAAGGATCCTACTTCTTCTCTTTTACTGATAAACCAGTCCAATGCTACTCCTTCAAATATCCTGGGCAGCCTGACTACAGCTATAGCTTCTGGTAGGTCATACAAGTTAATAGTGTAGTCAATAAATTTAATAAAATTTATATGATTGTATTCTCCTTCACCAGAGAACTTGGGCCATTAAGAAATAGGGTGTAACGGTTTGAGTGCTTGCTCCATCTCAGGGGCAGGAATAGGCCTAAAGGTGTCACTTGCATGCATTCCTCATAAGGGTGGTGCATAAGGAGTAGTGGTTTGTCTGGGAGGTTTTGATTCCTCTGTGGTACTCCCCAAGGGGTTGTTCAGATGGACTTTCAAGTCTCCAAGATAATTTTTGACCAGATTAAGTTGCAGGTCCACTTTGTTATTAAGCACATCCAATTTTCACTAAGGGATAGAATAGAGATGTTAGTAGTGGTTACCAATTCTTCTTTTAAGGGGTGGAAAGACATAATAAAATCTTCTTGGATTCCTGATAACATCTTCTCAATTGCTTGAGTCTGTCTGATCCTACCTTGATTAATTGTCTCCAATAACTTTTCTGTGTGTTCTTTGATTTATTCCATTCCTACCGTCTTTTTTTGGTTATTAATCAATTTGGCTACTACTGAGGTTAATTTATCCATTTGGGTATAAACACCATCCAAATTTTCACAAACAATTTTGAAATTATGGCGCATATCATTGGAAAAGGAAGTAATTACATCAGAGGTTTTTTTGGGATCAGAATTAGAAGCTAATTGTTGTAAACCATTTTCCATTTTTGAGCTAGGGGTATTATCTGATCCCAGTCTTTCTTTCCCTTTGGTTTGGGATGGGAAGAGGATCTCTTCTTTCCTGATCCTTTGCCTTTCAGTTGGGCTAATTGATCCCAAAGATCCCATTTTTCTACGTAGGATTCTACCTCTTTCCTTGGAATCATTTTCTGAAGAGCTATCTGGGTAGCTTTTGCCTGGGAGATTATCTTTTTCATAGAAACCATGTCCTCCTTGGCTTGGGCTTCTTTGAATTCTTCCCAATATTTCACGAGCTCTTTGACTAAGTCTTTGATCCTGGCTTCCTTGGCCAGATTCTGCTGGGGTGGCTGCAGGGAATCTTCTTGTAAAGGAGGGTGGCTTGATTCTACTACCTTCTCCGGCTCTAGGTTGGGAGAGGGCAGAAGTAATTGGTGCTGCTCCTTGTCCATCAACATTTGATTCACAGGTTCTAGTCCCTTCATGATTGTCCTTATTGGTGGTCTCACGGTTACTGAGAGCTGTTGACAAAGTTCCATAGGAGGGAATTCTTCCTGAGGCTCTTTTGTTACCTCTATTCATTTGAGAATAATATGTTTATAAGTATTTTACAGAAACAAGTAAGTAAAAATAAGTTTTATTCAAAACTCACTTAAGTTGATGTTCAAAGGTACCAAGACCTTATTGGGGTTAAATTTTTCCTTGGTAGGTAATCCTACGGGGCCTTGGTGTGTTCCAATGAGTTCTTCACCTTCCCAATCACTATTTTCAGGGCTTCAAGAGATATCTGGGATTTCCTGATCCAATAAATCAACTTCAGTGGCAGTAGTTTCTGGTACAGGAGGGTTCACTGATAAAAATTTTATTTGAGTGGTAAATACAAAATATATCAATATTATTTTAAAAAAATAATATGGTAACACAAGTTGTATACTTACTTTTATATTTCAAAAAGTAATTTATACGGTATTTCTTCCAAGATTTATGTTTCCTTAATAGGGCCTGAAAGTTGATACGCCTTTCAATATCTTCTTGTTCAAGGAGTTTATCTAAGTGTTTACGTGCAGAAGAGAAATTAAGTTGCTCAGCTTGAGTTAAAGCTTTCCAACCAGTAGGTTTATAATTTTTAATATATTCTTCTTTTTTTTCTCATCTTTAAAAGATTTAAATCATAGATTATTGATTCTGCTTTGTTTTTTAAATCCACTGCAAAAGAACTTAATGACAAATCACAGTTATAAGTTCAGATAAATTGATCTTTGACTTTATTTTTTTGTGAAATTTCTGGTCCAAGGTATTAAATATCATAAAATGGAATATTTCCCGGTCAGACCCCCAATTGACAGCCTCATGGAAGCCAAGACCCTTGCTATCCTTTAGCTACCAGAGGTGATAGAATAAATAATAAATATATTATTTAATAAATGCAGCAAAAATCCATAAAATATTTGGATTAAGCTTGTTGCAAGGTTAATTGGTTTGGTTATGGTTTATTGCTTAAATTCAATATGAATTAATTGATTATTAAACATTTTTATAGAGGGGCCAAAATTATATTGGGGATCTTGAACACCTCTCTTCAGGGATTTCAGTATGAAAACACGTAGTCCTGGTTACTTTGGGCTCTTTAGTTTAAAGTATATTTTACCCAAAGATAATATCTATATAAAATACACGTTGGAGTGGCAGGGCCTTGTAGCCAAGCTGCCATGACAGAGAAAGGATAATCAAACTCACTGGTATATTATTAAATCCTTTGGGTATCTGTTTGAGACGTTCACTGATGGTTAAACCTGTACACTGGGGTTATAAGGTTGTTCAGCAGTTTTAATTGAAGAAAAAAGAGGTTGAGGATGGATATTATTGATCAGACTTAGCCATAAATCACTTACTTATCTCGTATAAGTACTTGATTACCTTTGCACGGTGTCTGGATATAAATATAACTGGGTCTCTGCCCATCAATATCCTCAAAAGAGCTCTTTATTTATAGATTTTGGAGTCCCAACATTATCCTTCTGAGGGGTGCAGGGGCTACAAGGGACGGACACTAAGGCTAGCAGGGTAGCCAGGGGTAGCCTGTCACGTTTTCTTGGTGCTATAGCACGGGTAGCATCTAATTCCTCAGGTTATGGGAATTATTCTACTTCATAATAGATATTTGGACGTGTGAATAACACTAATCAGTCCCATTTGTGTATTATTTAATTAATTATCCTTAGTAAATTTTCCCATTAATTTAATAATTATATAAATAGACATTTCTACGGACATCCTGATTTCAGGTGAGTTCTCATTATGTATTATATAACTGGAGTAAAAGTCATGATATTGATTTTAATCCTTATTTTTGAGTTCCAGTAAATTTACTAAGATAATAACTTAAAAACATAAGTCATGGGAATTCATGTAATATTTTTACATTATTAGTTTTTTTAGTATGTCACAAAAGGTTTTATGTCTAGAAATTCTCATAAAAGTATATCAAATCATTTTAATAAATTTTTAGAAGTTGTCATTGTCTTATTTTTGACATTCTTGGTACTTTGAATTATATTAAATAAAAAATATGTATAAGTATTATTCAAGTATTTTTATATAATATTATGTACTTTTAGACTATTTACTATCCACAAGACCATTTATTACATATGTAGAATGTTCCCGTGTGGGTTGTAGCATGTTTACGCGGTACCTGATCCTCGCAGACCGCCAGTCACTCTGTCAACCCTTAGTCCCGCGGCTGCATACTTGTCAGAGGCCCAGGGCTGCGTACACGACCTTGACGGAGTGACAGGGCTGTATCTCAGCCATGCGCCGGTGCATTTGCTGCGGCGGCTACGTGCGGGAATTGTGAAAAAACACATTTCTGTTTGTAACTCCTAAAATATACACAACACCTCAATTATGAATGAATTTTAGGTGTAAAACCTATACATGACAATGTGTGTGAAATATTTAATTTACCAAAAGCTCAATAGTGGAGCCGTAGTATTTTGGTCTTCCTTTCCTTAATTATTTAAAAATATAAGGAGTTGGAATTCAAGGGTGGGGTCAATGAGTGACCCTACCTAATTTTGGGTGGAGGATCCATTTCTATTATAATATTTATGGTTTTCCTACTCCTTCTTGGGTTAATTGTATTATTATTTTTTATGTTATTTTTGTTACTTTTGCAGCTTGCTCTGCAATAGTAGCAAGCTGACACTGCCACTCCACCGTGTATTTTATATACATATTATCTTTGGGAAAAATATCCTTTAAACTAAAGGTTCCAAAGTGACCAGGCCTATGTTTTTTCATACTGAATTCCCTGAAGAGAGGTGTTAAAGATCCCCAATATAATTGTGGCCCCTCTATAAAAATATTGAATAATCAATTTATCCATATTGATTTATCACAATAAACCATATCCAAACCAATTAACCATGCATTAAGCTTTATCAAAATATTTTACGGATTTTGCTGAATTCATTGAATGATATATTTATGATTTATTCTATCATCTCTTGTAGCTAAAGTATATCAAGGATTTTGGAATCCAGGAGGCTGAAAATTGGGAGTCTGGCCGGGAAATATTCCATTTTATTATATTTGATACCTTGGACCAGACATTCCACTGAAAATTAAATCAAAGATAAATTTATCTGACTTTTTAACCATCATTCATCATTAAATTCTTTTGCAGTCAATTTCAAAACCAATGCAGAATTAATAATATATTATTTAAATCTTTTAAAGACAAGAAAAGAAGAACATATTAAAAATTATAAACCTACTGGTTTGGAAGCTTTAACTCAAGCTGAGCAACTTAATATCTCTTCTGCATGTAAACACTTAGATAAAATCCTTGAAAAAGAAGACCTTGAGAGGCCTATCAAATTCCAGGCCCTATTAAGAAAACACAAATCTTGGAAGAAATACCATATAAATTACTTTTTAAAATATAAAAGTAAGAAACTTGTATTACCATATTATTATTTATTAAAATAATATTAATATATTTTTTTGAATGATAAAATAACCTTTTACCATCAGTGAACCCTCCTATACCAGGAACCACCACCACTAAAACTGATTTATTGGATCAAGAAGTCCCAGATATCTCCAGAAGCCCTGAAAATATTGATTGCACGGGTGAAGACCTCATTGAGAAACACCAAGAATCCTTAGGATTACCTATTAAGGAGCAGTTTAATACCAATAAAGTCCTGGTACCCTTGGCTATCAACTTAAGTGAGTTTGAAATACAACTCATTTTTACTGTTTTTTTTTTTTGTTATAAAAATACTTATAAACATTTTATTCAATATGAATAGACGTAAAACAAGAGCTCAAGGGAGAATTCCCTCCTATGGATCTTTTTTCCAGGAGCCCCCAGTAACTGTGAAACCACCAATAATGACAACCATGAGGGGACTGCAACCCAGGAATGAAATTTTGATGGAAAAGGAACAACCCCAAGTACTTCTGCCCTCCCCCAACCCAGGGCCGGAGAAGTTAGTATAATTAAGCCCCCCTCCATTACAAGAAGATTCCCTGCAGCCACCCCAGCAGAATCTGAACAAGGAAGCCAGGATCAAAAACTTTGTCAGAGAGCATGTGAAATATTGGGAAGAGCTCAAAGAAGCCCAAGCCAAGGAGGACATGGTATCAACAAAAAAGATAATCTCCCAGGCAAAAGCTACCCAGATAGCTCTTCAGAAAATGATTCCAAGGCAAGAGGTGGAATCCTACGTAGAAAAATGGGATCCTTAGGATCACTTAGCCCAACTGAAAGGCAAAGGATCAGGAAAGAAGAGAACTTCTTCTCATCCAAAGCCAAAGGGAAAGAAGGATTGGGATCAGATAATATCCTTAGGTCGAAAGTGGGAAAAGGTGTACAACAATTAGCCTCTAATTCTAAACCCAGTAACTTTTCTAAACCAACCTCGGATGTAATTACTTCCTTTTCTAATGATACGTGCTATCATTTCAAGATTTTTTGTGGAAATTTGGACGGTGTTTATACCCAGATGGATAAGTAAACCTCAGTATTAGCCAAATTAATTAATAACCAAAAAAAACTGTAGGAATGGAAGATATTAAAGAACATACAGAAAAATTATTGGAGACAATTAATCAAGGTCAAATCAGAAATACTCAAACAATTGAGAATATTTTATCAGGTATCCAAGAAGATTTTATTATGTCTTTTCAACATTTAAAAGAGGAATTGGTAACTACCACTAACAGCTCCATTCTTTCCCTTACTTAGAAATTATTTCTGCTTAATAATAAAGTGGACCTTCAACTTAATTTTATGATCAAGAATGATCTTAGAGACTTTAGAGTCTGTCTGACAAACCCCTTGGGGAGTACCACAGAGGAACCAAAACCTCCAGACAAACAACTACTCCTTATGCAACCCCTTACTAGGCATGCATAGGAGTGACACATTCAGGCCTAGTCCTACTTCTGAGATGGAAAAAGCCCTCAAACGTTTACCCCCAAATTCTGAATTCCCTAAGTTCTCTGGTGAAGGAGAATACAATCATATATATTTCATTGGATTTATTGAATATACTATTAACTCTTATGACTTATCAGAAGCTATAGCTGTAGTCAGGTTTCCCAGACTATTTGAAGGAGTATCTTTAGACTATTTTTTCATTTAAAGAGAAGAAGTAGGATTTTTACCATGGAATTCTTGGAATCTTCTAATTAAAGAACAATTTGGTTCTAGAATGTGGAAAAGAAAAATGATGAAAAATTTGGAAAATTCCTCATTTGATCCCTCCAAGCATAAGCCTCACAAATGGTGCTTGGAACAGAACAGAAGACTAGATTGCTTCTATCCAGATTCTGATAAAGAGGAAGTGAATGAAAGACTCCTCAACTTGTGTCCTGGAAATCTAAACCATAGTTTAAGATGCAGGATGAGTATGGACGCTGACTTACCAAATCTAATAAATTTGTTAGAAGAATTCATAGAAATTAATGGTTTATACAAGAAGGTTCCTTCTAGACCTCAAGAGAACTTCAAAATTAACAAAACCAGAGAAAAACACCCTCTGATCAATACCTCTGATAATAAGAAACCTAATTAGAACAGGGACAAAGAGAGAATGCCTGGAACTTGTTGGAATTGTAACAAGAAAGAGCATATGATAAAGGCTTTGCATTACCAAAAAGAAAGATAGCAGTCTTGGAAGGGGAGGAGGAGTTCAAAGGGAATCAGAACTATGGAGATATAGCTGATACTGAAGGCTCCCTTTCTGAATGTAAATTGATCCTGACCAAACCTGTTAATGTGAAAGAAAAAGATATAGGCACTTCTTTAGAAATAAATAACATCCATGGGTACTCTAGCTTTCCCCAAAAATGCAATCCTACCATAAATCCTAGACATATCATGGATTTTAAACCATTAAAAGTTAAACCTATGCGTGGTAAAAGTTATACTACTGGTCAAACTTGCTATGTAACAGGATTGTATAGAGAAATACCTATAAGGTTATTACTGGATAGTGGGGCTTTCTGCCCATGTATCTGTACTGAATTCTTCAAAAAATGGGATCCCAATTGGAAAGAACGCCTTCTTTCCGTCCCAAAAGCCAAGTTTAGCTCTTGCAACTCTACCATGAATGCTATTGGAGGATGGACTGCTCCTATAATATTAGCCCATACTAAAAGATCTTTGAGAATACAAGCAGAACTTGTGGTATTGCTCAAAGGATTAGGTGAATACCTGATAATAGGTAATGATGCTTTCTGTCTATATGTTACAGATGTGTTCCAGAGTAAAGGGAGATAATTTCCAGTGGGTCGAAATTGGGACAAGAAGTTTAATATATGCACCATCCAATCTAACTTCCCCTCTTCCATTTATGAAAAGCATTGAGAAGACTTTAATCAAGAATACTTCTCTCAAGCAGCTCTAAATATGAAACCTTTTGAGGAACAGGAGAAAGATATATTGAAATTCTGCTTTTAGAACCAAAATGCTTTCTTTACTAAAGATCATCCCATTGGTGATATCAAAGGACTTGAAATGGTATTAACATTGACTATTAAGCCTCCTTTTCCTCCAAACTTAAGAAGACCAGCTTATCCCTCTAGTCCTAAGTCTAGAGTAGCTCTTGAGGAAACTATCCAAGAACTGATAGACTTGAAATTTTTGAGGAAATCAGGGCAAATTGAGCAGGTAGATGTGACCACACCTGTAATCATACCTTGGCTTAATGACAAGTCAAGAATGGTAGGAGACACAGAATGCTTAATAATTATACTCAGGAAGATTATTATTCTATACGCCAGATTGATCATGCTCTACATAACTTGTCCAAGGTCAAATATATCACTACTATGGATATGCTTAAAATATTCCACCATATACCTATAAGCCTTGAAAGCAGAATGTTTATGAGAATAATTTGTCATTTGGGAATATATGAATATCTTAGGATGCCCTTTGGCATAAAGAATTCCCCATCACACTTCCAGATAACACTGGATAAAGTTCTAGGTACATACATCAGACAAAAATGGATGATGTTATATATAGATGATGTTATATATAGATGATGTTAGATATAGATGATATTATATATAGATGATGTTATCATATATTCTGATGATTGGGACACTCATATCAACCAAATAAGATTTGTACTCCAAACTTTCTCCAAAGCAGGATCAAAACTATCCATGAAGAAATACAACTTTTGATATGGAGAATTGAAAGTCCTAGGGCATATAGTCTCTGGCCTAACTCTAGCTGCTGATAACAATAAGATAGATGCTGTCGTGAACAGACCCATGCCTCAAAATAAAACAGAGTTACTGTCTTTCATTAGTTTTTGCAGTGACTACAGACAATACATACCAAAGTTTGCTATGCTTACTAAAACTCTTTACAAAACATGCAACAATAACACTCTATTTGAAATGACACATGAGAGATTGAAAAAATATGAGGAACTAAGAATAGCTATGACCTCTACTCCTTTACTCATTCAACCAGATTACTCCAAGCCCTTCAAACTGTAAATTAATCCCTGTATGGAAGGGTTAGGAGCTGCTCTACAACAAGAAAGAATAGAAGAAGAAAAACCAATGGAGAAAACAGTACCCCTCATATCTAGACAGATCAAAGATACAGAAAAGAGATATGGAGCCAGTCAGTTGAAATGCTTAGCTCTAGTATGGGCTTTAGAAAAGCTACACTACATCTTAGAATTTACCACTTTCCAAGTGATTGCAGAATGTAATTCTGTAAGAACTCTCATGAACATGAAAACCCCCACCAGACACAATGCTCAGGTGGGAAATTGCTGTACAAGAGTATAGAGGTCAGATGACTATAGTGCATAAAGCTGGAGCTAAACATCAGAATGCTGATAGTCTAAGTAGGAATGCTTTGCCTAATTACTCTAGAAATACAGCATATGACCCAGAGGATCAAGATATCTTTCCTATCTTGAACAGAATTGTTTTTGCATTAAATGCTCCAATCATGGGGATCCACTTATGTGAATTAGATACTGCTTTCTTCAATCTAGTGAGGAACAACTACTCTCCTGAAATCAAGCTGCTGATTACCATTATGGAATGTGAATCCCCAGAAGCAGCTCTGATAAATAGTCTACCTGCTTCATTACTCAAGCCCTATAAAGAAGGAAGGTTTACCTTTTGGGATGGTCTCCTTTACTACATACACCAACATTCCAATGTATCACTAATATGCAACAAAGAACAAATACAACAGATAATCCAGGAATTCCTGGAAAATTGTTCATCAGGGCATCTATCCACTGAAATAACCTTGGAGAAAGTAAAAAAAACTGCTTGGTGGATAGACTGGAAAGAAATCACTATTAATTATGTTACTATCTGTGATACTTGGCAAAAATCTAATAAAACTACTGTAAAGAGGTTTGGACTCCTACAGAAGATCTCTGAACCCAAAACTAGATGGGAAATCATTAATATGGATTTTGTCACAGGCCTCCCCCCTGGAGGTACTCATTTGTATAACTCTGTACTAGTTATAGTTGACAGATACTCTAAGAAGGAAAAATTCTTACCTAACAACAAAGAAGATAGTGCTATTGATGTAGATCTACTATTTTGGAATAGGATTATAGCTCATGTGGGTATACCCAAGATTATAATCAGTGACAGAGACCCCAGATTCACCTCTGAGTTTTGGAGGAATCTACATGATATACTGGGTACTACCCTAGCATTTTCTACAGCATACCATCCCCAAACTGATGGATTAGCTGAAAGAATAATACAGACCCTAGAAGAAATGTTAAGAAGTTTCTGTAGCTTTGGTCTAGAATACAAAAACTCAGATGGTTATTGCCATGATTAGGTAAGCCTACTCCCAGCTATAGAAATGGCTTATAACAGCAGTAAAAATTCTACTACCAAAGAAGCCCCTTACATACTAGAAAGAGGATGGATTCCAAAACTCCCTGGGAATAACTTAAACTTTAATTTAGCCACCATTCATCCAACATCTCTTGACTTTAAGAAAATGATGGATTTCAAAAATAATAATGCTCAAAAATATGTAGACAAAGAAGTAGAAAACAACAAACAAAGATGGGACAAATCAAATAGGCAACCTGAATTTAAAATAGGAGAACAGATCTTGATATCCACTACCAACTTCAACAATCTAGCAGGTAACAAAAATCTGAAACCAGCCTTTGTTGGACCATTTGTTATCAAAAAGATGCATGGAAAAAATGCTGTAGAAGTAATCTTGAGTGAAGAATTATCAAGAAAACATCCAGGACTTTTTTTTAGCATAGTAAAGCACTTTTGACAAAGAGAAGGTAGCAACCTCCATCCAGAAATAATCCAAATAGAACCCAACCCTGTGGAAGAAAAAGGGAAAGTCCGCTGGATATTGAGAGAAAAGAAAGAGAGAGTACAAGGAAAAGATGTTAGACTATACTACGTAAGATACAAAGGAGAATCTGCAGAAAAAGATGAATGGTTACCAGAGTATAATATACCTGATGGACCAATACATCTTAGAAACTACAGAGCCAGCAAAAGCAACTGAAACACACATGGAATTAATTTTTTCCCAACATGCTCCAGATGTTTTTCAGATATGGCCATATCTTGGAGTGGGGGAATGTCTGCTTGCTACTAGTGCAGAGCAAGCTGCAAAAGGAAAAAAAATAACATAAAAATAATAATAATAAAATTAACCTAAGGAGGAGTTGTAAAACCATAAATATTATTGTTAAAATGGATTCTCCACCCATCATTAGGTAGGGTCACTCACTGACTCCACCCTTGAAATCAAACTCCTTATATTTTTAAAAAGTTAAGGAAATAAAGACCAAAATACCACGGCACCACTATTGAACCTTTTGGAAAATTAAATTTTTCACATGTATTGTCACGTATTTTTTTCACGCCTAAAACTCAGTCAGAATTGAGTTGCTGTGTATATTTCAGGAGTTACAGATGGAAATGTGTTCTTTCACAATTCACGCACGCAGACGCGGCTGCCAATCCACCCGCGCGCGGCTGAGCCACAGCTCTGTCACTCTGTCAAAGTTTTGTATGCAGCCCCATGCCTGTGACAAGTATGCAGCCGCTGAAGTACAGGTTGACAAAGTGACAGGTGGCCTGAGAAACTTAGTTAATGCGTAAACATTCTACAACCCACACGGGAACATTCTTGATATGTAATAAATGTTCCTGTGAATAGTACATAATTCAAAAGCAAATAAAAATATACAAAGATACTTAAATAACCTTTATACATAATTTTTATTAAATATAATTCAAAGTACCAAAAATTTCGAAAATAAGACAATGAATACTTCTAAAAATATATTAAAATACTTTAATATAATATTATGAGAATATCTAGACATCAACATTTTTGTGAGATACCAAGAAAAATTTTGATGTAAAAATATTACATGAATACCCATGACTTACATTTTTAAGTAATTATTTGAGTAAATCTACTGAAGTTTGAATATAAGGATTAAAATCAATATCATGACTTTACTCCAAATTTTGAGCCTCCTGAATGCCAAGAGCCTTGCTATCCTTTGGCTACCAGAGGTGATAGAATGAATAATAAATATATTATTCAATAAATGCAGCAAAAATCCGTAAAATATTTGGATAAAGCTTATTTAAAGATTAATTGGTTTGGTTATGGTTTATTGTTATAAATCAATGTAGATAAATTGATTATTAAATATTTTTTATAGAGGGGCCACAATAATATTGGGGATCTTTAACACCTCTCTTCAGGTATTTCAGTATGAAAACAGGCAGTCCTGGTTTCTTTGGGCTCTTTATTTTAAAGGATATTTTTCCCAAAGATAATATGTATATAGAATACATGGTGGAGTGGCAGGGCTTTGTAACCAAGCTTCCACGACAGAAAAATGATAATAAAACTCACTGGTATATTATTAAATCCTTTCTGTATTGGTTTGGGACGTGCACTGATGGGTTAAACCTGTATCCTGGGGTTATAAGGTTGTTCAGAAGTTTAAATTGATATAAAGAGGTTGAGGCCGGATATTATTAATCATACTAAGCCATAAATCACTTACTTATCTCTTATAAGTACTTCATTTTATTGGAACCATGTCTGGATATAAATATAACTGGGTCTCTGCCCATGAATATCCTCAAAAGAGCTCTTTATTTGTGGCTTTTGGAGTCCCAATATTATCCTTTGGAGGGGTACAGGGGCTCAAAGGGACGCACACTAAGGCTAGAAGGGTAATCAGTGGTGGCCTTTCACGTGTTTATGGTTCTGTAGCACGGGTAGAATCTAATTCCTCAGGGTATGGGAATTATTCTACTTTATGATTGATATTAGGATGTGTGAATAACACTAATCTGTCCTGTTTATGCATTATTTAATTAATTATGCTTAGTAAATGTTCCCAGTAAGTTAATAATTATTTGAATAGAAATTTCTACCAACATTCTGATGTGAGGAGAGTTCTCATTATGTATTGAATAATTGGAGTAAAGTCATGATATTGATTTTACTCCTTATTTTCGAGTTTCAGTTGATTTACTAAAATAATTACTTAAAAATACAAGTCATTGTAATTCATGTAATATTTTTACATCATTTGTTTTCTTAGTATTTCACAAAAATGTTTATGTCTAGAAATTCTCATAATAGTATATTGAAGTAATTTAATATATTCTTAGAAGTTGTCATTGTCTTATTTTCGACATTCTTGGTATTTTGAATTATATTTAATAAAAATAAGCATAAGGGTTATTTAAGTATTTTTATATAATATTATGTACTTTTAGAATATCTACTATCCACAGGAACATTTATTACATATTTAGAATGTTCCTGTGTGGGTTCTAGCATGTTTACACGGCACCTAAGCTTCTCAGGCCGCGTGTCACTTTGTCAACCCGTAGTCCCGCGGCTGTGTACTTTTCAGAGGCCCAGGACTGCATACACAACCTTCAAGGAGTGACAGGGCTATATCTCAGCCACGCGGGGGTGCATTGGCTACGGCAGCTGCTTGCAGGAATTGTGACAAAACACATTTCCGTCCATAACTACTAAAAAATACACAACACCTCAATTCTGACTGGATTTTATGTTTGAAATCTATACGTGAAAATACGCGTGAAATATTTAATTGGCCAAAAAGCTTAATGGTGGTTCCGTGGCATTTTTTTCTTTCTTTTCCTTAATTATTTAAAAATATAAGGAGTTTGATTTGAAGGGTGGGGTCAGTGAGTAACCATACCTAATTTTGGGTTGAGAATCTATTTCTGTAATAAATTCTATGGTTGTCCAAATCCTTCTTAGTTTAATTGTATTATTATTATTTTTATATTATTTCTAATACTTTTGCAGCTTGCTCTGCAATAGTAGCAAGCTGACACAAATATTTAATACATAATGAGAACTCACCTGACATAAGAATATCCGTAGGAATGACTATCAAAATAATTATTAACTTACTGGGAACATTTACTAAGGATAATTAATTAAATAATAAATAAAAAGGACATATTAGTGTTATTCATACGTCCAAATATCAATTATAAAGTAAAATAATTCCCATACACTGTGGAAGTAGATGCTACCCATGTTACAGCACAAAGAAAACCTTACAGGCTACCACTGGTTACCCTTCTAGCCTCATTGTCCGTCCCTTTGAGCCCCTGTACCCCTCAGAAGGACAATATTGTGACTCCAAAAACTATAAATAGAGAGCTCTTTAGAGGATATTGATACCCAGAGACCCAGTTATAATTACACCCAGAAACCGTGCCAAGGTAATAAAATACTTATAAGAGATAAGTAAGTGATTTTTGACCTTGGTCTGATTAATAATATCTGTCTTCAAACCCCTTTTTATCAATAGAAACTGCTGAACAACCCTATAAACCCAGTATACAGGTTTAACCCATCACTGCACGTCCCAAACAAATGCCCAAAGGATTTAATAATATTCCAGTGATTTTTATTATGTTTTCTTGGTTGTGGCAGCTTGGTTACAAAGCCCTGCCACTCAACCGTGTATTTTATATACATATTATCTTTGGGCAAAATATCCTTTAAACTAAAGGGCCCAAAGTAACCAGGCCTACCTTTTTTCATATTGAATTCCCTGAAGTGAGGTGTTAAATATCCCCAATATAATTATGGCCCCTCTATAAAAATTTTTAATAATAAATCTATTCATATTGAGTTATAACATTTAACCATAACCAAACCAATTAACCTTGCAATAAGTTTTATCCAAATATTTTATGGATTTTTCCTGAATTTATTCAATGGTACATTTATTATTTTTTCTATCACCTCTGGTAGCTAAAGGATAGCAAGGGTCTTGGCATCCAGGAGGCTGACAGCCCTCCCCCCCCCATGGATGCCTTCCCGGCCAACAAATGTCAACTTACTGATACCAGGAACTTTTCAGTCCTTTAGTTACAGAAAGTGATATTGGTGTTGGAATAATAATAATTCCAAGAAAATTATTTAAAATTCTCAAATAGTTTATTTAGAAGCAAGTGCAAATTTTGAGTGGTTTGGTTGTATTAAATTGATTTAAATAGAGTTTTCAATAGGGGCCACAGTTCATTCAAACAGGGGATCTTTATTGGATAACAACATCTCTTCAAGGGGTTCTTTTGAAATGTATAAAAACCTTGGGACAGTGAGGTCCTAAGTGATTGCTCAAAAGGGGTTTACTCAAGGGATTGGGTGGACTTGCTGACTCACAGAACTTATTCCTGGAGGCAAGGAGGAGATAACTTACCAATTTAAGCAGAAACTCCAAGAAACTTGCAGAAATTCACCGTTGAAAGGGATTCAGGACAATTGTTGGGGATATTTCTGAGATTCTTCAATGGAATTAACAATGGGTTTATAATTAACAATTATAATATCACACTGAGGCAATAAATCACTTGTTTATCTTGAATAAACACTTTATCACGGATGGCAAGGGGTCTGGATTGATTAATTCAAAATTAATGAGGTTTAAACCATCTAAAAGGAGCGGTTTATGTACCTTTCTAGGGTCATAAGACCTTCTCAGGGCACGTAGAGAGGGTTTTGCTTGTGTGCTGAGGCTGGCAGGCTATATAGGGTTATTTTTTTACGTAGTTGTGGTTCTTTCAGCTGGCTAGCCTTGCCTGTGTCATATTTTCATGTGAAATAATTTTCAGCAGGTATTTAAATGTTAATTTATTATTTTCCTGGTTCAGAAACATTTCCTTATTTTTTATTACTTTCTCTACAGTTTCATGGGTAGAAGTGGGTATTTGTAGATTCTAAGCCATCTTCTTTACATTTTGGTAATTTTCAATAATTTTTTGGTAGACTTCTTGATGTGTTTTGTGGTTCATAAATATTTGGCAATCCCATTTACGTGACAACCTTCATTATTGTTTCTCACAATTTATTTGCTTAATGTTTTGACTTTCATATTTTTTATTCAATATTGTTAAGTTTCAAGCATCTCCCCATCCGTCAGTCAACTTTTCACATAGGCATGATGTATGCATGCAAGTTTTAACATGTGCCTGCGGTACCTGGCTTTTAGAATTAGTACGGTTGATGTTTGACATGCGCAGGCTTGACAGCTGCGTGCTGGAATCCATCATCTGCAGCAAGCAGTCATTTTTAATGAAGGTTTATTGACTTGTGCCTACATACTGAGTGTCAAGCGTGTGTACCCTTGCTATATGAATGCGGGGCTGCGCGGGGGGATTGTGACACAACACCAATCAGTGTGTAACTCCTAAAATATACACAACAACTCAGTTCTGACTCAATTTTAGGTGTGAAACCTATACATGGTAATAAGTGTGAAATATTAGAATGGAAAAAAGGTGCCATAGTGGTGCCGTGGTTCATTTGTCTTTTGTTTTAAAATTATTAAAAAAATGTAAGGAGTTGGAATTCAAGGGTGGTTTAACCAAGTGACACTACCTATTTTTGGGTAGGGAATCCATTTCTGCAATAATATATATGGATTTACCACTCCTTCTAATCTTATTATTTATTTTCTGTCTTTAATCTGCTTTCACAGGTTGCTTTTTTCAACTAGCTAGCTGACAACCAACCTCCCCCCCCCCCCCTCCCTGCCTTCCTGGCCCAAGGCCAAACCCAACCCAAACTTAACCCAAAGGCCTGGCCCCATTCCCATACACCCTGGTAATTTTTTTTTTCTTTTTTTTTTTTTGGGTGCTGATGTGATGTTTTTTTTTTTGGTACAGTTTTTTTTTGCTGATCATTTTTCTGGTGAACTTGGGATCAAGTCGGGGTTTGGTTTCATTTTTTTTGATCCAATCTTTTTTCACCAATGATGTCCATTTGACTGACTTTTTTTTTGGTTCTTTTTTCCCAATCCCTCAACCACTATTGTTGAATGTCCAATTCCTCTCCCATGCCCCTCAAAATGTTACACAAACAATCAAATCCCATCTTGTTCCTCACCCCAATCTAAGTATAGTATTGGGAGGGAACAAGAGGGAAGGAGATGGCTTGAAAAACACACAGAGAGGTGGGAAGAGTAGGGCTGCTTGCCAAAAGAGGATCTCTGGGTATTCCTTTTTACTTGCAGTTCCAACTAGGAAATAAAATGGAAAACTTATTCAAAAAACGGATGAATATCAAGTATCTGATGGCCAATTTGTTTTTCCTGACCTGGGCTTTGGAATTGACTTCAAGCAAAAAGGTGTGGTCAAAATGGTTTCGGCAGCCAATAAGTACAAGCACTGTAAATTTCTTGCTCTGGAGATTGTCACTCATACAAGAATGGAAATTTCAATTCAAATCAACAAAACAACTAGAAAAACTTGCAGGGACTTGGGGAGTGGGAAAATATACTCCAGGAAAAAAATATAAATAAAAAGAAAAAATATTTTTTTTATTGGTGGGGTTGATAATAGTCTTAAGCATTGTTGTAATCAAAAATTATTTTTTTTTCTTTTTAAGTTTTTCATCAAAGAAAATATATTTACAAGCCCAGCATTTTAGTAATCTACTTTAATTCATCTACTTTTCTGCTGCTACAAATGTATGCTGTAGCCATTGACCACTTATCATTTTTTTCTGTTGCCAGTTGTTCCCTATCCATTTGCAGTTGCGCTTGCTTTTGATCCTTCTCCTTTTCCTCTTTTTGAAATTCTAGCTCAGCCTGTTTCAACTGCCACTCAGAATACCATTTTTGCTGATGAGCAAAACTCTTGGCTTTTGGATTTTGAAAATCAATTGCCAGTTGACAATCCCATTTTTCCTTTTCAAACTGAAGTTTTTCAGATTTAATTTGTGATTTCACTGTTTTTCAGAGGGGAATAGGAATGAGCTTGATTTTGAAAGCAAGGAGAATCCAATGGGCTTGCTTGAATCCTGCTTCTCCATGATCTCCTCAAATCACAAAAAATTGAAGTGTTTCTCCTCTTTTGAATGCTATTGGGGTTGATTTTGATGGAATTGGAGGCCTTTTGCTTTCCCTTTTCAGAGGAGGTTTGTGTGGGAACATCATTGCTTTCATTTTACGGGGATTTCGGAGGCCCCATTAACTTGAATTTTTTTGCCATTCAGGAATGGATGGGCCTATTTCTTTTGAATCTAAATCAGTCAGGATTAACTGGACAGAAGAGAAAAGAACTTGGTTCCTTACTTGAGCAGATTTCAATGGTAATGGGGATATGGGAATGAAATTTTCCTCATTGGCCAAGTTCTCCAGTTCTTCCACCCCAGGAAGAGAGCAATCCAAAGAAGGAGGGGAGGGGTCCAAGGTTGGATTTTCCTCCTCAATCAATGCAGGAATAGATGTGATCGGAGCTGATTGTGTTTTATTATCCTCCTTGGCATCCAATGGGGGCCACCCATAGGTTTCTTTGGGATTACCATTGCTAGGCTGAGAATCCCCAGCCAAGTCCTGAGCCTCAACTGAATTGGATTTTTGGGAATCAAAAGCAGCCAGGGGCGTGATTTTGGCCTTCTTTCCAAAGATTTCATCCATTTTAATATAAGAAGGGAAGATTTATTCCAACTTATCAACCACAGAGTTGATTCCCTTGGCTTTGTCAGAGTTGGTGATACCAAAGCTGGTGGAGATTGACATGGAGTGGGCCTTTTTTTACTTGGCTCAATAATTCTTGAATTGCTCCCACATCTGTTTGGATGACAGATCCAGCCTACATTTTTCTCATTCTTGAGCTCATTTTCCATCAGGAGATAACCATTGACCTTAGAGGATGGAGGTTGGCCAACGCCTGTTTCATTTTTGGATCCAAAAAAAGCATTTTAGTTGGACAGAATTTTGAGCCAGTTTACCAGTATGATGCAATCAGCTCTCTTGAGCTGAATTGAGCCTTTGGAAGCTGATGGGGGAGGATTGTTGGATTTTGGGTTCCTGGGGGATGTTTGCTTTGGTCTATTGGATTTTTTAGTGGACTTGCAGGGGGAAGATTGCTGAGGGGCCATTTAAAAATAGTAGGAGGGACAAAGGTATGAAGGGCTATGAGAGTGTTTAAGTGTTGAGAGTGATGATGTGATTAGAGGATGAGAGTGATGGATCAAAGAGAATAGGAATAGATGAAAGTGATGAAGTTACAAGAGGAATAAAGGAATGAGAGTTAGGATGTGATGAAAGCAATAAAGTGATGAGAGTGATGAAATGATGAGGATAGTGATCCAATTAGATTTAGCTGGATGTGATGAAAGCAATAAACGGATGAGAGCAATTGAATTGATAAGGATATTGAGCCAATGAAAGTTAGCTGGATGTGATGAAAGCAATAAAGGGATAAGAGTGATGAACTGATAAGTATAGTGATCCAATGAGAGTTAGCTGTATGTGATGAAAGCAATAAAGTGATGAGAGTGATGAAGTGATCAGATAGTGATTAAGAGATGAAGAGCAATGAATCAAATTTTTTTCTGATGAGGTCAGAGTTAGAAGGAGGTGGGACGCCAGTGGTGGATGATGTGGACAGGTGGTGGAAGCCTTTAAATAATTTATTTTAAAAAAACCACTTATTTCCAGGTAACTCTGACATGTCTGATGTGAAATAAGTGGGGTTTTTTGATTTTTAATGGTGGGTTTGAAACCTGCCATTAAAAAATGGCAGGGTTGCTTAAATCTGATACACCCTAATGTTGCATCAAAAAAATCCATTGAAAGGTTTATTATGTAGATATTTTTGCATTCTGTGAGAATCCATTGGGAATAAGAAACAAATAAAGGTCATGTGTATAAATAAGGAGTCTTTCACATGTCAATCACTCAATCAAATATCAGAATAATTCCTTTTCCCTTTGGAATTTAAAGATACCCATTTTAAAGTACCTAGAGCAGGTGCACGGCTACCACTGGTTTCCGTGTTAGACTTAGATCCCATCCCCTTAGGCCCCTATAGCACTCATAGTAACAGAAGTGGGACCAGAAAAGATATAAATAAAGGATATTTTTTGAGGTTATTGATACCCCAGAACCAATTATATATACATCCAGAAACCGTTACAATGTGATCGAATACTTATGAAAGATAATTAAGTGATTTATGGCTTTAGTCTGATTGATATTATCTTTCCCAACCCTATTTTTATCAATTTATAATTCTGAAAAACATTTTAACCCAGTCACAGGTTGAAAACCATCAGTATATCTCCCAAAAAGGTACCTAAAGGATTAAATAATATGCCAGTAATTTTATTGTCCTTTTAATGTTGTGGAAGCTTGGTTGCAAAGCCCTGAAAATCCACCATATATTAGATATATATATTATCTTTGGGCAATAAATTTTCTACAAATATCAATTAAATGTTCCAAAGTAACCAGGTTTACGGATTAAAAAGTGAATTTCCTGATGAAGAGGGGTTAAAGATCCCCAATATACCGTTGTGGAACCTTGCTCTATTTATTTTATAATTAAATTATTAATAATTAATGATTAATAACCAAACCATCCCACCTTGCATTTGATTTATCCATATATTTACAGATTATTTCTGCATCTTGTGAATAATATCTTTATTATTTTTCTTATCACCTCTGGTAGCTAAAAGGTAGAAAGGAACTTGGAATCCAGGAGGCTGACGCAGGATTTGAAATGGCGTCACCACCCTTTCTCCCTTGCATGCCACTTGCAGGCGGAAATAGTGGTGTTTCATTACAAAGACAAAAAAATAAAATAAAACTTAAGCCCATAATTTCACCTATCAAGGATTTTTTCAACCAAATTTTTGTTCACGTAAAACATTTTCCAAGAAAATAGTAATAGGGTGAGAAATAGTGGTTAAAAAACAATGGTTTGAAAAAGAAATAATTAAAAAATTAAATCAGATCAAATACAGCTTTCATGAGCCCAAAATTCCATAGGATCCAAGTTATTAGCCTCATCAAGATTTTCTTAAACAGCAATTCAAAATTTTAAAGTGATCACATGGCATAGAATCTCAATGACTCACGCATGGGAATAAGAAGGTTTAATTCTGATTATGAAGCAGTGCAAATGATCAAGTGAGTTTAAATTACATAATCCAAAGGTTCAAATTAACATAATGAATCAATCATGGTATGATTTTCTTGAATTTGAAATATTCTCAAGGTTTTATTTTTGTTGGAATTAATTCCTGATCTTTGACATATGAAACATAAGATGAATTATATTTAAAAGTAAATTTTTCTTTTTTTCAGAGAATAATTTTGTATTATCAAGCATGTTGTCACTAGTTTTATCTTTCTTGATTTTATTAAATTCTGACCTTATCTAGTACTGCCTGTGTTCACAGATTGTATTTTTATTTAAATTATTAATCATCAATATCACAACCTTTAGCCACCACCCATGTATGGTGCATGATGTTTTTAATTTCCTTTTTCTTTTGAGTTTTATTATCCTTTCTCTGTTGTGGAAGCTTGGTTACAAAGCCCTTCCACTCCACCGTGTATTTTATATACATATTATCTTTGGGCAAAATTTCCTTTAAACTAAAGGGCCCAAAGTAACCAGGACCACGTGTTTTCATACTGAATTCCCTGAAGAGATGTGTTTAAAGTCCCCAATACAATTGTGGCCCCTCTGTAAAAATATTTAATAATCCATTTATCTATATTGATTTATAACAATAAATCATAACCAAACCAATTAACCTTGCAATAAGCTTTATCCAAATATTTTACGTATTGTTGCTACATTTATTAAATAAAAATTTTATTATTTATTCTATCACCTCTGGTAGCTAAAGGATATCAAAGGTCTTGGAATCCAGGAGGCTTACAATTGGGGGCTGGCCAAGAAATATTCCATTTTATTTTATTTAATACCTTGGACCAGACATTTGACGTAAAATTAAATCAAAGATAAATTTATCTGAATTTTTAACTGTTATTCATCATTAAATTTTTTTTGCAATAGATTCAAAAACCAATGCAGAATTAATCATCTATTATTTAAATCTTTTAAAGATAAGAAAAGAAGAATATATTAAAAATTATAAACCTAATGGTTGGGAAGCTTTAACTCAACCTGAGCAACTTAATATCTCTTCTGCACATAAACACATAGATAGACTCCTTAAACAAGAAGATGTTGAGAGGCGTATCAACTTCCAGGCCCTATTTTTAAAGTATAAAGATTGCAAGAAATACCATATAAATTTTTTTTCAAATTATAAAAGTAAGTATAAAAACTGTATTACCATATTATTTTTATTAAAATAATATTAACATATTTTTTACCAATAAAATAACCTTTTACGATTGGTGAACCCTCCTATACCAGAAACCATCACCACTAAAACCGATTTATTGGATAAAGAAGTCCAAGATATTTCTTGAAGCCCTGAAAATATTGATTGGACGGGTGAGGAACTCATTTGGACACACCAAGTCCCCATAGGCTTACCTATTAAGGACCAATCAAATCCCAATAAAGTCCTGGTACGTTTGAATATCAATTGATTTTTAAATAAAACTTTTTTTTACAGATTTTTTCCATAGAAAAATACTTATAAGCATTTTATTCAATATGAATAGACGTAACGCAAGAGCTCAGGGAGAATTCCCCTCTATGGATCTTTGCCAGAAGCTCCCAGTAACCGTGAGACCACCAATAATGACAACCATGAGGGGACTGGAACCCGTGAATCAAATTTTAATGGACAAGGAACAGCACCAAGTACTTCTGCCCTCCCCCAACCTAAAGCTGGAGAAGGTAGTATAATTAAGCCCCCCTCCATTACAAGAAGACTCCCTGAAGCCACCCCAGAAGAATCTGCCCAAGGAAGCCAGGATCAAAGTCTTAGTCAGAGAGCCCCTGAAATATTGGGAAGAGTTCAAAGAAGCCCAAGCCAAAGAGGACATGGTATCTATTAAAAAGATAATCTCCGAGGCAAAAGCTACCCAGATAGCTCTTCAGAAAATGATTCCAAGGAATAAGGTCAAATCCTATGTAGAAAAGTGGAATCCTTGGGATCAATTAGCCCAACTGAAAGGCAATGGATCAGGAAAGAAGAGATCTTCTTCCCATCCAAAGCCAAAGGGAAAGAAGGATTTGTATCAGATAATATCTTTAGCTCAAAAGTTGAAAAAGGTGTACAAAAATTAGCCTCTAATTCTTAACCCAGTAACCTTTCTAAACCAACCTCTGATGTTATTACTTCCTTTCCTAATGATATGCACCATAATTTCAAGATTTTTTGTAGAAATTTGGAGGGTGTTTATACACAGATGAATAAATTAACCTCAGTAGTATCCAAATTAATTAATAACCAAACAAACACTGTAGAAATGGAAAATATTAAATAACATACAGAGCAATTATTGGAGAAAATTAATCAATGTAAAATCAGACAGACACAAACAATTGAGAATATGTTATCAGGTATCCAAGAAGATTTCATTATGTCTTTTCAACCTTTAAAAGAGGGATTGGAAATTACCAGTAACAACTCCATTCTTTCCCTTAATGAGAAATCAGATCTGCTTAATAATAAAGTGGACCTGCAACTTAATCTGATCAAGAATGATCTTAGAGACATAAAATTCTGTCTGACCAACCCCTTGGGGAGTACCACAAAGGAACCAAAACCTCCCAGACAAACAACTACTCCTTATGCACCACCCTTACTAGGAATGCATAGGAGTGACACCTTCAGGCCCAGTTTTACCCCTGAAATATAACAAGCCCTCAAACCTTTACCCCCTATTTCTGAATGGCCTTAGGTCTCCGGTGAATGAGAATACAATCATATAAATTTCATGAAATTTATTGAATAAACTATTAACTCTTATGACTTACCAGAAGCTATAGCTGTATTCAGGCTTCCCGGAATATTTGAAGGAGTAGCTTCATACTGGTTTATCAGTAAAGGAGAAGAATTAGGATCCTTACCATGGAGTTCTTGGAAACTTCAAATTAAAGAAAAATTTGGTTCTAGAATGTGAAAAAGAAAAATGATGAAAAATTTTGAAAATTCCTCATTTGATCCCTCCAAGGATAAGCCTCACAAATGGTGCTTGGAACAGAAGAGAAGACTAGATTGCTTCTATCCAGATGCTGATAAAGAGGAAGTGAATGAAAGACTCCTCAACTTGTGTCCCAGAAATCCTAACCATAGTGTAAGTTGCAGGATGAGTATGGATTCTGACTTACCAACTCTAATTAATGTGTTAGAAGAATTCATAGACATGAATGAGTTAGAGAAGAAGTTTCCTTCTAGACATAAAGAGAACTACAACATTAACATAACCAGAGAGAAACCCCCTCTGATAAATACTTCTGATAATGAGAAACCTAATGAGATCAGGGACAAAGAGAGAATGCCTGGAACTTTTTGGAATTGTAACAAGACAGGGCATATGAGACAAGACTTTAAATTACCAAAAATAAAAAAAGAAGTGTTGGAAGGAGAGCAGAAGTTTGAAGGGAATCAGAACTATGAATATATAGCTGATACTGAAGGATCTCTTTCTGAATGTGAATTGATCCTGACCAACCCTTTTAATTTTATAGAAGGAGATATAGGCACTTCTATAGAAATCAATGAAATCCATGGGAATTCCAGTTTGCCCCAAGAATGGGATCCTACCATAATTCCCAGACATATTACGTATGTTAAACATTAACAGTTAAACCTATGAGTGGTTAGAGTTATACTACTCTTCAAACTTTCTATGCAACGGGATTGTATAAAGACAGGCCTATGAGGTTATTAGTGGATATTGGGGCTTTCTTCTCATGTGTATGTACTGAATTTTTAAACAAATGGGATGCCAATTGGAAAGAACACCTTTTTCCTGTCCCAAAAGCTAAGTTTAGCTCTTGCAACTCTACCATGAATGCTATTGGAGTATGGACTACTCCTACAATATTACCCCATACTAAAGGATCTTTGAGAATACAATTAGAATTTGTGGTATTGCCCAACAGATTATGTAACTACCTGATAATAGGTAATTATTCTTTATTTCTATATGGTATAGATGTGTTCCAGATAAAAGGGAGACACTTTAAAGTGGGTGGTAATTGGGACAAGAAGTTTAATATATGCACCATCCAATCTAACTTCCCCTCTTCCACTTAGTAAAAGCATTTAGAAGACTTTAATCAAGAATAATTCTCTCAAGCAGCTCTAAATATGAAACTTTCTGAGGAACAGAAGAAAGATATATTGACATTTTCTTTGAGAACCAAAATGCTTTTTGTAATAAAGATCATCCCATTGGTGATATCGAAGGACATGAAATGGTATCAACATTAAAAATTAAGCCTCCTTATCCTCCAAACTAAAGAAGACCAGTATATCCCTCTAGTTCTCAGTCTAGAAAAGCTCTTCAGGAACATATCCAAGAACTGATAGACTTACAAGTATTAAGGAAAGTAGGGCACAATGAGCAGGTAGATGTGACCACACCTGTAATTGTAGCTTGGCATAATGACAAGTCAAGAATGGTAGGAGAATTCAGAATGCTCAAAAATTATACTCAGGCAGATTATTATCCTATACCCCATATTCATCATGCTCTACATAACTTGTCCAAGGCCAAATATATCACTACTATGGATATGCTTAAAGCTTTCCACCAGATACTTGTAAGCCCTGAAAGCAGAAATTTTATGAGAATAATCTGTCATTTGGGAATATATGAATATCTTAGGATGCTCTTTGGTATAAAGAATGACCCATCACACTTCCAAAGAAAAATGGATACAAATCTAGATACATACATCAGGCAAGGATGGATGATGGTATATATAGATTATATTATCATATATTCTGATGATCCAGATAATCATATCAACCAAATAATATTAGTACTCCAAACTATTTCCAAAGGAGGATTAGAAGTATCCATGAATAAATGCAACTTTGCATATGGAGAATTGAAAGCCTGTCAGCTTGCTACTATTGCAGAGCAAGCTGCAAAAGTAACAGAAATAACATAAAAATAATAATCATATAATTAAACTAAGAAGGAGTACGAAAACAATAAATATTATTTCAAAAATGGATTCTCCACCCTTAATTAGGTAGAGTCAATCACTGACCCCACCCTTGAAATCCAACTCCTTATATTTTAAAATAATGAAGGAAAGAAAGACCAAAATACCATGGCACCACTATTGAACTTTTGGCCAATTAAATATTTTGCAAGCATTGTCAGGTATAGGTTTCACACCTAAAATTCAGTCAGAATTGAGTAGATGTGTATAATTTAGGAGTTAGGGACGGAAATGTGTTCTGTCACAATTCCTGCATGCAGCCGCGGCAGCCAATGCACACGCGCGCGGCTGAGATACAGCCCAACCACTCTTTCAAGGTTGTGTATGCAGCTCTAGGCCTCTGACAAGTACCCAGCCGGGGGAATACGGGTTGAAAAAGTGACAGGCGGCCTGAGAAACTTAGGTACTGCCTAAACATGCTACAACCCACAAAGGAACATTCTAAATATGTAATAAATGTTCCACTGGATAGTAGATAGTCTAAAAATACACAAAAATATATAAAAATACCTAAATAATTTTTATACATATTTTCAATTAAATTTAATTAAAAATACCAAGAATGTCAAAAATGAGATAATGGCTATTTCTTAAGATATATTAAAAAACTTTAATATGCAATTTTGATAACTAAAAGACATTGGTTTTTTTTGACATACTAAGAAAACTAAAGATGTAAAAATATTACATGAATTCCCATGACTGATATTTTTAAGTAGTTATTTTAGTAAAACAACTGAAATTCAAAAATAAGGAGTAAAATCAATATCATGACTTTACTCAAATTATTTAATACATAATTAGAACTCACCTGACATCAGAATGTCCAAAGGCATGTCTATTAAAATAATTATTAACTTACTGCGAACATTTACTAAGTATAATTAATTAAATAATACATAAACAGGACAGATTAGTGTTATTCACATTTCCTAATGCCAATTATAAAGTAGAATAATTCCCATACACTGAGGAATTAGATGCTACCCATGCTACATCACCAAGAACAAGTGACAGGCTACCATTTGTTACCCTGCTCACCTCAGCCTCTATCCCTTTGAGCCCCTATACCCCTCAGAAGGACAATATTGGGACTCCAAAAGCTATAAATATAGAGCTCTTTTGAGGATATTGATGGGCAGAGACCCAGTTATATTTACATCCAGACACTGTTCCAAGGTAATCAAATACTTTCAAGAGATAAGTAAGTGATTTATGGTATAGTCTGATTAATAATATCCTTCCTCAACAACCTTTTTATTAATTTAAACTGCTGAACACCCTTTTAAACGCAGTATACAGGTTTAACCCATCAGTGCGTGTTCCAAACAGATACCCTAAGGATTTGATAATATGACAGTGAGTTTTACTATCTTTTCTCTGTTTTGGCAGCTTGGTTACAAAGCCCTGCAAATCCACAGTTTATTTTATATACATATTATCTTTGGGAAAATTATCCTTTAAACTAAAGGGCCTAAAGTAACCAGGACTAAGTGGTTTCACACTGAAATTTTTGAAGAGAGTTGTTAAAGATCCCCAATATAATTGTGGCCCCTCTATAAAAATATTTAATAATCAATTTATCTATATTGATTTATAACAATAAACCATAAACAAACCAATTAACCTTGCAATAAGCTTTATCCAAATATTTTCTGGATTCTGCTGCATTTATTAAATCATATATATATTATTTATTCTATCAATTCTGGTAGCTAAAGGATAGCAAGGGTCTTGTAATCCAGGAGGCTGACAATTGGGTGTCTGGCTGCAAAATATTCCATTTTATTATATTTAATACCTTGGACCAGACATTTCACAAAAAAAATTAAATCAAAGATAAATTTATCTGACTTTATTACCGTGATTTATTATTAAATTCTTTTTCAGTAGATTTAAAAACCAATGCAGAATGAATAATCTATTATTTAATTCTTTTAAAGATAAAGAAAGATAAATATATTAAAATTATAAACCTACTGGTTGGAAAGCTTTAACTCAAGCTGAGCAACTTGATATCTGTTCTGCATGTAAACTTTTAGATAAACTACTCAAACAAGAAGATCTTGAGAGTTTTATCAACTTCCAGGCCCTATTAAGGAAACATAAAGCTTTTAATAAATAGCGTATAAATTACTTTTTTAAATATAAAAGTAAGTATACAACTTGTATTACCATATTATTTTTTTAAAATGATATTAATGTATTTTATTGACCAATAAAATAAGCTTTTTAACATCAGTGAACTCTCCTGTACCAGAAACCACTGCCACTGAATTTGATTTATTGGATCCAGAAATCCCAGATATCTCTGGACACCCTGAAAATATTGATTGGGCAGGTGAAGACCTCATTTGAACACACCAAGACCCTGTAGGATGACCTACTAAGGATCAATTTAATCACAATAAAGTCTTGGTACCTTTGAACATCAACTTGAGTGAGTTTTGAATAAAACTTATTTTTACAGATTTTTTCTTTAAAATACTTGTAAAAATTTTATTCAAAAATAAATAGACGTAACACAAGAGCCTCAAGGAGAATTCTCTCCTATGGATCTTTGCCAACAGCTCCCAGTAACGGTGTGGTGCCCCATCCTGGACACCACGGTCAGCATCATCACTCCTCTCATCCAGTCAGGCGCACAATGCGTTTGATTTGGTCTCACTTGGTCAGGCCCACTACCTGCCAATCTGCCTCTTGCACCACTCAAGATCATCGCCAGATTGGTTATAAGTCACCACCGTCTCATCAATTCTTGAAACATTTGAATAGCCCCCCATCCTCTCAACGGAGAACCTTCCTCCACCAGCCTCACCATCTATTCAATCTTGATCCTAATTGATCCTACAACCCCAGCAGCTCGTTTGATCCACCCAATCTGTTCCTCCATCCTCATCACAATCATCCAATCCAAAACCTCCTCTCATCGGCCAAATCCATTCCCTCACCTCCTTGCTCCTCCTCACCCTTACGCCTCCATTTTTCCCCTCAATTGTTTCATCACCATCAGCAGCAACAACTCTATGGGATGCGCAAATGGCTTGAACTCATCAAGCTTGAGTTCTGCTTTGGTATGCTGAGGACTCAAAAGCAAGTTGCTGGTGTATAAAAAAAAAAACTTTGATTGTCCAAAAAACTTGTTTCATCAGTCTCACCGTTCCTCTTTTTGGGCGGTATTCCCAATCAAAACAAACCTCTCAGCCCCAGTTATCCTTCCTGGTCTCGGGTGACATATTCCTCGGAATGCTCATCATGATTCTATTTTTTTCACTCTTAGGTGTTCATAATTTTACCTTACCCAATCTTTTCTTGATCAAGGCTTCCTCAATCAAAACCCAACCCCCACTGCGACAACCAACTCGGCCGTCTCAAGCGCCCTTCTACCTCATTTGGCCTTCTCAAGCGCCCGTCTACCTCATCCGGTTGTCTCAAGCGCCTGTCTACCTCATCCTTTCCAACTCCAGCTCACCGGTCTCCCGCGCGGCTTGTCCGTTGCCCGCGCGGGTCTCAACTGTCTCCCGGGCCCATCAGCATGTCTGCGGGCCCCTCAATAGCTACTCTCCTTCCCATGCCCACCATTGGCACAGGCCAGGGTCTTGATTCAACTCTTCTGTTTTTTTCTGAGTGTTTGCTTGTTTCTTTTTTTCTTTTGTTTTCTCATGACAATCATCCTCAAAAAAAAAAATTCTGCTCTATTTGTAAATCTCTCTTGTAAATAGTCTAAAGACCTCTTTTCTATAAAAGGAGGGGCTCTCCTTCCTTTTCCAGAAAAATCATCCATGGGAGTGTGTGCTTATGTCCCCCCCTGTTATTGTGAAATTAAGATCATAATGCTTATCCTTGGTATATCTCTGATTGCCCCCTGATCCATTTTTGACCCTGAGTCTTTGCCCCTCTGTGGCCTGATCCTTATCACCAACCAATAGCCTTGCTGGTTGAAGAAAATTCTGTCTGTTGGAATTTGTGAGTGTGTTATACCACTCCTTGATCCCTTTCTCTGACCATACTGGTCCTGATCCCTGATAATCTTTCTGGAGCCAATCAAAATTGGTTTAATAGGTCTTATTAAGCTTGAGACCTGGAGTGTTATACCTCCCTTTATTCTCTTTGGAGTTGCATTCTTCCAGCCTACTCTTGAGTCCCTTGAGAAGTTTTGAGGTTATCCTTGCTTCAAATCAGTTGCTTTTTGCTTTTAGAGCTTCTTAAACATTGTGCTTTGTCTTGTACAGCCACCCTCAGTTATCTGGTACCCTTCAAGCGCTTGATTGCGGAGAGTTGGGCAGGTTCATTGAGAACCTGGAGGTTGGTTGGGTTTGAGTTGATCATCCCCAATCGTCTGCTGAAAAACAGAGTTATTAGCTTGTGGGCTTTTTTTACATACAACAGCTTTTGTTCTTTGAACTCTAAGCAGACTTTAACTTCTTTTGTTCAAGTTTTTCCCTGCATAATCTTGTCTCAGATAGTGCTGTTCCATCGCTACCAAACTATTATCATCTTTATCCTCTACTCCTTGATTACTCATTTACCAGGTTCTGGACCTTGATCTTGGTTACATCTAAATATTTTTGTAACACTCAGGAGGGCAGCCTAAACAGCACCTTTCCCCTCCACAGAACTGTCACGGCCTAGCACCATTTGGAGTCTTACAATGGTGAGACCACCAATAAGGACAACCATGAAGGGACTGTAACCCTTGAATCAAATGTTGATGGACAAGGAACAGCACCAATTACTTCTTCCCTCTCCCAACCTAGAGCCAGAGAAGGTAGTAGAATCAAGCCACAATCCTTTACAAGAAGATTCCCTGCAGCCACCTTAGCAGAATCTGGCCAAGGAATCCAGGATCAAAGATTTAGTCAGAGAGCACGTGAAATATTGGGAAGAGTTCCAAGAAGCGCAAGCCAAGGAGGACATGGTTTCTTTGAAAAAGATAATCCCCCAGGAAAAAGCTACCCAGCTAGCTCTTCAGAAAATGATTTCAATGAAAGAGGTAGAATCTGATGTAGAAAAATGGAATCCTTGGGATCAATTAGCCCAACTGAAAGGCAAAGGATCAGGAAAGAAGAGATATTCTTCCCATCCAAAGACAAAGGGAAAGAAAGATTGGGATAAGATAATATCCCTAGCTCAAACATGGAAAAAGGTTTACAACAATTGGCTTCTAATTCTGAGCCCAAAAAAACTTCTGATGTAATTACTTCCTTTTTTAATGATATGCGTCATAATTTCAAAATTTTTTGTGAAACTTTGGACGGTGTTTATACCCAAATGGATAAATTAACCTCAGTGGTAGCCAAATCGATTAATAACCAAACAAAGACAGTAGGAATGGAAGAAATCAGAGAACACACAGAACAGTTGTTGGAGACAATTAATCAAGGTAGGATCAGACAGACTCAAACAATTGAGAATATGTTATCAGGTATCCAAGAAGATTTCATTATGTCTTTTCAACCCTTAAAAGAAGAATTGGTTACCACTACTAACAGCTCCATTCTATCCCTTAGTGAGAAATTGGATCTGCTTAATAATAGAGTGGACCTGCAACTTAATATGATTAAGAATGATCTTAGAGACTTAGAAGTCCGCCTGACCTACCCCTTGGGGAGTACCACAGAGGAACTAAAACCTCCCAGACAAACAACTACTCCTTATGCACCACCCTTACTAGAAATGCATAGAAGTGACACCTTCAGGCCTAGTCCGACCCCTGACATGGAGCAAGCTCTCAAACTTTTACCCCCTATTTCTGAATGGCCCAAGTTCTCTGGTGAAGGAGAATACAATCATATAAATTTTATTAAATTTATTGACTACACTATTAACTCTTATGACTTACCAGAAGCTATAGCTGTTGTCAGGCTGCCCAGACTGGTTGAACGAGTAGCTTTGGACTGTTTTATCAGTAAAAGAGAAGAAGTAGGATCCTGACCATGGAATTTTTGGAAAAACTCTAATTAAAGAACAATTTGGTTCTAGAATGCGGTAAAGAAAAATGATGAATAATTTTGAAAATTCCACATTTGACCCCTCCAAGGATAAGCCTCCCAAATGGTGCTTGGAACAGAAGAAAAGACTAGATTGCTTTTATCCAAATGCTGATAAAGAGAAAGTAAATGAAAGACTCCTCAACTTGTGTCCTGGAAATCTTAACCATAGTGTAAGATGCAGGATGAGTATGGATGCTGACTTGCCAACTCTAATCAATATGTTAGAAGAAGTCATAGACATGAATAAGTTAGACAAGAAATTTCCTTCTATACCCAAAGAGAACTACAACATTAACAAAACCAGAGAACAACCCCCTCTGATAAATACCTCTGATAATAAGAAACCTAATGAGAATAGGGGAAAAGAGAGGATGCCTGGAACTTGTTGTAATTTTAATAAGACAGGGAATATGAGAAAAGACTGCCCATTACCAAAATGAAAGATAGCAGTCTTGGAAGGAGAGCAGGATTTTGAAGGGAATCAGAAATATGAAGATATAGCTTATACTGAAGGAACTCTTTCTGAATGTGAATTGATCCTGACAAACCCTGTCAATGTTATAGAAGGAGATATTAGTTTTCCCCAACAATGAGATCCTACCATAATTCCTGGACATATTGCGGATTTTAAACCATTAACAGTTAAACCTATGAGTGGCAAAAGTTATACCACTGGTCAAACTTGCTATGCAACAGGATTGTATAAACACAGACCTATAAGGTTATTGCTGGATAGTCAAGCTTTTTGCTCATGTGTCTGTGCTGAATTTTCAAACAATGGGATTCAAATTGGAAAGAACACCTTCTGCCCATCCCAAAAGCCAAGTTTAGCTCTTGCAACTCTACCATGAATGCTATTGGAGTATGAACTGCTCCTATAATACTACCCCATAGTAAAGGATCTTTGACTATACAAGTTGAATTAGTAGTATTGCTCAACAGACTATGTGACTACCTGATATTAGGTAATGATGCCATATGTCTATATGGTATAGATGTGTTCCAGAGTAAAGGGAGATACTTCAAAGTGGGTGGCAATTGGGACACAAAGTTTAAGATTGGCACCATCCAATCTAACTTCCCCTCCTCTACTTATCAAAAGCATTTAGAAGAATTTGATCAAGAAACCTTCTCTCAAGCAGCTCTAAATATGGAACTTCCTGAAGAACAGAAGAAAGATATATTGACAGTCTTCTTTGAGAACCAAAATTCTTTTTGTAATAAAGATCATCCCATTGTTGATGTTAAAGGACATGATATGGTATTAAAATTGATCATTAAGCCTCCTTCTCCTCCAAACTTAAGAAAACCAGCCTATCCCTCTAGTCCTAAGTCTAGAATAGCTCTTGAGGAACATATCCAAGAACTGATAGACGTACAAGTATTAAGGAAAGTATGGCACAATGAGGAGGTAGATGTGATCACACCTGTAATCATAGCTTGGCATAATGAAAATTCAAGAATGGAAGGAGACTTTGGAATGCTCAATAATTATACTCAGGCGGATGATTATCCTATACCCTGGATTCATCATGCTCTGAATAACTTGTCCAAGGCCAAGTATATCACTAATATCAATATGCTTAAAGGTTTCCAACATAGGATGCCCTTTGGTATAAAGAAAGCCCCATCACACTTACAGGGAAAAATTGATGCAGTTCTAGGAAAATACATCAGACAAGGATGGATAATGGTATATATAGATGATGTTATCATATACTCTGATGATTGGGATACTCATATCAATCAAGTAAGATTAGTACTCCAGACTGTCTCCAGAGCAGGATTAAAGGTTTCCATGAAGGAATGCAACTTTGGCTACGGAGAATTGAAAGCCCTAGGACATATAGTCTCTGGTCTGACTCAAGCTGCTGATGAAGGTAACATAGCTGCTGTCATGAATAGACCCATTCCTCAAAAGAATACAGAGTTACTTTCTTTCATTAGTTTTTGCAATTACTACAGACAATACATACCAAAGTTTTCTATGCTAACTAATATTCTGTATGAATTATGCAACAACAACACTCTATTTGAAATGACACATGAGAGATTGAAAAACTATGAGGAACTAAAAATAGATATGACCTCTACTCCCTTACTCATCCAACCAGATTACTCCAAGGCTTTAAACTTTAGATTGATGCCTGTATGGAAGGGTTAGGAGCTGCTCTACATCAAGATCAGATAGAAGAAGACAGACCAGTAGAGAAACTAGTACTCTTCATATCTAGACAGATCAAAGATACAGAAAAAAGATATGGAGCCAGTCAGTTGGAATGTTTGGCTCTATTATGGGCTTTAGAAAAGCTGCACTCTTACTTAGAAGGCACCACTTTTCAAGTGGATCACCAAGCCTAATGCTGTAAGAACTCTCATGAACATGAAAACCCCCAGCAGACATATGCTCAGGTGGCAAATTGCTATACAAAAGTATAGAGGTCAGGTGACTATAGTGCATAAATCTGGAGCTAAACATCAGCATGCTGATAGTCTAAGTAGATATTCTTTGCCTAATGACTCTGACAATCCAGCATATGACCCTGAAGATCAAGATATCTTTCCTATCTTGAACATCAATCTTTTTGCATTAAATGCTCCCATAATGGAGATCCACTTATGTGAATTAGATACTGCTTTCTTCTACCTAGTAAGAGACAACTACTCTCCTGTAATCACGCTGCTGATTACCGTTATGGAATGTGAATCCCCAGAAGCAGCGCTGATAAATAGTCTACCTGCTTCATTACTTAAACCCTATAAAGCAGGAAGGTTTACCTTTTGGGATGGTCTCCATTACTACAGACACCAACATTCCAGTTTATTAGTACTATGCAACAAACAAAATAAACAACACATACTCCAGAAATGCCATGACAACTGTTCATCAGGGCATCTATCCACTGAAAGAACCTTGGATAAAGTAAAACAAACTTCTTGGTGGATAGACTGGAAATAAATCACGATTAAGTATGTTACTAGCTGTGAGACTTGCCAAAAATCTAATAAAACTAATGGAAAAAAGTTTGGACTCCTACAGAAGATCTCTGAACCCAAAAATAGATGGGAAATCATCAATATGGATTTTTTAACTGGCCTCCACCCTGGAGGTACTCATTCATATAACTCTGTCCTGGTTATAGTTGACAGATACTCTAAGAAGGCAAAATTCTTACCTAACAACAAAGAAGATAGTGCTATGGATGTAGCTTTACTGTTCTGGAACATGATAATAGCTGATGATTGTATGCCCAACATTTTAATTAGTTACAGAGACCCTAAATCAACATCTGAGTTTTGGAGGAATCTACATGATATACTGGGTACTACCCTAGCATTTTCTAGAGCATACCATCCCCAAACTAATGGATTAGCTGAAAGAATGATACAGACCCTAAAAGATATGTTAAGGAGGTTCTGTAGCTTTTTTTAGAATGCAAAAACTCAGATGGTTCTTGCCATGATTGGGTAAGCCTACTCCCAGATCAAGAAATGGCTCATAACAGCAGTAAACATTCTAATACCAAAGAAGCCCCTTACATACTAGAAAGAGGATGGATTCCAAAACTCCCTAGAAATAACTTAAACTATAGCTTAGCCACTATTCATCCAACATATCTTGACTTTGAAAATATGATAGATTTAGCAAATAATCATGCTCAAAAGTGTGTAGAATAAGCAGTAGAATACAAAAAAAAAAATATGGGACAAATCACATAAGGAACCTGACTTTCAAATAGGAGATCAGATCTTGATATTGACCATCAACTTCAACAATCTAGCAGGTAACAGAAAGCTGAAACCAGCCTTTTTTGTACCATTTGTTATCAAAAAGATGCATGGAAAAAATTCTGTGGAATTAATATTGAGTGAAGAATTATCAAGAAAAAACCCAGTATTTCCTGTTAGCCTAGTCAAACACTTTCAACAAAGAGAAGGTAGATAACTCCCTCCAAAAATAATCCCAATAGAACCTGACCCTTTGAAAGAAAAAGGGAAATTCAGCAGGATATTGAGAGACAAGAAAGAGAGAGTACAAGGAAAAGGTGTTAGACTATACTCAGTAAGATACAAAGGAGAATCTGCAGAAAAAGATGAATGTTTACCAGAGAATAACATACCTGATGGACCAATACATCTCAGAAACTACAGAGCAAGCGTGGGAACTGAAACTCACATCAAGTTAATTTTTTCCCAAAATGCTCCAAATTTTTTTTCAGATATGGCCATATCTTGGAGTGGGGGAATGTCAACTTGCTACTATTGCAGAGCAATCTGCAAAAGTAACAGAAATAAAATAAAAATAATAATAATATAATTAACCTAAGAAGGAGTAGGAAAACAATAAATATTATTATTCTACACCCTAAATTAGGTAGGGTCACTCACTTACCCTATCCTTGAAATCCAATCCTTATATGTTTAAATATTTAAGGAAACAATGACCAAAATACTACGGCACCACTATTGAACTTTTGGCCAATTAAATATTTCACACGTATTATCACGTATAGGTTTCACACCTAAAATTCAGTCAGAATTGAGGTTTTGTGTATATTTTACGAGTTATGGACAGAAATGTGTTCTTTCACAGTTCCCGCACGCAGCCGCGGCAGCCAATGCACCCGCGTGCGGCTGGGATACAGCCCTATCACTCCGTCAAGGTCATGTAGGCAGCCCTGGTCCTCTGACAAGTACGCAGCTGCGGGACTACGGGTTGATAAAGTGACAGGCTGCCTGAGAAACTTAGGTACTGCATAAACATGCTACAACCCACACAGGAACATTCTAAATATGTAATAAATTTTCCAGTGGATATTAGATATACTAAAGTATATACAATTATATAAAAATACTTAAGGGTCCCTTATAAGTATTTTTTATTAAATATAATTCAAAGTACCAAGAATGTCGAAAATAAGACAATGACAAATTCTAAAAATACATTAAAAAAATTTAATATACTATTATGAGAAATTATAGACATCAATATTTTCGTTAAATACTAAGAAAACTAATGATGTAAAAATATTACATGAATTCCCATGAATTACATTTTTAAGTAATTATTTTAGTAAAACAACTAAAATTCAAAAATAAGGAGTAAAATCAATATCATGACTTTAATCAAATTACTTAATACATAATGAGAACTCACCTGACATCAGAATTTCCGAAGGAATTTCTATTAAAATAATTATTAATGAATGTCCAAAGGAATGTCTATTTAAAAATATAATTAAAAAGACCAAGAATATCAAAAATGAGATAATGACTATTTCTAAAAATATCTAAAATACTTTAATATGCAATTATGATAACTACAATACATTGGTATTTTTTTGACTTTCTAAGAAAACTGAAGATGTAAAAATATTACATGAATTCCCATGACTTATATTTTTAAGGAATTATTTTAGTAAAACAACTGAAATTCAAAAATAAGGAGTAAAATCAATATCATAACTTTACTCAAATTATTTAATAAATAATGAGAACTCACCTGACATCAGAATGTCCCAATGCATGTCTATTAAAATGATTATTAACTTACTGCAAACATTTACTAAGGATAATTAATTAAATAATACATTAACAGGACAGATTAGTGTCATTCACACGTCCAAACATCAATTATAAAGTAGAATAATTCCCTTACCCTGAGAAATTACATGCTACCCATGCTACAGCACCAAGAACACATGAAAGGCTACCATTGGATACCCTTCTAGCCTCATTTTCTGTCCTTTTGAGCTCCTTTACCCCTCAGAAGGACAATATTTGGACCCCAAAAGCTATAAATATAGAGCTCTTTTGAGGATAGTGATCGGCAGATACCCAGTTATATTTACATCCAGAAACAGTGCCAAGGTAATTAAATACTTATAAGAGATAAGTTAGTGATTTATGGCTCAGTCTGATTCATAATATCTGTCCTCAACCCTCTTTTTATCAATTTAAACTGCTGAACAACCTTATAAACCCAGTATACAGGTTGAAACCATCAGTGCACGTCCCAAACAGATGCCCAAAGGATTTAATAATATTCCAGTGATTTTTATTATGTTTTCTTGGTCGTGGCAGCTTGGTTACAAAGCCCTGCCACTCAAACGTGTATTTTATATACATATTATCTTTGGGCAAAATATCCTTTAAACTAAAGGGCCTAAAGTAACCAGGACTACGTGTTTTCATACTCAAATCCCTGAAGAGAGGTGTTAAAGATCCCCAATATAATTGTGGCCCCTCTATAAAAATATTCAATAATCAATTCATCTATATTCATTTATAAAAATAAACCACAATTGAACCAATTAACCTTGCAATAAGCTTTATCCAAATACTTTACGTATTTTTGCTGCATTTATTCAATAAAATATCTATCATTTATTCTATCACCCCTGGTAGCTAAAGGATAGCAAGGGACTTGGCATCCAGGAGGCTTACAAAGCCCTGGGTCACATAGTCTCTGGTCTAACTCTAGCTGCTGATAAAAATAAGATAACTGCTGTCATGAACAGAAGCATGCCTCAAAATAAGACAGAGTTACTGTCTTTCATTAGTTTTTGCAGTTAATACAGACAATAAATAACAAAGTTTGCTATGCTAACTAAAAGTCTGTATGAAATATGCAACAATAACACTCTATTTGAAATAACACATGAGAGATTGAAAAACTATAAGGAACTAAAAATAGCTATGACCTCTACTCCTTTACTAATTCACCCAGATTAATCCAAGCCTTTTAAACTGTACATTGAAGCCTTTATGGAAGGGTTAGGAGCTACTCAAAATCAAGAAAGAATAGAAGGAGGAAACCAGTGGAGAAACCAGCACTCTTCATATCTAGACAGATCAAAGATACAGAAAAGAGATATGGAGCCAGTCAGTTGGAATGCTTGGCTCTAGTATGGGCTTTAGAAAAGCTACACTATTACTTAGAAGGCACCACTTTCCAAGTGGTCACAGAATGTAATGCTGTAAGAACTGTCATGAACACAAAAACCCCCAGCAGACATATGCTCAGGTGGCAAATTGCTATACAACAGTTTAGAGGTCAGATGAAAAAAGTGCATAAAGCTTGAGCTATACATCAAGATGCTGATAGTCTGAGTAGGAATTCTTTGCCTAATGACGCTAGTAATACAGCATATGACCTGGAGGATCAAGATATCTTTCCTATCTTGAACTTGATTTTTTTTTTTGAATTAAATGCTCCAATCATGGGATCCACTTATGTGAATTAGATACTTCTTTCTTCAATCTAGTGAGGGACAAATACTCCCCTGAAATCAAGCTGCTGATTACCATTATGGAATGAAAATCCCCAGAAGCAGCTCTGATAAATAGTCTACCTGCTTCATTACTTAAACCCTATAAAGCAGGAAGGTTTACCTTTTGGGATGGTCTCCTTTACTACAGACACCAACATTCCAGTTTATTAGTACTATGCAACAAACAAAATAAACAACACATACTCCAGAAATGCCATGACAACTGTTAATCAGGGCATCTTTCCACTGAAAGAACCTTGGATAAAGTAAAACAAACTTCTTGGTGGATAGACTGGAAATAAATCACTATTAAGTATGTTACTAGCTGTGAGACTTGCCAAAAATCTAATAAAACTAATGGAAAAAAGTTTGGACTCCTACAGAAGATCTCTGAACCCAAAAATAGATGGGAAATCATCAATATGGATTTTTTAACTGGCCTCCACCCTGGAGGTACTCATTCATATAACTCTGTCCTGGTTATAGTTGACAGATACTCTAAGAAGGCAAAACTCTTACCTAATCACAAAGAAGATAGTGCTATGGATGTAGATCTACTATTTTTGAATAGGATAATAGCTGATGTTGGTATGCCCAAGATTATAATCAGTGACAGAGACCCCAAATTCACCTCTGAGTTTTGGAAGAATCTACAGGATATACTGGGTACTACTCTAGCATTTTCTCCAGCATACCATCCCCAAACTGATGGATTAGCTGAAAGAATGATACAGACCCTAGAAGATATGTTAAGAAGGTTCTGTAGCTTTGTTCTAGAATACAAAAACTTGGATGGTTATTGGCATGATTAGGTAAGCCTACTCCCAGCTCTAGAGATGGCTTCTAACAGCAGTAAACATTCTACTACCAAAGAAGCCCCTTACATACTAGAAAGAGGATGGATTCCAAAACTCCCTAGGAATAACTTAAACTATAACTTAGCCGCCATACATCCAACATCTTTTGACTTTAAGAAAATGATAGATATGGCAAATAATCATGCTCAAAATTGTGTAGAAGAAGCAGTAGAACGCAACAAACAAAGATGGGACAAATCACATAGGGAACCTGACTTTAAAATAGGAGATCAGATCTTGATATTCACTACCAACTTAAACAATCTAGAAGGTAACAGAAAGCTGGGACCAGCCTTTGTTGGACCATTTTTTGACATTCACATGTATTGTCACGTATAGGTTTCACACCTAAAATTCAGTCAGAATTGAGGTGTTGTGTATATTTTAGGAGTTACAGATGGAAATGTGTTCTGTCACAATTCCCGCCCGCAGCCGCGGAAACCAATGCACCCGCGCGCGGCTGAGCTACAGCTCTGTCACTCTGTCAAATTTGTGTACGCCACCCTGGGCCTCTGACAAGTAAGCACCTGTGGGACTACGGGTTGACAAAGTGACAGGCGGCCTGAGAGATTTAGGTACCGCGTAAACATGCTACAACCCACATGGGAAAATTCTACATATGTAATAAATGCTCCGGTAGATATTAGATATTCTAAAATTACATAAAATAATATAATAATACTTAAATAACCCTTATACCTATTTTTTATTAAATATAATTCAAAGTACCAAAAATATTGAAAATAAGACAATGGCTACTTCTAAAAATATATTGAAATACTTTAATATACTATTATGAGCATTTCTAGACATCGAAATTTTTGTTTCATACTAAGAAAATCTATGATGTAAAAATATTACATGAATACTCATGAATTACATTTTTAAGTAATTATTTTGGTAAATCTACTGAATTTTCAAAATAAGGAGTAAAATCAATATCATGAATTTACTCCAAATATTCAATACATAATGAGAGCTCTTCTGAAATCAGAATATCCGTAGGAATTTCTTTTAAAAGAATTATTAACTTACTGGGAAAATTTACTAAGGATAATTAATTAAATAAAAAATAAAAAGGACAGATTAGTGTTATTCACACGTCCAAACATCAATTATAAATTAGAATAATTCCAATACCCCGTGGAATTAGGTGCTACCCATGTTACAGCACCATGAACAAGTGACAATTTACCACTGGTTACCCTGCTAGCCTCAGTGTACGTCCCTTTGAGCCCCTGTACCCCTCAGAAGGACAATATTGGGGCTCCAAAAGCTATAAATAAAGAGCTCTTTAGAGGATTTTGATACCCAGAGACCCAGTTATATTTATATCCAGAAACTGCGCCAAGGTAATCAAATACTTATAAGAGATAATTAAGTGATTTTTGGCTTAGTCCAATTAATAATATCCATCCTCAACCCTCTTTTTATCAATTTAAACTGCTGAACAACCTTATAACCCCAGTATACAGGTTTAACCCATCAGTGCACGCCCCAAAAAGATACCCAAAGGATTTAATAATATACCAGTTAGTTTTATTATCCTTTCTTTTTCATGGCAGCTTGGTTATAAATCCCTGTCACTCCACCATGTATTTTATATAAATATTATCTTTGGGAAAAATATCATTTAAACTATAGGGCCAAAAGTAACCAGGACTATGTGTTTTCATACTGAATTCCCTGAAGAGAGGTGTTAAAGATCCCCAATACAATTGTGGCCCCTCTATAAAAATATTTAATAATCAATTTATCTATATTGATTTATAACAATAAACCATAACCAAACCAATTAACCTTTCAATAAGCTTTATCCAAATGTTTTACATATTTCTGCTGCATTTATTATATAATATATTTATTATTTATTCTATCACCTCTGGTAGCTAAAGGATGGAAAGGGTCTTGGCATCCAGGAGGCTGAGAAATAGTAGCAAGCTGACACTTCCAGCCTATTTGTACTGATCATCTCTGTTAACTATCAGATCACAGAATCAATCATTGTGCTCTATGCTGCTCTTCTGATTCCATTTATCCAGCCTGTCAAAACCTGCTGTTATCTGTTTTTCTCATTTCATTTCTCCATATCTCATTTTAGTTTCATCTCATCACCTCTTGTCTTCCTGATGTTAATGAAACTCTACAGTCTGGTCTTGGTCCTCAATTCAGATTTTGTCACCGTTGAAAGCCTGCGCCAAATGCTATGGAACAACCGGCAGCCTCTTCAACTCCAGGACCAGGAGGGGATACAAAAAATTATAAATGTCTAGCCATCAAGTCACTCATTGATTCAACACCTCTACTCACAGCCAATAACTACAGTATGTGGCGGAAAAAATTAGAAAATATTTTCAAACTTTGTGGAATAATCCACATAATGAATGATCCTGAGGGAGAAGTGGAACTAGACAAAGACACTAATCAGGAATTTTTTGCGCACATCTTCACAAAACTGGACTCAAATACCTAAGACAATATCATGAACAACATCAGCAAGGAATGTTCAAAATTGATCTGGACTGCCACTCAAGCTCACTTTGCGTCCTCACAATAGGCAAACAGAGCAAGAGTATTCAATGTTTTTTTTTACCTAACCATGGAAGACAACATTGATGTTTTGTAACAGCAGTCAAGTTATACCTGAAGAAAATGACCAAGGTTGGCATTGATCTTCCCTCTGACATAGTTGCCTACCTTGTTCTATTTAAAGTCCCTTCAACAATGCTCAACATGAAATCCCAAATAATGCACTCCACTTCCAACATGAAGATAGGCATAGTACTCAATCAGCTGATCCAACATAAAAACAAGGCTATGGCTCAAGAAGAAGGATCCAAACCTGTCAATGTTGCGCTATACAGAGGTCCAAGGTGTGAAAATGGTAAACATAATCCTGCCGTTGTGGAAACAAGGAGGTTGAAAGTCCCCTAGTTATCCTTGAGTTCCAGTATTGATGGTCCTAGCCTCTGTAAGGATAAAGATGCTCCAGTAAAGAGAGATAGAGAGAGGGATAAAGACATGAAGTTCCTTTCCTTTCTGTATCCTTTCATTCATCCATCCCTCATTCCATCCTCTTTCCTCTTTCCCTTTCCCTTTCCTTTTCCTTCCCTTGTCCCAAGATCCGATTCAATGATGAGATATGATAATCCCCCCAGAGCTGGGATTGAGAGTGCAGACTTTATGCCCACTCTCTCAAACCTAACCTAATTACAAGCAAAATAAAAGCCAAACAAAAAATGTAAAAGAAAAACTAAGCCCAGAACCCTTGCCTAGAACCCTAGCCTAACCCTAACCCATTCTCTTCCTGCTTATTTTTACTTAGATCCAGTTTTTCCTTCTCATGACGCGGCCCTCCGCTGCGCCCTACTCGGAGCCCCCTGCTTTTCTTTATCTGCTTTGCGCTTGGCGTGATTCCTTGCCCTGCCGTTTGTCCCACGCCCATAGCCCCAATTGCCCCGCCCTACTTCTCCAAACTAGCTGCCTGAAAACCTGGTTGGGCCAGCCCCATTCTTGGTTCTGTAATTTACAAGAGGGCTGCCGCCTGCCACATCCAATCAATCCCAACTCGTGCACAGTATGCCATGCCCCGCGGCGCCTGCTGCTGAGCCTGCTGAGGATGCTTCTGAGCCCGCAGTGGCCACTGCTGAGACCATGCGCGTCTGGGTGCTGAGCCTGACCAACCAAATTCTGAGCGCGCCAGCCGCAGCGTGGTTCTCAATCAGAGACTATATAACAACACCACACCATGACATCTCACCCTGCTAGCGCCTGTTTGTTTAAATTTCCATAATTGAAGCCAGAAAATCTTCACAATCAAGGCAAGAATCCAAACACAAGGATCATTGCAAAGCATAATTCTACTTGTTCTTCTGTGGAATGGCCTTTCTCAATAACCCCAACACAAGTTACTTCCTTCTGGACTTAGGTTGTTCCATCCATATGATAGTTGACAAGGAAAGCTTCATCTCATTGACCAACAGTGGCAGCAATCAAGAGATACATACTGGTAAGAAAAATTCTACCATAACTATCAAGGCCATTGACAAAGCCATATTAATCACCAAGGACTCAAATTTCAAGCTTTCCAATGTTGCTTGGGTCCCAGAATCTACAGTAAACTTAATATCTCTAGGACCTCTCATGTTGCGTGGTGCCAAACTGCAAGTAAATCCAAACACCAGTCCCAAAACTTTCCAGTTAACCTTCACAGACTCCACTCTTCTGTCTGGTTCTATCATCAACAATCTATTTTTAATAAATATGAAAAACAAGAAGAAAGACAATTTTCATGCCTACAACTCTGACAAAGATCTCCATTCCATCCATTGCACACTAGGTCATGCCAGTGTGGAAAGAATGGAGAAATACCTCAACTGTACTCTACCAGCCACTCTGAAGACCAACTTTGAATGTCTCAGCTGCAACAAAGCAAAAATAGCCCTCAAAACCTTTAATCAACAGCAAGAAATAGCTCAGAAATGTTTTGAAAAGATACACCTCAATCTTATTGGACCAATCAATCCTAGGTCTAAAGGCATCTTTAAGTATAATATTTATATCAAGACTCACACTTGGGCTATATAGCCTGCTTTCCTCTCAAACATAAGAGTAATACGGCGGAAAATCTAATATTTTTCATTGAAAATCATCATTCAAAGACAAAGCTATACCCCAAAGAAGTTTTCTCAGATGGAGGGGGCAAATTTGTGAACGTAAAGCTACAAGCTTACAATTGAGCACTTTAAATCAATCAAATAGTGATAAATCCAAATCATCCTCAGCAAAACGGTTGGGTAAAATGAGCTAATAGAACAGTTATAGAATCAGCAAGAGAAACTATCTCTGATGCTAATCTAGCAAAATCATGCTGGCACGGATTGGTAAGAGGATGTTTTGTAATGTTGAATGAAATCCCCAAACAAAAAGGGGATGAATCACCATGGAAAAATATGAAAAACACTGAACTTCCCAACAACTATCTCAAACCCTTGGGATCATCTCTGACATATTGACTAAGAAATCTCAAGATAAAATCCAAGTTAGATAAAAAAGGGGCTCCTTGAATTCTGATTGGATTTAATCCAAAAATTCTCTCCTATAAGGTCATCATGGAATCCTGGAATATAATAGACACAAAGAATGTCATATTCAACAGTCAGAAGCCAAAAACTATCACCATTTAAGAAGACACCATCAATCCAATTTTTGCGCATCCACCGTCCACAGAAAAAGTGGCACCTGAAGGCCCAGGAGGTTTACAAGAATGGTCTGTAGAAGAAATAGACCACTCTACCATCAAGGAAGATTCCATTGCAGAGTCCAAAGCCTCTTGCAACTGGAATTCTACCATTGAAAATAACCTGAAGCCAAATCTACAAAATTGAGAGACTTTGTCTAAGCTGCAACACTATGGATTTGTAAGCAAAACATTACCCAAGACGCTTGAAGAAGCCTTGCTCATACCTGAATGGAAGAAATTGGTGAAGAAAGAATTCAACAACATAGAGGAACTTGGAGTCTGGGAAGAAGCTGATGACAAAGACGTGACAAACCCGCTCAAAACTTTTCCTGTGTTTAAAATCAAACACAATGCTCACAACAGATTGGTGATACTCAAAGATTCATTGTTTTTACAAGGCTTCAATTGGAAGTAAAGACTTGATTATTTTGAAACCTAAGCACTGAAGGGGAAGGCTGCCTTGCTTTGAGGGGCTCCAATGTACATAGCTTACAATAACCTTGAAATGATCCAACTTGACATAAAAGGCAACTTTCTACACTCTCAACTTTACAAGCAGGTTTTTATCAAAACCCCCTTTGGATGCAACCAAAAGTAAAAATACCTCAGGCTTAAGAATTCCCTCTACGGACTCAAGCAAGCCCCTAGAAACTGGTAACACATGCTCAGCCAAATAATCAAAGACCAAGTTTTTCTGAAATCAATGTCTGTACATTGGGGAAAATCAAGTCTCAGTTATCTATTTTCACGTGGACAATCTCCTGGTAGCCGGTGATGTTAAAAAATTCAAAGAAAAATTCCTTAAAAGATTTGAATACTCTTTTTCCCACTCTCCTAACACCTTACTTGGAATTAATTTTGATAGAAGAGATGGTTTAATACATCTCTCTCTACCTCTTCACATTGAAAAAGGACTTGAGGAACTGAGCATACTCAACTTCAGGCCTGTGTCCACTCCACTCACACCTGGACTTCATCTTGCATCAAGTGGTGAAGAAGATCAAAAGAGATTTGAATCTATGAATTTCAACTATAGGTCCTCAATTGGTTGCTTGAACTTTATTGCTGAGTTGGCTTGGCCGGATATGAACTTTGCTGTATCAATTTTGGCAAAGCAATGCAAGCATCCTGGGTATAGCCATTGGAAAAAGGTTCTACATGTCTGGAGATACCTGTCTGCCACAAAAGAACTGACTCTGACTTTAGGCCCAAGATCTATCTCAGACCAACTTGTGTGTTTTAGTGATGCCACTGGGGCCAATGACCCCAAATCAAGAATGTCTCAAAGTGGATCTCTCTGTACCTTCAAGGGGAGTCGTCTGCTCTGGACCAGTCAATAACAACATTGCATTGCCCACTCATCCATGGAATTGGAGGGCATATCCCTATTGAGCTGCCATCTTGAAGCATGGTGGCTACAAGGACTACCTGAGGACATCTATTGAACAAAATTCAAATTTCCCACCCACCTGATTGATAATAAGGTGCTTGATGGCAAAAGCAAAAAGTTTGGGTCAAACTCTAAAGCAAAACACATAGATCTGAAGACCAAAAGTCTAAGGGAAAATTTCAAGCTTGACCTGATTGAGGTTAAACTGATCTCATTGCTGTCAATGACAGCTGAAACCCTAACAAAAGCAGCCAACAAAAGCTCAAAAAATTGTCTTGTAAATGCCTTTATCTCTATTTATCACTGATTTCCAAGTAGAGGGGGCGTGTAAAATTCTGAAGTTATCAATTACTGCCTGTGTTCACAGATCCTATTGTTATTTCCATTATCAATCATCTATATCACAACCTTTACGCACTACCTATGTATGGTGTGTGATGTTTGTAATTTCCTTTTTCTTTTATTTATTTATTCTGGTGTTTATATTCCCTTACACTGTTATTTGCATGAACACTGTCTGCGGATCATTTGACTGCAGGCTTTTCAACTTTCACAACTCATCTCCTCATCAAGTTCCATCGCGCTATCTGGACAAGAACCTCAGAAAAAATCTTACTTGGAAAATATCCCTCAACTCAACCCAATCCTTCAAAAACAAACTTCAAGACAATCAATACTCCAATTGGAACTCAGCGTAAAAAACCAGCCATTCATATACTAGTAAGGTCACTCCATCACAACTCTTCAATCAGTGGATCAACCTAATGTTTTTCTCTAGTTCTCTCAAGGCGCTTTCAACGCTTATTTGTTAAAATTCACTTTGGCTGGATTTGTTACCCCTCTATCAGGATTAAAGTAAATTGACTTAGCCGTTCACTCATCCAGCCTATTCTTACTGATCATCTCTGTTAACTATCATATCACATAATCAATCTCCATGCTCTACGCTTCTCTTCTGATTCTAGTTATCTAGCCTGTTAAAACCTGTTGTTATTTGTTTTTCTCATTTCATTTCTCCATATCTCATTGTAGTTTCATCTCATCACCTCTTTTCTGCCTGATTTTAATGAATCCCTACAGTCTGGTCTTGGTTCTCAATGCAGATTTTTTCAGATTTCATGCTTGCCACTTTGAAATTCAATCTTGAAGATATGAAGGTGAATTGCCAAATTAAATATATCAAAAAACATAGTGTCCTCAGATTGTGAAATTTCACACAAAGATCAAAGAGTAAGTTTAAAAAGGTGGTTCATTAACAGTGAATTAATCAGATATTTGAAAGATATTTTGGACTGTTGATTGTTTAAAGAGAGCCATAATCTTTTTCTTCATTTTAACTACGTCAAAACTGGCCCTGGCATGCAAGGGGTTGAAGGAATGGGCACTATGGCTCCCAAAACTCAAGATAGAGAGATTAGATTGATTGAAATGAAGAAAGGCAGATTAATGACAAGGATGAAGGGATGAAGGGATGAGAGTAATCCAGCGGTAAGGGTCTTTAGGAACACTTATGACTGAATCCTAAAAGAGTAACACCAGAGGAATAGGTGAGATGAGTAAGTTAGGCTGGATGGCTTTCTTGTTTGGAGATGACATCTATAGGAAGGGACTAACCAATAAGAAATGAAAGATTTTGACCAGAAACTAGTTTTCATTTGTCAGAAAGAGGTAAACAAAATCGTAAAACAAATCATAAAACAAATACAAGAGACCTGTCCTACCCAAGGAATGAAAATGACTGATGTTGATGATACTTCAAATAATAAGCAGCAGGATCACATGCCTTGGATAGAAAAGAAAATAAAATCTGGTTGCCATGATAGATGAGTCAGAAGGACTTAAGGAAAAATAAGAAAGTAAAAAGAAATAAACGATTGCACCAAATTACTTGAAGAATTCTTCAGTGATCTGACTTAGCACCTTTCTTCTAGATCTTGAGTGATGAGAACACGAATCAGAAGGATTTTGGAAAAGGAGAGAGTTGATCAGAGAGGAAGAAGACTGCAATGTTGGTTGTCTATTTATCATACAAAAATGAGACTGCCACTACTCAGATGAATATGGATATGCATAACTTCCTTGCCCGCGCGTTCCACTTGCAAGTCTTGAAGGATAAGGGGTGCGCGTGCCACTTCTGATGGAGATAAAATTATAAAATAAATCAAATTTGAAAATAAATAATAAAATGAAGAATAAAAATAAAGAAATAAAAGAAACAAAAAAATAAAAGGAAACAAGAAAAGGAAACATGATTCTTTAACTTCAACATCCCCCCCATAATTCAGTGCAATCTTGAATCAAAACACTTCGACGTAAGAAGTTCCAGACTGTGTTTATTGGAAGCCTTCGTCAAAAAATCCGCAATCATGGCATTGGTGGTGATGAGAGTGACATGAATCTTGTCGCCAGAGCGTTGGTCTTGTAGCCACTTGAGTTTCATATCAATGTATTTAGTTTTTGAGTTAGAGAAGAAATGATGTAATTTATCAACCAGACCTTTATTGTTGACTAGAAAGTTGGTTGGAGATGATTTAGAACCTTGCCAAAGGTCGCATATTATTTAATTTATCCAAAGTGACTCCTGCGCCCCATCACTTAATGCATTCAACTCCGCTTCCATGGAAGATAGAGCGATATTGCACTTTTTTCTGCTCTTCCATGCAATAGGTGTGGACCGCCAGAATATTACGTACCCTGTTTGCAAACGTCAAGTATGTGGATCATCTGCCCAGGTTGCTTCGGTGTAGAGACGTAGGGGATTGTTGACACTTGGATTCAGCAAGATAGAATAATTGATGGTGCCCGCCAGATACTTCCATATGTGGAGAAGCTCCTTCCAATGCAAAATCCCTGGACTCTGACTAAATTGAGATGGGATGGATGCGGCAGCTGAGATATCTGGTCGCGTGCGGCAGGCTAGATAGTTGAGCAGGCCGGTAAACGTTCTGAAGTTTACGCCTAGTTTTTGAAACTCGACTGGTTCTTTGTGAGAGGCCGGCACTAATTGGATTCCAGGTGTTAATGGAGTGAGAACGGGCTTTGTATTCAGTATTTGTAGTTCCTCAAGAGTCTTCAGAATGAGCTTCGATTGATTGAGATAAACGGATTTACCCTTTCGCGTGTATTCCATTCCAAGAATGGTATCCGGTGTATGCGCTGATGACCGCGGAAACCTTACTAAAAATTCCTTCTCAAACCACTCCACCTCCCCCGCCAAAACCAAATCATCCACATGAAAGAATACCGACAGTCGCCAACTGGTGTGAATATAGAGACACGGATCAGCAGATGACTGAACCAACCCAATACTTTCAAGCCACATTGTTAGGGTTTTATACCAATTTGATGGTGCCTGTCGCAATCCATATAAAGATTTCTTCAGCTTCAGAAACTTTGAGGATTGGGAGCTTTCTTTTGGCGTAAGGATGTAAATATCTTCTTCCAGAGGAGCAAACAGGAAAGCGACCTTCACATCAAATTGCCTTAGTTCAAGATCATTATCCAAGCCATACAGTAGAAGAAGTAACAGCGTGGTGAATTTTTCAGTTGGCGCATAAGTATCCCCGTAATCCTTTCCTGGAGTTTGTAGATTTCCCATGATGCATAATCAAGACTTACGCTTTTCAGGCAAAAGACTTGTGGCTGGCTTAATTCTATCTACCCACATTGTCCTGAGAAAGTGATTGGGTTCAGCGTGTGCGTCCTCCCAAACTTCCTGTGATTCTATTTTGTCCAATTCTGCTTTTCTTTCCTCCATCCATTCACTTCCTTTACTTACAAATGTGCCATACGAATATTTTTGCGGTCTGATGGAAGATGTTCTGACTTGGAGATTATACTTGTTGGGAATTGAAGTATGTGTTGATTCTACTTTGGCCTGTGCTTCTAAAAATGTTTGATTCAAGTTGTGAACAGCTTCAGCATCAGTGACTTTGTGCACAATCTCAGGCTGAGGAACCCTTGCATGACCAGCATCATTCAGATTGAGATCACGACCCAACTCAATCTCTGTATTCGTTTCATTGGGTCCATCCAGGTCATTGCACCAGTTCCCAATGTTGATTCAGGAATAACTGATGGAAAGTTTTTTGACATTGGTGTTAAAATCAAGTACGGTAATGTGTTTTGTGTCAATAATTTTGTTTTCTGTTGTTAAGATTTTGTATGACAGTAATTCATTGTCGTACCCAATAAGTCTTCCACAGAGACCTCAAGGTTCCAACTTTGAGAATGGTGGTTTTTCCTTATAGATGTAACTGACCGGATTGCCTATAGGATGAAGGTAATTAATGTTCAGTTTCTTTCCTTTGAAAAGCTCATAAGGAGATTTCTTTGATTTATGAGATGGGATTTGGTTGAGCGCTAGAGCACACAATTTGATAACTATGTGCCATAGATTCTTGTTCAGGTTTGAATCAAGTAAAACAGTTCGAAGCGATTCAAGAACAAGTTGGTTGAAGCGCTCTGCAAGTCCATTTTTCTGCGGCAAATGACCATTAGAGAATGTTTTCCTTATGTTGTTCTCAGCGCAATATTTCAAAACGGTCGAGTTCCAAAATTCCGTGCCTCAATCAGAATGCAAGATCATGGGGCTATAGTTGAAACATTTTGACTCAAAATTGATGAGGAAGGGGAGAAAACTCGCTACTTCACTTTTGCTCTTAATTGGAATCACTGTAAAAAATCTTGTACAGCTATCAACCACAGTTAGAAATTACGCATCACCTTTTCTGCTTAGAGGATAGATAGGCCCAACCAGATCGCAGTGCAGTTCTTGGAAGGGTCTTTCAGCACGATCGTGCTTATTATTGAAAGGCGTCTTTGAGATCTTACTGATTGCACATGCCTCACACGTTGAACCTTTCTTTACTGGAATCCCTAACTTCTGGCGTATTCTACTGTAACTCGCGTGACCAAGAGATTTATGAATGATTTCGTCGCATGTGAGAAAAGAGATTTCCTTAACTTTCGCGTTTTCAAAATGAATAAAAGGAAGATTACACTCATAAGTGCCATTTATTTTCCAATTTCCTTTACAAACTGTAAAATCATTTTTTCTGAAATCAACATCAAAACCGTCTAGTACAAGAGTGCGCATAGACAGCAAATTAGCAGTTGAACCCGGTGAGTACAATACATCTGGAAGAAGAGTTTCTTGTCCTTCAGCGTCCACCAGCTTAATAATCCCAACTCCTTCGTAATGAAGAGAATTCTTCCCAGAACTTGTTGAGATAAAACTGGTCAATGATCAGTCTAAGCGAGAGAAATATTTAGCATCAGAGACAATGTGTCTTGAGGATCCCAAATCCAGTACCAAAGCATTTGTAAGAAACAAGGAGCTTGTGTGAAATGAGCTAACAGAGTTAGTTTCATTAGCCTCAGTCGATCCATTCTTCTTCTTTTTTGGAAAAGTTGGTCTAAGATGAGGGTAAAGCTTCCAACATCTGCCTTCTGGATGCGCAGCCCTTGGGTTATGCCACTTTTCATTGCATGCTTTCACTTTTGAGCTGAGGAAGGACACAGAAGCTGTGCTCTCCTCAATCTTGTTAGATTCCGAGTCTCTGTTCAAAAAGAGATTGTTGTTAAACATTCATAGGTGATCGAGTACATGTTTGGGGTTAATCTTCTTGTCAGAGTGTGTGATTTGTTGAACTATGGTGTGTCCATGGATGCCGGAAGCTTTTCTAGGATTAAATATGCAATGATATCAGTCGGTAAGTCTATTCCTACGTTGTGCAAATGCAAAATGGAGGTCTTAGTCTTGGTAATGAAACCCAGAATATCCAATAAAGAAAATGGAGCTCTAAGAAACTCCTTAAACACCCTAGCTCGATTGGACGCATGATTAGAGGCGAAATACTTGTTTGTATTGGCCCAGATTTGATGTGCGTCTTTCTCGTTGTCTGCAGTAATAATGTTTGCTTGGATTGTGGTGTCAAGCTTGGATGTGAGTATTGTTCTGATTCTCACATTTTCCATCTGGCTGAGTCCGATTGGATTCTCGTTTGGGTCATTGTTCTTCTTCATGAGTTTTGCAAACAAATCCTCTTGCAAGTCCATCATATTTACGACTCAATTGCGCCATATCAAAAAATTATTGGCAGTGAGTAAGGGAATTGCTTTGATTGCAGTTTTGAGTATTGTTGCATTCAACAAATTGGTCATCTTGTTTTCTGTTTTTTCAATAGATTTATATCTTGTTCAAGCGAATTTGGACTGTTAATCGTGAAAGATTTTGACCAGAAACTAGTTTTCATTTGTCAGAAAGAGGTAAACAAAAACGTAAAACAAATCATAAAACAAATACAAGAGACCTGTCCTACCCAAGGAATGAAAATGACTGATGTTGATGATACTTCAAATAATAAGCAGTAGGATCACATGCCTTGGATAGAAAAGAAAATAAAATCTGGTTGCCGTGATAGATGAGTCAGAAGGACTTAAGGAAAAATAAGAAAGTAAAAAGAAATGAACAATCGCACCAAATTACTTGAAGAATTCTTCAGTGATCTGACTTAGCACCTTTCTTCTAGATCTTGAGTGATGAGAACACAAATCAGAAGGATGTTGGAAAAGGAGAGAGTTGATCAGAGAGGAAGAAGACTGCAATGTTGGTCGTCTATTTATCATACAAAAATGAGACTTCCACTACTCAGATGAATATGGATATGCATAACTTCCTTGCCCGCACGTGCCACTTGCAAGTCTTGAAGGATAAGGCGCGCGCGTGCCACTTCTGATGGAGATAAAATTATAAAATAAATCAAATTTGAAAATAAATAATAAAATGAAGAATAAAAATAAAGAAATAAAAGAAATAAAAAAATAAAAGGAAACAAGAAAAGGAAACATGATTCTTTAGCTTCAACAAGAAATAATAAACTAATTCCTTGAGGGTAATTAGTCCATGAAGGAAGGAGAGTCCATTATATGTGAGAGCTGCAGAGAGGCCTTGAGGAGGGATGACTGGTGCTGGGCTGGGATGCACATGGAATTACACGTTTGCAAATTGAGCTGGAGGCAGTGGCTTGATGCATTGGGTAAAATTTACTGTCCATAAAGGTGGGGCATATACTGAACTGGAAGTGTGGGTTGTCCAGCCAGGATTATGAACTATGGAGTTACAGTATGGGATCTGTATTTACTTCTCATACCAATTAGGTTAGAGGAGATATGGAGGATGAACCAAGCCATAGAGAGAGAGAGAGAGAGAAAGATCCTAGGAGAGTTGCCTAGGACCTACAGGGTATGCAGGGAGATACTTCAGGAGGTGCATCTGGTAGATCAAGGGGGAAAAGGTTGATTATACTGAGGATTTTAGATAGCTGAGGGTTTACAATGGCTGAGGAGACTGATTCAAGTTTTGTTTCTGAGAAACTATTACATTTGAAGCCATTAAAAGCCACAAAAACTCTTCGAATTCTATTTTACACATTGATACAAAGCAAATTTCATGAAATAATTTGGTAATTATTATTGAAAAAAAGAAATTCCTGCATTATTTGAGTTGTTCCAATTTTGAAAGATTCAAATTTTGAGCTTGAGGTCCTTTGAAATGGTGATTCAGCTGACAAGGGTGAAAAATTCATTATTCTTGAATTCAATACTTCTTTATTGCTTAAGGTTTTGATCAGATTCAAGAAATGGTAATATTTTAGTTTTAATTCCTTAATATATTGATTCTTTTTCTCAAAATTTTGCTTGAATTGGAGGGAAATAAATCTATCTGAAAGATAACCATTTTTAATAATATTTTGAAAATTATAATTGTTTTGATCTGTAGAGGCCTCCCCCCTTCTGGTGTAAAATTGTCTCAAAAGGAAAAGATATTGGGATTAAATTCCTGTTTAACTGGATGGAATGTAAGAAAATAAATTAGAATTGCAAGGAAATTCAGCACATTGAAACTGGTTACTAGTAAGAAACTTAGATTTCTGAAAGTATTTGAGGGTGGATTGACTTTTAAAAATGGAAAAGGGAGAATAAAATCTAAAAAAAAAAAAGCACATTTTAGGCTTTCCTCAATGCTTCTGATCACCCCTCTACCATTTTGCATTCCAAAAGTGTTTCACTGTAAAACTCAGAAGGAGGGTGGGGGAAAATTAAAAGGGTACTTGAAGTTTCAGGATTGTAGAAAACCAGGGGGGGATGCTGCTCTGTTTGTTTGGAAACCTTGAGGCTTTTCAACCGTAACCTGAATATTCAAATTGGTCCATGGGCTGATTTTCAACCACAACTATTGATTAACTCTTAGGGCCCTGCAGCCACAAAAAACCCACAGATTTGTAGCTGTAGCCTTGGATATTTGGGGGAGAGATGCTCACAGCCAGTTAAACAATAAAAACTGTTTTAACTTTCTGAAGCCTCTTTTTGTGTAGGGAAGCATTGGATTCTAACTTCTGTCCAATTTATATAAGGGCAATGTTAAATTTGCAACCCTACGCAGCTTGATCACAACACAAATTAGGTTTTGTGGCGCTTTTTGCAGCCAATTTCATTCATGAACAGCTTCTCCCAACTGATTTCAGTTGTGGAAGGCCGCTCACAACTCATTTTAGCCATGAATGGCCACTCACAAACCCAAAATGGGTTGTGAGCAGCCATTCATCACCCATTTTTGGTGAGCAGAAAAAGAAAATAAAAGAAAAGAAAAGAAAAGAAAAGAAAAGAAAAGAAAAGAAAAGAAAAGAAAAGAAAAGAAAAGAAAAGAAAAGAAAAGAAAAGAAAAGAAAAGAAAAGAAAAGAAAAGAAAAGAAAAGAAAATAAAATAAAATAAAAGAAAAGAAAAGAAAAGAAAAGAAAAGAAAAGAAAAGAAAAGAAAAGAAAAGAAAAGAAAAGAAAAGAAAAGAAAAGAAAAGAAAAGAAAAGAAAAGAAAAGAAAAGAAAAGAAAAGAAAAGAAAAGAAAAGAAAAGAAAAGAAAAGAAAAGAAAAGAAAAGAAAAGAAAAGAAAAGAAAAGAAAAGAAAAGAAAAGAAAAGAAAAGAAAAGAAAAGAAAAGAAAAGAAAAGAAAAGAAAAGAAAAGAAAAGAAAAGAAAAGAAAAGAAAAGAAAAGAAAAGAAAAGAAAAGAAAAGAAAAGAAAAGAAAAGAAAAGAAAAGAAAAGAAAAGAAAAGAAAAGAAAAGAAAAGAAAAGAAAAGAAAAGAAAAGAAAAGAAAAGAAAAGAAAAGAAAAGAAAAGAAAAGAAAAGAAAAGAAAAGAAAAGAAAAAAGAAAATAAAAGAAAAAAGAAAAGACAATAAAAGAAAATAAAAGAAAATAAAAGAAAATAAAAGAAAATAAAATAAAATAAAATAAAATAAAATAAAATAAAATAAAATAAAATAAAATAAAATAAAATAAAATAAAATAAAATAAAATAAAATAAAATAAAATAAAATAAAATAAAATAAAATAAAATAAAATAAAATAAAATAAAATAAAATAAAATAAAATAAAATAAAATAAAATAAAATAAAATAAAATAAAATAAAATAAAATAAAATAAAATAAAATAAAATAAAATAAAATAAAATAAAATAAAATAAAATAAAATAAAATAAAATAAAATAAAATAAAATAAAATAAAATAAAATAAAATAAAATAAAATAAAATAAAATAAAATAAAATAAAATAAAATAAAATAAAATAAAATAAAATAAAATAAAATAAAATAAAATAAAATAAAATAAAATAAAAGACAATAAATTAAAAATAAAATAAAATAAATCAAATCAAATCAAATCAAAAACCCCAAAAAAGTAAAAAAATCAAAAAATTGGAAAAAAAATATAAGATTGAATGATGATGTTAAATTGACAACTCCCAGTCCTGTGGGATCTGTGTAGGGCGTTACAGGTACCAATCAATGTGTTGGGGCCCATAAACGCGTCCAAGACACGCGTGCGGGCAAAAACACGCTTCTAGACGCGCAAGGGGTTGTCTCAAACATGCGCAACCCCCGGGGGGCTGTATACACCCCATACACAGCGTATTTGAGCCATGTACCCCTGTACATGGCGGTTTTGAGCTGTGTATAGGGGTAAGTGGCCCCTTCAGTGTTTACTTTTTTTTACTTATTTTTATTTCATTTCTTATTTATTTCTTTTTCTTAACCAAAAAATCAACCTTCTTCAATCTTTGGGTTGATTTCTAGTTTTTTTTGTATTTTTATTCAGTTTATTTTTTATTTTTTTTAATTTTTTTTGCCCACTAGACTTGTAGACGTGTGGCACGGCTACATCACTAAATTTGAGCCGTATAGAGCCCCAGACAACTCAAATGTGGTTGGGATTGCTGTGTGGCATGGCATCAAGACTACATTTAAGCTGTGTGGGGCTCTACACAGCTTGAATGTAGTTGTGCCGCCACCACATGGCGGTCCAGTGCTGTGTGGAGTACAGCCCAACCGCACTCAAATTGTGTGCGTTCTGCATGGCTCAGGTGTAGCGGTTTAGCTGGCAATTTGAGATCACCCAAGATTAAATCAAAATTTGAAAAATTTCACCACTTTGGGGCCATGAATGTGCAGCTCATATAAATAAACAATTAAAAAGTCTATGGAACAGCCCTATATTAAAAACACTAAAAATTAAGTAAATAATGAAAGTCTATAGACCAGCCCTATAGTAAAAATGCCAAAAAATTCAAGTTCAACTTGTGTCAAGCGGATCCAATGAGTTGGACTTTTATCAAGCACACCTCAATGGAATAACCCTCAATTAAAAACACAAAAAAAGACTTCTATCAAGTCCACCTTAATGGGTAGGCCCTAAAGTAAAAACACCAAAAGAGAATCAAGTTCAACTTGTGACTTGTATCAATCCCACCTTAATGGACTAGCCCTAATGTAAAAAAAAAAAAAAAATTCTTTCAAGTCCTCATTTTTGGTGTTTTTACTACAGGCCCTGAAGTAAAAACAACAAAAAAACAAGTTAAATGTGTGTTAAGCATATCCCATCACAAGAATTAAAAATACTCCTTATAATGATATCAGCAAAACACAAGTTTAACTCAATTAAAAATAAAATCTCATTCAAAACACTCAACATAATGATGTTAACTCAAAACACTCAACGTAATGATGTTCAAAATGTGATAATGCTTTATCTTAATATAATTACAAGATCAGCATCAGAACACAAACCCAAATGATGAAATTAAAATGATGTTTGTAATTTAGAATAAAACTTAATTAGTTGATCTTTTAGATGATCAACCCAAATGGAAGCTTTTTTACAATTAAAAGAAGCAGGTTTCAAAACCATTGGAAGGATTGGAATCATTTCTCCCTCAATGAAAAGATTAAACCAGTGATTATTGTTGAAAAATCAAATGAATATATCATCTGATTGTTCTTTTACACCCATTTTTATAGGAGTATAAGTACAATATCAATCCAATGAAATAAAAAATATTGGTCTTCCATAAGTATCAGCTTTTAATTGGCCCATGTCAAGCTTTTTAAAATATTTTGAAGAGGGAATCTTTTCATTTATTCCATTTACATCAAGTCTTTGTTCTGTCTGTTCAACATCTTTTATGCCACCAAGGATCTTAGCATAGCATGTCTTTTTTCCCTCAATTTTTCAATCATTTCCTTTTGTACTTTAAACCATCCATGCTCATTGTACCCAAGTGATTTTTCAATTAATCTAAATCCACAATTCACATTACCAACTGGATCCCTAAACTCCCCCAAAAAAATTATTCAATTTCTCAGGTATTTGATTGAGTTAATTTGTTTTTGGTTCCTAAAATCAAAAATTACTTAGCCAAAATTCTAATATCATTAAAGAAATTTATAATCACCAAAGATGAGCTTCTGTTTGACTCCTCCATTTCATCTTCTTCGTTGGAAAAGGATTCTGAGTCCAAATGAAGGTATCCTAATTCAGTTTTTGACTCTTCCTCTGAAATATGAAATTCAGATGAAGAGCCTTGCTTGCACTACAGAAATCATTTTCCTATCAGTTTATTAAACCATGAATATTAACACTGAAAATAAAAGATTTACTATCTTTGGTATTTTTGGTTTTCTTTTAACACTTTTTTCCCTCTTAAGTTCTCTTTCAAGTTGTTCAAATTTTGAAAGTTCACAAGAATTTTCTTTCAATTTGGGCCAACCATGGCTGGACCATAAGACCTTTGGCTAAAGCCTTGGCTTGGAAATAAAAATTGCTGTATAATTCACAATGGGCTTTAAAATTTTCAATCAAACTTTTTTAGGTTGTCCCATAAACATGGAATTCAGCTTGTTAAATAATTGGGATTTTTCAAGCACTGGATTTGTTTCAATCTTTCAAAAAGATAAGCAATAATTAATCTTTCAATCCTATAATTGGTACCCTTCAAAAAACCCACAAAGGCAACTTAATCCACTGGAAGGGTCATAGTCCAACCTCCACTGAGGATGAACATCCTCAGGCACAATGGATCCTCTTAATGCTAGTATTTCACCTAAAATGTGGGAACGTGGAAAGCCCATTATTTTGAATAGGACTTTGAGCACACCTTGCCATCATGGTTGTGCTCTAACTTCTAAAATTTTTCCCCAATGGTTTTAATTTCCTAAATTGACAATTTTTTACCCAAAGGTACAATTTCTTTTGGAAGAATGGTTCCTAACCTTATTTGAGAGTTTTTATATGACCCATACAATGATTTGATTGGGCTTTGAATGGTTGCTTCCTGTTTTTTCCACACAAACTCCAAAATGTTTCCCAAAGATCCCGCAAGTAATAGTTTGAAAGTAGCATGAGCCCTTTATTCCCAAGATGTTTTTTTATTTCCAAAGTCTGGGTTGACACGTGTCCACGCTGTTAAAAATGTCTCTTTGATAGGGAGAATTTTGTTTTCCATATACTCAAGAACATCCTCACAGTCTTTGAAGAAAAACTGTATGCAAGTTTCAACATAAACAATCCCAGCAGAGATTAACAGAAGAAGCAATAAATTTGCCTAATCTGAGTTCCACATCATTTACCTCTGCCTCCCCCTTTGTTTTAGAGGCCCCATACTTTGCCCACAGATTCATAAAACTTTGCCATTCTTCATTTTGATTACCAAACCAAACTTTACAATTTTCTTGAATATTTTTAGAAAAGTTCCAGGAGCACAACTTTCTGGACAACTCAGGGAAACTATGTTCAATTTCATAAATCAGAGCTTTTTCATGGTCTGTCACAAAGACTTTGGGAAGCCTCTTGGGATAATAATCCAACTCCTTTAATTATTTCAAAGCCCAACTTTAGAACTCATATCTTTCTTTTTTTATAAAAACAAAATCCTTTGTAAAAGTTTTCCTGTTGGCCTTCATGCCTACAAAATGCCATGGATGTATGTTGTACCTATTTTTTTATAATTAAAATCCAACAAAGCAATATGATTGTATTTTTGAAAAAGCTTTCTAGACTAAAAATGAACCTGTAAAAATAAAAAGAGCTTGGGCTCTGGTTAAACTAAAGGTAAAGAGAAATGAATGAAAGGAGCTTATAATGTCAAGTGTAACGGACCTGAGGACAGGAGGAAAAGGACACTCCAGTTGATGTAGTGAATGAACAGATAATGAATTCCACTTGAGATCACCATGGTTTATATAGACTAAATACATGATTGGCCAACAAGTGGTTGAGTACAAAATGAATAAGGCAAAATTAACATAAGCAGTTTAAGTGACATGGTAAGTGAAATTTTATGCTTGGACAGTCCAAAAATCACTACTAAAAACACAGCCTAGTTATATTTTAACCATTATTTTAATACTTCAATAACAACAATAATATAAATCAAATCAATCCAATCAATGATACTTCAAACTCCAGTGAAAGTCACATATATATAAACCCAAATTCTAACACACCTGCTTGACTTGCACTGGAGGAAGTTACTGTCTGAAATGAATCTAACTCTTTTTCTTCAATTAACTTTATGTTCTACCAACTGTTGGAATTATTCTACATAAAGGTTAGTGACTGATAACAAGATGAGCGGATTGACTAGTAAACTTCCTGGGGAATATTTGAATTTAACTTCTATCTTTAAGTATGATATGTAATATTTGCTGGAAAATTATTCAGTTCAAATGTGATTGACTTGTACAATGCATTGAATTTGTTCAAGGTTGGATTTGATTTTGTAGAATTGATAAAATTGAGTTGGTTGATTTTCGGAGTTGAGTACTGGAATGATTGTGAAAATTGATGGATGATTGATGAAGAAAATAAAGTGTAGGTAAAGTGTGAACGCAGAAGGCGAACTCCAGACCAACTTTGTAAATTCTACCCCTAGTCACGCTTGATGGACCAGTAAGGTCTCTATTGTATTGCAAGCGGCAGGATAAGAAGTCTTGGCATCTATTATGCAACTGATTGCTTTTTCAGTATTGGCTTGATCGTCAATGTATATATGGCAAAGGCCATTGGCATGGCCTAAGACAGGAATCTTGGTATGATTTTTGATAAACTGAACCAAATCTTTACTACCATGAGGGATGCCCATGCAAGATGTGAAAAGTCACGTTGAACAATCCCAACTTCCACTAAAGATAGTCAGTTGATTTTTGGGACCACTATTGCAAACGTGTAAGCAGCAGACATTCACCGTGTGTGCCGCAAGTACAAACTGGGGCTTGTAAGACCAATCAGGTTCAGGATGAAGTGGCCAAAGCTGAATCAAAGCATCTTGACTGGCACTGACAAGATATTCTTTCCCAAGGAATTCAATTCTTTTGATTTTGTTTTAAGAAACCAGGATTTGAGTTTTGAAAAACCAATTCTTTGGTACATTGCTCACAGTCAGCCTCAATTTTTTTCTCTTATTGTCCTCCAAACCCTGGAGGTTTTATCCTGGGAACAAGAAAAGACTAGATCTGTTCAAACAAATTTAACTGCTTTGACGTCTTGGGAGTGTCCTACTAAGGTGGCTGAAAGCTTGAAAGGCACGTTCAACATGGCCTGCAGGCTGTTGATGAAAACCTCAAGCAATTAGCTCAATCAATCACCACAGGTAGTTGCTCTTGATCAATCACAATCTTGAGCCTTGAATTGATCCATTGAAACTCATCAAATGCTTCCTTAGCGGCTCGTGCTAGACTTCTAGATTTCAAACAAGTCCTCGACTGGCTTGTTGTCATTCTTCTGACCGGTTTGAATCCCAATCTTGGTCCTCTGATTGACTATGGCGTAGATTTGATGACCTGACCCAATTAGAAAATCACTGTTTGGTGGATGTGGTGGTAAGGATGAAATCTGTTTGGGTTCCAACCTCAAGTCTAACTTTGAGCTCAATCAAACGTACCTCATGGCGTCTTGAGAGGTGATGGTGAGGTGACGGAGGGATTGAAGATGGTTGATGATTGATTGAAAGTTGTGGGACCAGGATCAAAAGTGATGATGATGATGATGATGAATTTGATTTGTTGGTTGATTTTCCTTTGGTTGAATTTATGGATCATCTCCTTTCAATCAGAAAGGATACACTCTGTCTCTCCTTCAAGGTCCCCCTTGTTGATTCTTGGTGGTGTTTTTGTTGGATGGGTAGGCCTTTACTAGTTCCAATCTCTTGATGACCACGTCAAAGTGAATTGATGGGATGAGCTTGATAGTCAATGACAAGGCTCATCCCAATCTCCCCCCCTCACCAAAAGAGTCAAAGATTGGCTTTTGGGATGAGACTGTTGAAGGCGGACAGTTTGAATGAATTATAGTTGGCTCAGGTTGAGCAAAGGCTTTTAACAGTGTAAAAATAAAAAGAGCTTGGGCTCTGGTTAAACTAAAGGTAAAGAGAAATGAATGAAAGGAGCTTATAACATCAAGCATAACGGACCTGAGGACAGGAGCAAAAGAACACCTCAGTTGATGTAGTGAATGAACAGATAATTAATTCCACTTGAGAGCACCATGGTTTATATAGACTAAATACATGATTGGCGAACAAGTGGTTGAGTACAAAATGAATAAGGCAAAATTGACATAAGCAGTTTAAGTGACATGGTAAGTAAAATGTTATGCTTGGACAGTCTTACAATCACTACTAAGAACACAGCCTAGTTATATTTTAACCATTATTTTAATACTTCAATAACAACAATAATATAAATCAAATCAATCAAATCAATGATACTTCAAACTCCAGTGAAAGTCACATATATATAAACTCAAATTCTAACAGAACCAAGAAAAGGGCCTCTAAGTTATTCTCTCCACCAAATTCTGACCTTGAAACCCACTGGCTTTCCTGGAGGATTTCTCATAGAACATCCATAACACCTTTTGCATTCAGTTCTGAAAGCTTTACCTTCCACTTAGTTTCATAGATTGTTCTATCATCAATTTATTCTTCACCATTAATCTTTCTCAATTTCCTTTTAATTTTAAATTTATTGAGTCCATCTTTCATGCCTTTCTTAAGTTCATCCAAGGCTTGACCATAGATTCACCTCATTTGAGGATGCACTGAGGGGATTTCAGATGGTTGATGATTTTGTTGGCCATTTCTAATGGAGAGATAACACGTGGGATCTTCTACTTGAAAACTTGCATGGATCATGAATTGACACCCAACATTCCTTGTTTAAGTTTGCCTTTGCTTTTTGTTGATGTACATCCCTTCATATACCCCAAATCTGTTACATACTAGATCCACATATTTATCCTTCTTTGACTTGAATGTTTTCAATTTTTAGGCATATGTGGCTGCCCATTTTTGAAAATAAATTTTGGATTCTTTCCGACTAGCCAAGTCTCTCACAGGAGGAGAGTCAAGTGGTTCTGGAACCTCATAGTTACATAGTTATGGTTTTGAAAGCTTGTCTGGGCACATGCCCAAGTCCCGCTTGGCACAGTGCCCAGCAGGCTTGGGTGAGTGCCAAGCGGGCTTGGGTGAGTGCCAAGCGGGCTTGGGTGAGTGCCCAGCAGGCTTTATTTCCGCATCAGGTTGCGCTGCGGATCTTGGCACACAGCCAAGTTCCGCTTGACCAAGTCCAAGCTGTTGGCACCCCCCCTCACTTGCTCCATCCCCCTTTCTCCTCTCACCATCACTTTTGCTGTTGCCTCAACCAAAGGAATGATGGTTATTTTTTATTTTATTTAATTAATTTTTTTTTAGATGGTTTTTTCTAATTTTTTTTTTTTGGGACAGGCGGTTACTTTTTTTTGTTCAAAAAAAATACATTTTTTGAATAAAATTGTATTTACACATTTATCAAAGAAATAAAAAAATATGTCAAAAATTTTGCCCCCAATCATCAATTTGGTGGGCATGGCCAATTGGGTTGGGTATCTGCCAAGCCAAACTTTGGCCCAACCCACCTGAACTTGGGTGTGTGCCATGTTGCGCTTGGCTATGTGCCAAGTGTGCTTTAGGGGGTGCCAAGCGGGCTTTAGGGGGTGCTCAGCGCACTTTAGCAAAAATCAGGCTAACTTGGGCATGTGCCCAGACAAGCAGCTTGAACTACCATACATAGTTACACCCACATGGTTATTTTATTATTGATCAAGCCAAATTCTTCTCAGTCAAATGACATATGAAATTTGACCCACCAACTTGATTCAATGCCAGTTTTGAATAAAAATCTTTCTCCTCAATTTTAACCCTATATGAGGATGCAATTGGGGCTTACAAGTTTTTCTTTTCCAACTCCCTACTCAAATCCCTGGATTCTGCCAAAGCTTTTTTAACAACACTTTTAGTTAAGTCCTTTAACACAGCCATGTTTAAACCAGGGGTTCTTTGGCTTGCCACTGTTCCCATACCAATCAAAATTCAATGGCATTCCCATACCAATCAAAATTCAATGGCATTCCCATACCAATCAAAATTCAATGGCATTCCCATACCAATCAAAATTCAATGGCATTCTCATACCAATCAAAATTCAATGGCATTCCCATACCAATCAAAATTCAATGGCAATTTAGTATTCAATTCAATTTTTAATTCAAAAACTCCAAAGTTCTGCTCACTTTTGGGCTGAGGAAAATAAAATTATGTGACAAGCAAGTGATGTTTACAATTTTTGAAAAGACTTTTCTTTACCAATGGGCAGATTTTTTTATCCCCAAGTTTCTTTTTGTGGTCCAATAATAGTGCCACATGGTATGCCACATCCACAAATTTGGGTTTATGGCACTCAAATGTGGTCCAAGGGTGCCTAGGTACCCCAATTCCCCCCTCAAATGGCCCATTTGGGGCTATTTTTCCCAAAATGGACCAGGAAAACAGGTGCAACCCCCGCTCATGAATTGCACATCCCCCAGGGGGGCATGAAACCCCAATTTCAACCCCTTAAGAGTTTCAAATCCCTATTTTCAATTTTTGCAATCAGGGATTCACAAACCCCTGGGGTATTTGCAAGTTGTGAGAACCTTTGCTTGATCCTTTTTGATTCTTGATTCACCTTTCACAAATCTTATGGGTTTTGAAAGTTGATTCACACCTTTTTGCAACCCAGGGTTTGTGAATTTAACATTTCCCTTTATATAAGGATAAAGTAACTATAAAACAGGTGTGAATCAAACATTTCCCTTTATATAAGGATAAAGTAACTATAAATACATGATTCACAGTAAAACATCAGATGCATGTACCAGAAAATTCCAAAATTATATAATCCTATTAGAGTATTCCATTGGAGCATCATGGAAGCTTTTAGATAAAAAACAACAAGTAAATAATCCCAGCAAGTTCCTCATCAAAAAAATCAGATAATCAAAAGAAGTACATGATCAACACCATAAATAATGACCCACTTTCACTGAAAAACATTTGAAAACAATTTCTATCAAGTTTCATCAAGGATATCAGGCACAGCCTATGATCAAGCTCAGGTCAAGATTTCAAAAATCCAAGATCAATTTTTGACCCAGCTCCACTTCACATTCACTCTTCATTCTTAAAAGTTAGGGTGCACCAACTGTTTGATTCAAGAATGGAGATAGATTTAACTAGAAAATTGAGAAAGCTTCAACTAGAGCTTCATTGATGAAGCTTTCTAGCAAGCAACATGAATCCTATCGTGGTGTTGTAGACATAAATGATCATTCCTTGGGGGTTAATGATTATCTCTTTTTCATCCATTTACACATAATGATTCTTAATATTTTCAATGAGCCTGCATTCCATCTCAGATAAATATTCTAAAACACACTTTTATTGATACTCTGTTCATTAAAAAAAACCTCATTACACACTTTCAGACCTACACATAACCTTAATTTGATTTAAGTAAGTGATTTTCACTGACATCTGCAATGCCAAAGATAACTCATGAACAATATCCATGTTTGTGAGTACAAAAATCTAACCCTGTCTCCAAATTTGGAACCTGATAATACTGGTTACACTTGACTAGGAACAAATTTTTGAGGGAACCTACCTGAAACTAAAAAGACCACCCAAGAAGACATGTCCAATATCCATTCCATTTCCCTTAAAAAAAATTGCAGCCTTAGGTCAAGCATGCACTTAGAAGAATGCACAATTTCAAGACTTCCTGATTCAGGCCAAAACTTTTGGCAAAAATAAATCTGTCATTTTGGTGGAAGACATGAGGCTACAATAAAAGAAGATTGTCTCCAATATGAAACACATATCTGAAAAAATACCAGAAACTTTTGGAATAGTCCAAGGCCCTATCCTTATATGTTGAATCCCCCTTTTATCATAGCTCCTACTTTGATAAACCTAAACCAGACACCTCCAGCAAGCAGGAAAATTTAACTGAAAAGTTCATAAATTTCAGTATCCACCAGTACCTGGCGCCTGTGGTAAGAGGAAAGATGGGGAGGGAGGCCTACCACATCATCTTTGAGCACTTCTCAAAACCTTCCTGGACTTATATTATGACAAAGTGTTTTCTCCTTTCCTCCTTGAACTCAACACACAAAACAGACAAGTTCTATAACACAATAATCACCAATATGCAGTATATTTAGGAGCACATTGGGGCCATCATTCTTGATATTTTAGCTGCTTTCATCATCCATCAAGACTCCCACCACCACTTTCATGAAATATCCAATGTGCTTTATGCCAGATTGGTGGTCAAAAACTGTCTGTTTTGGTTCAAAGTACATCCTGGAACTCCTTGGGCAGTAAATCATGGACAAGGCTAAAAATAAAGCTCAAAAGTCTGTTCTTTCTATACCAATAGCTTGACAGCACTCATCAGCTCTATTTTTTAAATCAAACCAAGCTTGAACCAGGAAAACCTCCCCTCCTAGGACCAACCTACCATTAATGGGCCAAGCTGGTGGGCCTTGAAACGGCTTACACCATCAAATCCCTGCCTCTATTGCTTTTAGTGGTGGCACTGGCTGAATGGCTTTCTAGATCTTCAGGTCCACCAACCCCCCTTTCTGGACTCATTTCTCACTAGCCCAAATGTATTTATGCAAAAATCTGCCTATGCTCACAGAGAAGTCATTGGGGACACCTCCCCAGGGCCACAAGTGGCATCCATTCAACAACATACCAAAATTGAAATCATATTGGCATTAGCAGAATATAGTGCAACAAACTTGGTTTCCAATTTTATTTTTCTTCTTACTAACCTGGAACCCATGCCACTCTGACTGATAGTTTCCTCAACAGATTCTTTCAAGGTGAATATCTGTGGGGAGATGCCTCTACCAATGGATTTTGGAGGCCTGAAGTTATTAAATGTGCTTTACTGTCCACAGATTAATGGGAAAATTATCTCAACAGGAGACTTTGTTAATGTGTATTGTGTGGTGGAATACAATTTCAACATATTTTTGAAGAATGGCACATTTTTCCCAATGGAGGAAATTTGTGTCAGATTTTTTCTTTTTTTTTATATCTCACGATTAATGTCTGCTGTGTACCTGTGCAATCAGTCTTCCTTGTTTCATAGTTGGTTGGGCCATCTTTCATGCAAGCTCTGGGGAAAATAATACGTTTTTTTGGCTTGAAATCAACATTTCCTCTGCCCCCCCCTCAAAAATAGGATGTGAAACATGTGAGCTTTTCAAAAGCAAGCAAGCCCTGCCCTCAATCGCATAAAGCAAGCTGGTAAAATTACAAGGATAATTTTTTTGTGGAAGATATTGTGGGAGAATTTCACCCATCTGTTTATGGGCACAAATATTTCCTGAACATACTTGACATTTCCTTGGCATTTTTGTCCTCTTGACCCATAAAAATGTGGTCAGAGGCTCCCAATCTAATCATGGGCTGGGTATCAAAATTTTTCAACATTTCAAAACACTCAGTAAAGTACTTCTGGACAAACAATACACTTGGATTCACACAATTGATGGAATGAGCAGTCTTCTTTTGAATTTTTGGAATTATTCATGATAGGATGATTGCTTACAAGCACCACCAGAATGGTCATATTAGGGTGTATAAGACTTAAAAAATCCACCATTAAAAAACCACCACTTCTTTTGAAGGAACCCGGCATTTTTAATCAAAGGTTTCTGAAATAAACATACCACCTGACTGGTGTATTTCAAAATGGCGGATTTCAAACTTCAGACCTGCCTTCCATTTATGCACCATCATTCATCCACCATTCATCCTATGCAAAACACCTATCCACACCTCCACCTCAACAAATACATAACAATCCCATCTCCATTGCATCACAAAAATCTCATCTCCATTGCTTCACACACATCCCATCCTCATCTCATCACCCCACATCAAATCACCATCTTTCTCAACATTTCCAATCAAAATTCCCAGCAGCAAGTTGAAAATGCAAAAAATCTGACTGAACGTTTTTTATTATTTTACTCTGATTCATAGTCCAATTTGAAATCCATTTGGGTAGGTTGCAATTCTCTATTTGAAAAGCAACACATGGTTCCAAGAAGACAGACTCTCCACAACCCTATGTACAAAAGGCAAAAGCTTCATCTCCTCCCCAACTTAAGCTTCCAGAAAATTTTCCAAACTTTATTTCCATCATTCATGAAAAATTTGGAGATGATTGAAGAAAACAAAATCTTCTGGAACAATTCTTGGAATCCTCAATGCAATTCAGCTATCCAACTGGCCTTTGCTCTTTCCAGATTGGTATCAAATGGAAATGGAGCAGCAATTTATCAATTAGAAAATCTATTCTCAGTAGGTTATGGAACCATTGAATTATACACCAATAGATTGATTATTGATATCCTATCTTTCTATTTCTCAGTCCTTTTTTTTGCCTTCCAAAGAAGAATGCAACAAGATATCTCAAGTAATGCTAGACCAAAGGCTTTGCTTGTTGCATTAGTTTTGTTGATGGAACCACTATCCCCTTGAGTCAAAAACCCAAGCTAGATGGCAACCACTATTTTGATTGGAAAAAAAGGCAATTGATTAATTTCCTTTCCAAAGCCTTTTATAACACCTTTGATAAAACACTGAACAAATATCTTATATATGTTTTTATATATAATCTGTGTCACCACAAATTGTTTGTGATAAAAACAAGAAGTTCATATCCCTCCATGCTGGACTTTTAGTTTCTTTTCAAGATTCATATGTTTTCAATTGGATTGAGATTGCCCAAAAAAAAGAACTAATATGAAAAAGATCAATACATTCTGGCTGATTCAGCTTAAACTAGCAGGAAATATGTGGTTCCAGCATACTGCAATGTTTCATCCAATGATCTAGCCAAAACCTATTTCAACTATCATCTTGACAAATCACTAGTTTTTATTGAGCATGCCATAGGAGCCCTGAAAGTAAGATGGGCCAGCTTAAGTCAAATGAAAAACCATCCTCATAATTTCAAAGGCATGAATATCTTCATCAACTGGATTATCAGCTGTGTAATACTTCACAACCTTCTGGCCAAGATCAAAGATGAATGGGACAAAATATTTGAAGACAATATTCTCAATCCTCCTCAAGTCATCCCTGTCTCATCTTTTGCCTCATCTTCTGCCATTGGAGAGAGGATTCTACTCCTCACACTTGCTCACTTTGATGAGTAGCATACGTTCTTAAATAGGTGAAAAAATAACATGACAGTAATTTCTTATTGTTGTAAATACAACCAAGAATCCTAGGCTTCCTCATTTTTTTTGTTTATTTTTTTTTTGGTGAACTTAGATAAAACAACACAAAACCTCCACCTCATACCTCACCGCACCAAACCACCAGTCAAACCACCTTCACCTCACCTACCACTGGTCTACTCCTGCCTCCTCCTCACAAAACAAACCAGTTTAAGATTACAGTAGTAAGTAACAACACCCACAAGCTAATAAATCTGGTTTTCAGCAGAATATTTGGGATGATCAACTCAAAACCAACCAACCTCCAGTTTCTCAATGAACCTGCCCACTTCTCCCCAATCAAGCGCTTGAAGGGTACAAAATAACTGTGGGTGGCTGTGAAAACAAAGCAATCTGTTTTATGAAGATCTAGAAGTAAATCAATAACAAATTTGAACAAGAATAACCCAACACTTCTCAAGGGACTCAGGAGTAGCATGGCAAGATTCAAATTGAAGGAAATAAAGGGAGGTTAAAACTCCAGGTTTTTAAGCTTAATAAAACCTCTTAGTCAAAAATGAATGATTCCAGAAGTAAAATCAAAGATTGATCAGGACCAGTATGGTCAAAAAAAGGATCAAAGAGTGGTATAACACACTCAAGAATTAAATAAAATAAATTCTTCTGTAACCAGCAAGGCTATTGGTTGGTAATAACAGATAAGGCCACAAAGGGGAAGATCAGGGATTTGAGTTTGGAGGCTCAAGGATAAGAGGGCAATCATGGATATACCCTGGATAAAGATGGTGATGGATTTCTCAGATAAGGGGGGGACAGATGGACTCACTACTTATGGATTTTTTGATTGATACAATCATTATGGGTTGGAAAATGCTGGGGAGAGCCCCTCCTTTTATGGGCAAGAGACCCTATAGACTACTGAGAATTGGATGGCGCAGATGAGAGCAGAAAATTTTTTTTTTTTTGATTACTTTCAGGTGAAATATTGATGATGATAAAATAAAGACTCACAAATGAATGAAAATGATATGAAAAAAAAGAGAGGAGGAGGAAACAGCCCTGAGGGAGGATATAAGTGGCAGCAAGCCAAGCAGACATCTGCAAGAGCAGATGCAAAATGGATGGATGGGGGACAGGGAGAAGACCAACTGATGGATGAGCAAAGGGGGCAGATTGGTTGTGCTTTCTAGAGGAGATTGCTGATCCTTGGCAGTTGGAGGAGGCAATTGATAGGATGAGGAGGAGACAAACTGGGCCGGTGAGGATGAGGTGGAGAAGGTGGATTGTGAGGGGTGATGTCACGCTTTGCACTTAAGGATTATTGTCTTCACCACTTTGACATGTCCTCTCCTCAGTACCATCTACCTCAGTCTAAAAGCGTGACACAAATAAAAGCACAACATCAATGGTGCAATCCGCTATTTCCTCTGGCTTGCGCTGACCTTCCAATCTCGGCAACCAACTCAGTATATACTTGCAAACTTCACAGTTAACTCCATACCGGTCAGCCATCCATTATGAGATCCAATCTCCTTCCCTGGCCAATCAACAGCCTCGGACTTCCATCTTTGGTCATGCATTGTTTGTTAGTTTGCATCTACGTCTAACCAAGCCATCACTACTCTATAGTTTGCAATTGGACTAGTCCCTACCCTGCATACACTATTACCTCTCATTTGCATTACCTTCAACGTCACTCGCTCCTATCCCAATTTGTCATGCAATTGTACGCTCAGATTCTATTGTGTCACGCTTTGCACTTAAGGATTATTGTCTTCACCACTTCAACATGTCCTCTCCTCAGTACCATCTACCTCAGTCTAAAAGCATGACACAAATAAAAGCACAACATCAATGGTGCAATCCGCTATTTCCTCTGGCTCGCGCTGACCTTCCAATCTTGGCAACCAACTGAGTATATACTTGCGAACTTCGCAGTTAACTCCATACCGGTCAACCATCCATTATGAGATTCAATCTCCTTCCCTGGCCAATCAAACAGCCTCAGACTTCCATCTTTGGTCATGCATTGTTTGTTAGTTCGCATCTACATCTAACCAAGCAATCACTACTGTATAGTTTGCAATTGGACTAGTCCCTACCCTGCATACACTATTATCTCTCATTTGCATTACCTTCAACGTCACTCGCTCCTATCCCAATTCGTCATGCAATTGTACGCTCAGATTCTATTTTCTCGCACTTACGCTAAGACCTCAGATCTATACCACTGCTTCATTTCCTATTCCGTTCCTGTCATTCATTGCCTCACCGCTTCACCTGTAGTTAGCTCATCACCAGGTTGTATCTAGTCACTTTGGATTACCTTATAAGGGCTATCCCCTTGCCTGATGATTGTCTCTTCAGTTAGTTAATTTCATATGTTCTCACATTTTGCTGCAACCTAGTTATCACATCGGACTCAGGTTGAGTTTCCTTCTTTGGAACACTTTCCATTCATCTTGCCGTTTGTTGAGTGGCATAACCAAGTTTGCACTTTGCAACTGGGTCTTGCTATTCGCACTTGCCCTTGCACTTGGTATTCCTTTGCACTCACAATCATCTAAGAATTGCCCTATAGTACATGGGGTGGTCGTGTGAAATATTGTCTTGCACTTATGTTAAGACCTTGGATATATACCACTGCTTCATTTCCTATTCCGTTCCTGTCATTCATTGCCTCACCGCTTCACCTGTAGTTAGCTCATCACCAGGTTGTATCTAGTCACTTTGGATTACCTTATAAGGGCTATCCCCTTGCCTGATGATTGTCTCCCCAGTTAGTTAATTTCATACGTTCTCGCATTTTGCTGCAACCTAGTTATCACATCAGACTCAGGTTGAGTTTCCTTCTTCGGAACACATTCCATTCATCTTGCCGTTTGTTGAGTGGCATAACCAATTTTGCACTTTGCAACTGGGTCTTTCTATTCGCACTTGCCCTTGCACTTGGTATTCCTTTGCGCTCACAATCATCTAAGAATTGCCCTATATTACGTGGGGTGGTCGTGTGACAGTAAATTAAATAACTCAATTCATCTATTGTAGCCTGCCAACCTATAGTAGACTTCTTCTTTTTTGATGTCACATACTTGCTCATTTGGGAACGCTTCCCTCGCCCCTTACAATGATGAGATCCATTTGGTAGGGAGAACCAGCGCTCCTTGGGCCCAACAACCCTTAGATCCAGTTCCTCCTTCCAAATTGCCGTCTGTGGAACCTCTCAATGATCCTGGGGCTCCTCCACAGGATGCTCCGACGGACCCTCTTGCAGAATTTGCAGACTCCAACCATTCTTCCAATAAAACCTTGACTTGTGGTAGACCAGGGGTTCGCACTACTGCTCTCAAGCCCAATGCTCCGACCCTGCTTTTGACATTGATCCAGGCCCTCACTCATGGTTCCCAGCAATCTAGTCCAAGCACTCCTAGTTTTCGCACTCTGGGCATGAAACAACCCAATCACTTTACAGGAGAACACCCTCATAAGCTTAGATCCTACCTACAGTCTTGTAAAATCATCTTTTCAAACGACTCCAACAATTTCCCTTCCAATAGACATAAAGTTATGTATGATTCGTCCTTCTTAGGAGGTAGAGCCTCGCAGTGGTTCAAACTGTACCTCAAACTTTTGTCCAATGACAGTCCCACTTGTATTCTCAACAACTGGGACAGGTTTGAGCAACAATTTTTCACCCTGTTTGGCGATCCCAATGAAGTTTGAAATGCCAAATACGAACTTAATAGTTTTGTTATGAAGGAGAATAGTAGAGCTTCCGTTTATATTTCTCATTTTCAAACGTTGCAGTCTTGCATCCAGTGGAACAAGGCCGCTGGTCTATTCCATTTCCGAAAGGGTTTATCGGCACGCTTAATTGAACAGCTCGCAGTTGGGGGTCATAAGACAACCTCCCTTCAGCAGCTAATTGATTGAGTGATTGAGCTTGATAATGGCTATCATGACAAGAATCGCTCTTGGCAAAACGGCCATGAACCATCCACCTTGGCTCCAAGGGTGGACAACTCCTCAAAGCAAAACACGAGGAACCCAAAACCATCCAAACAAACCCCGACATCAAACTCCAACTTGAAAGGGAAAGCCGTTGCCAAAACTCCAAAGTTCTTGGACAAGGAAACCGGGATGCTTCAAAGTGAGGAACGGCTGCAAAGGGAAAAGAACGGACTGTGTATGTATTGTGGAGGTAAACATGATGTTGACAGCTGTGCAAAGAAGTTAGAGCGTGAAGCGTCTAAGCAGTCAAAAAATTAGCTTGTAGTTTTTCTGATACTTGCAAGGAAAACTACACATTATCTAAATCACCGCAAGTACATCTTTGCACTTGCAAGTCAATAGGTGCTCCAAGTTTGAGATTTATCCTATTTCATTCCGACAACACTCCTTATCAAGTATTACCTGATTCCGGCGCTAATGTTTCTTTCATCAGTTAATATTTCGCCACTTCCAAAAATCTTACGCGTTCCAAGATAGATAAATTTCCTATCTATCTAGTAAGTAGTGCGACTGAACCGTCTTATTGGGTTTCCCAAAAGGCAAAATGGACCTTTGCATTTTCCAATTTCGCAAGCTTTGAATGGGATTTATTTGTCTTGGCTATACCCGGAATGGATGATACCATTCTAGGCCATGATTTCCTAGTTTACTGGAATCTGGATGTGAATTGGCAAGAAGGAGTAATTAACCTTTGAACCTCGCACCCCCAGAACGCTAACCTTTCCGTCAATCAGGAATTAAACAGCCTACCTGACACTGTCATTGAGTTGGATGACACTTTTCCGCCAGGAGATTTGCAATATCCTGACCTTCATTCTCAAATTCCCTCTTCAGATTTAGGATTTATTGCTTACCTATCCAGCTTACCTCTTTCCTGTTCCTTTGAAGAGAAACAGACACCAACCAAAAGGTGTATTTTGAGCTCCCTAATCCTCTCACACCATGCAAGCACCTCAAACCCGGTGCTCAAAGATGACAAGATTGAAGATTTAGAAATCATTCAAGAGTCTTTACCTTTGGTTTATCATGACTTGGCTGACGTCTTTTCAGCTGCAAAAGCAGATAAACTGCCTCCATCCCATCCTTACAATCACAAGATCAAACTTACTGGCCCACCTCTGGCACCAGGACCAGTTTACTCTCTCTTGACGCAAGAATCAATTGCGCTTCAAGACTACATTGCAGAAAATGTAGCAAAAGGATTTCTTCAACCAAGCAATTCAAACACCGGTTCACCTGTCCTATTTGTACCAAAAAAGGACGGCGGACTTTGCCTTTGTGTTGACTACAGGAAACTGAACCAGGTAACCCGGAAGAATGCCTATCCAGTACCGCCTATGTCACATCTCCTTACCCTCTTCCATGGAGCTACTTATTTCTCAAAGTTAGAACTTTGAGGTGCCTATAACCTAATTTGCATTAAGGAAGGTCATGAGTATTTTACTGCAATGAGAACCCGGTTTGGCAGTTATGAGTATACCGTTGTGGTGACCAATCCGGGACACCACGAAGAAAAAAAAAAAAAAAAAATTGGTTGTACCCCTATGGGTACCTTCATTTCCCCCCATCTCTCAACTTCTCCCTGTCCTAGCGGTCTAGGACAGGCCTCTTGCCTGTCTCTCCGCTTCAATCCCCCCCTCCTATGTTCAACTCCTACTTGTCGCGCTTGCGGCCCTGACTTTTTGGCGACGCAAGCAATTGTCAAACCACCTTCAACAATCCCTTTGATCCTTCCCGATCCTCTCATCCAACCAACGCCGTCGCTTGTCGCGACGGTCGTCAACCATCAATTCGATCTCCCCACTCCCACCAGTTGTCATTGATCATTGGCCCATCCATCCCGTCGCGCCCCCATCCACGGCTCTCAGTCAGATCACCGGACCATCAACCACCACATCACTCTCGACAAAAGCTTGGGATCCCCAGGACCTGTGAGATCTAACCTGAAGATCTTGGATAACCAACTCTTCTCATCACTCCAACATCTCAGTGATCCCTTCCTCGATCAAAACCCGACCCCCTTGCCCATCATCTGATCCAACTGACAACCGCGAGCGACCGCTTGCGGCTGTCGGAACCTTCACCCCGCTGTCGCCGCCAATTGGGCGACAACAGCCGTTGTCGACACCCGCGACCGCTGTTGCGGGTGTCCATCTGGTTGCCCGCGGTCATTCTTGACGCGGGCGACATTTCTTTTTTTTTCTTTTCTTTTCCTCTCATGTCATCTTTTTTTTTATGTTTTCATTTTCCCGCACCTATTTGTAGTATCTCTTGTACATAGTATACAGGGCCTCATGTCTATAAAAGGAGGGGCTCTCCCCTGCCTTTTGGCCCAGCATCCCAGGAGACCATCATCATCTCATCTCATCTGTTTCCCCCGTCATCATAATCAACTTATCCGTGGGCATCCTTCCCCACTTATCTGAGCAACTTATCCGGGTATATCCATGATTGCCCCTTGATCCTTTGAGCCTCTGTACTCAAACACTGTCCCTTGTGACCTTGATCCTTATCACCAACCAATAGCCTTGCTGGTTGAAGAAGAATTCCTGTCTGAATTCTTGGGTGTGTTATACCACTCTGATCCCTTTTTCCGACCATACTGGTCTTGATCTCTCCTTGATCATCTTTCTGGAGCCAATCACTTTTGATTGAAGAGGTTTTATTAAGCTTAAAACCTGGAGTGTTATACCTCCCTTCTTCTTTAAGGTTGAATTTTGCCATGCTATTCTTGAGTCCCTTGAGAAGTGTTGGGATATTCTTGCTCGAATTTGTTATTGATTTGCTTCTAGAGCTTCTTAAGCAAATTGCTTTTGTTTTGTTCAGCCTCCCACAGTTATCTGGTACCCTTCAAGCGCTTGATTGCGGAGAGTTGGGCAGGTTCATTGAGAACCTGGAGGTTGGTTGGGATTGAGTTGATCTTTCCTAATCAGCTGCTGACAACCAGAGTTATTAGCTTGTGGGCGTTGTTACTTACAACTGCCTTTTTCTATTGAACTCTGAACAAACCTTGACTTATTTGTTCAAGTCTTTACCTGCACCATCTTGCCTCAGATAGTGTTGTTTCCATTGCTACCAACAACTCTTATCCTCTTCCCTTACTTTGATTTCTCATCCATAAGGTTCTGGACCTTGATTCCGGTTACATTTAAATATTATTGTAACTCCTAGGAGGGCAGCCTAAACAGCACCTTTCCCCTCCACAGAGCTGCCACGGCTTAGCACCGTTTGGAGTCTTACACCGTCATGCCTTTTGGCCTCTGCAAGGCTCCTTCCACTTTTCAACATTTTTTCAACAACATTTTCTCCAATCTTGTAGGTAAATACCTCATGGTATATCTCAATGATATACTAGTCTACTCAAGAAACCTTGAAGATCACATTGCACATGTGCAAGAGGTGCTACAGCGACTTTGCCTGAATGACCTGTTTGCACAAGCCTCTAAGTGCAAGTTCCATTCCTCTTCTCTTCATTTTCTAGGTGTTGTAGTCTTGCAGCAAGGACTATCAATGGACCCAGCCAAGAGCGAACGCATATTGGACTGGCCCCCACCTTCTTTGGTTAAATCTCTTCAAGTTTTCCTTGGTTTCAGTAATTTTTATAGAAGGTTTATTGCGCATTATGCCAAAAAAACCGTAAATATTACTAAACTTCTTCAAAAAGACACTCCTTTTATTTTTACCAAACAAGCTGCTTTGGAGTTTGAAGCTCTGAAGAAAGCGTTCACCACTGCTCCAATACTTGCTCACTTCAACCAGCTAGCTCGCACTATTGTCAAAACAGACGCAAGCAACTATGCAATTGCAGTTTTCTTCTTCCACTTCTCTCTTTCACCCCGTAGCTTTCAAGTCTTGCAAATTGCTTGCTGCAGAGCTTAACTAGGAGATTCATGACAAGGAACTTCTTGCAATTGTTTATTGCTTGAAGAAATGGCGTTCATACCTTTTGAGTCTTAGGGAATCCTTTGAGGTTTTAACTGATCATAATTCTTTGAAGTATTTCATGAGTTCAAAAGTCCTCACACGTAGACAGGCACGTTGGGCTGAATACTTCTCCAAGTTCCACTTTACAATCACGTACCGTCCTGCAAAACAAGCGGTAGTTCCTGATGCTCTATCACGTCAGGACGACGTTTACCCAGGGGGGGGAGCACCTTTGCCAAAAAAAACCCTGAAAACGTTAGGACACTCTTCTCAACCCAATCTTCCCAACTCAGTTCGATCATCGCTTGCTTACAAGATTTGGCTTCCAAACTCCAAAAAGCTCAATGCAACAAACCCAAGTGCATCAAACTTTGCAAAAGTGCGAATTTATTAGATAGTAGTTACAGTATAGATGATAATGACTTTTTAGTTTATGATAATTGTATAGTAGTACCAGAAAATTCTTGCATTAAGTTAGATATCTTTGATTCACGGCATGATTCTCCGCTTGCTGGTCATTATGGGCAGGATAAAACCTACCAATTGATTGCACAAGACTTCTACTGGCCTGGTATGACCAAAGAAGTAAAAGACTATTTTAGCGCGTGCTATGATTGCAATTGTAACAATTCCTCAAAACACCGGAAGTATGGGCTGCTTCAGCCACTTCCAATTCTGCCTTGTCCTTGGCACTTGCTGTCTATGGATTTTATCTCTCAATTACCTTCTTCTAGTGGATATGATGCTATTCTAGTAATAGTAGATCGCTTCTCAAAGATGGCTTTATTTTTACGCAGTAATGTGACAGCCTCTTCAGAAGACTTGGCTAACTTGTTCATAGAATATTTATTTTCAAAACAAACATGGCCTCCCTGATAATATAGTTAGTTATTGTGGATCTCTGTTTTTCTCAAGCTTCTGGACCTTGCTATGCCAACATTCGAAGATCACTTGCAATTTATCAATGGCTTACCACCCAGAAACAGATGGGCAAACCAAGCAAGTTAATCAGATTCTCAAACAATATCTTTGAATGTATGTTGCCTATCAACAAGACGACTGGTCGCAATGGCTCCCACTAGCCAAATTTGCCTACAACAACTCCACTCATTCCTCCACCAAACAGTCGCCCTTCCAAACTCTTTATGGTAGAAACCCGACTTTCTCTTACCTTCACGTAGCACCTTCTCAACCTGCTACCAATTACCTTGAAAAAATTCAATCCCTTCAATGGCAACTTTGAACCAACCTTGAAGAAGCAAACCAGCGCTATAAGGAGCAAGCAGACCAATCTTGCACTTCGGCTCCAACCTTTGCAGTAGGAGATCAAGTATGGCTCAATGCTCGCAACATTTGCAGCACTCGCCCAACTCGCAAACTCTCCGAAAGAAAGCTTGGCCCCTTTAAAGTAGAATCAGTCATCTCCCCTAACGCTTTTAAACTTACTTTACCTGTGAAATGGCAAGGTATCCACCCGGTCTTTCATGTCTCTCCTAGAGCCAGCTTGAGTCCTATACCCGGGCAAGACTCATCCCCCTCCTGAACCGGTCACTGTCCTTGATCATCAAGAGTGGGAAGTAAGCCGTATTCTGGATTCCAGGTTACGCAAAGGAAAACTTCAATACCTCGTCAAATGGTCTGGCTTCCAGTGCGACAAAGATTGCACCTTGTGGGAACCAGCTCATCACCTTTGCAATTCACCCAATCTGATTTGAGAATTCCATGCAAGCTACCCTTGCAAACCTTGGCAATCATGATTCTTTCCCATCCAATCCCATCAAATTCCATTCCATTCCATTCCACATTTTATCCCATCCAATCCCATTCCATTCCACTCCACATTTCATCCCATCCAATCCCATTTCATTCCATTCCACATTTATCTTACTCAATCACATTCCATTCCATATTCCATCCCATTAAAAACCATCTTATTTCACCATCATTTCATCAGTTAATTCCTCCATCTCACTGTGTTATTCTTTTCTCATTTTCCTTTCATTTCCACTTATTATTAAAAAAAAATAATAATAATAATATTTCTATTTTTAATAATAAAATATATATATATATATATATATATATATATATATATATATATATATATATGTATATATATTAAATTACAAAGTTTCTTTTATTTCTTTTTCCGCATCCTCCCAATTCGCTGTCAATTCCGCAACCATGGACCAAAAGGTATCAAGGTCTTCATTGTTGATCAATGCGGACATTTTTTGAAGTACCAGCACTTTGGTTACAATGTGCCTCTCAAAAATCTCCTTGCATCTTGCAACCCAAGCTTGCTTTGGCCAAGCATCCCATCAGCCTTCCTCCAAGAGCTCTTCATACGCTCTCTTCCTTTGGCCACCCAACGTGCCTTCTCCGATATTGTCCTTCAGGCGCCTTGCATCCGTTTCAACCGGCAATACGATTTGCACCGGATCCGCTTTGCCTTGGCCCTCCATCCCTTCCGTCCCAGCTAATTCATCCCTTCCATCTCCTTCATTCCCTTCTTCTAATTCAACCGCTCCATCTTTGTTCTCTCCACTTCCGTTTCCTCCATTTCACGCTTCTCTTTCCGCTGCGTTTTCTTCCCCCTCCCTTGCTTCCTCAGTTATAACTCCTACCAATTCCGCACCAGACACCTCGCCTTGCACCTTGGAATTCATCTGGGGCCCCGGGATTTCAGTCGGCGGTCCCCAGTAAGGTGGTGGTGGTGGTGGTGTGTTGGTAGTATATCTTCAAAAACGGGGCAACACTAGCAAACAAGCAAACAATTAGTTACTATTTCAAGTTCATTAGTTAGTCCTGATTAGTACTCACCAGGAACTCAAGTCCCCAAGTATTTGATCTCCAGCAATGGTGGTATCTTGTAATTAACCCTTGGCGCGGACCTACAACTTTGCATCTCCCTTGATGATTCCAAAGGACCCTTGACATTTGACTCAACATTTATAGGAAAGTTGCACGCCACCTTGCAAAGGCAACATTGCTCGCATTTGCCTCAGAGGCCTCGGACAGCAGTACTGGGAATACATCGCTTGTTTTGGCAAATACAGTTTTTGCAATGGCAGGATGACGATGACGACATTCTTAAAAAATTTATAAAAATCTATTGGGTAATAAATTAAGTAATGTATAAGGGTATACAGTGATAATTAAACGACTTGAAATCAATGGGAAAATTTACCTGAACGCTTGCAGGAGCTCGCGTCTTTATACCCGGGCAACTGTCACGCTTTGCACTTAAGGATTATGGTCTTCACCACTTCGACATGTCCTCTCCTCAGTACCATCTACCTCAGTCTAAAAGCATGACACAAATAAAAGCACAAAATCAATGGTGCAATCCGCTATTTCCTCTGGCTCGCGCTGACCTTCCAATCTTGGCGACCAACTGAGTATATACTTGCGAACTTCGCAGTTAACTCCATACCGGTCAACCATCCATTATGAGATCCAATCTCCTTCCCTGGCCAATCAAACAGCCTCAGACTTCCATCTTTGGTCATGCAATGTTCGTTAGTTTGCATCTACGTCTAACCAAGCCATCACTACTGTATAGTTTGCAATTGGACTAGTCCCTACCCTGCATACACTATTATCTCTCATTTGCATTACCTTCAACGTCACTTGCTCCTATCCCAATTTGTCATGCAATTGTACGCTCAGATTCTATTGTCTTGCACTTACATTAAGACTTTGGATCTATACCACTGCTTCATTTCCTATTCCGTTCCTGTCATTCATTGCCTCACCACTTCACCTGTAGTTAGCTCATCACCAGGTTGTATCTAGTCACTTTGGATTACCTTATAAGGGCTATCCCCTTGCCTGATGATTGTCTCCCCAGTTAGTTAATTTCATACGTTCTCGCATTTTGCTGCAACCTAGTTATCACATCAGACTCAGGTTGGGTTTCCTTCTTCGGAACACATTCCATTCATCTTGCTGTTTGTTGAGTGGCATAACCAAGTTCGCACTTTGCAACTGGGTCTTGCTATTTGCACTTGCCCTTGCACTTGGTATTCCTTTGTGCTCACGATCATCTAAGAATTGCCCTATAGTACGTGGGGTGGTCGTGTGACAGGTGAGACAACTGTAAGAAACTGTTGGTGCAAGCAATGGCAACAACAGTTGAAGGTGAAAAATGCAAGTGGATGTCAAGATGATCAAACAGAGGCTTGAGGGCAAATTTGGATGGGCACTTTTGTGGGAACAAGACTTGAATTGATCCTGGTTGGAATTAGTCAACCAAATGGAGGCTTTGGGATTGATCTGATTGCCATTTGGAAGACCAAGTATCTTGGGAGAATTGCAAGCAATGACCATGGTCACAATCACTCCAATGCCAAAGAGGGCCAAGATCCCAATGATACTGATCCTGATGATTATCCAGATAGATGTTTTAAATAGGAGTTTGGGTGGATTGAAGATGATAAATGATGGATTTTATATAAAAAAGATTCAAATTTTTCCCTTTCCTTATGAGTTGTCCCAAATTGGTCACCACATCTCTCCCCAACTTACAGACTGTCCCTATCCTGCATCTCAATTTTGAAGGCATTAAGAAAAGGAGGGAAAAAAAAATTGCAACAAAGAATGGCGATTTCTTGATCTTGAGAGTGATTGAAGTGTTTAAAAATATCTTTATCCATCCAAAAGATTATTTTGGGATATGTTGCCTCCACAAAAATGAAACCTCTTTACTTGATCAGCAGAAAACCCTCTGGCCACTTGAGTACCATCCATCTCTTCCAAAATATAAAATCTGCCTCTGAATTGACAAACCATCCCATAAGGACCATTCCAGAAATTCAAGAAAAGCACCCCCCACTGGTTCTCCAAGGATTTATTATAAGCCAACACTAGATCACTAGGATTCAAGGGATCAATTATTCTTTTTTAGTTCTTATCTTCCCAATAATGGACCAATTTTTCTCTTGATTCTATCATCTTCTGAAAATCTTCATCATTAATATCTTCACTTTGCTACAGTTTCCTGGATCTGGAAACTAATTGATCAGTGGTTGAAGATACCTGCTCCCAAAAGATACCCCAGAAAGATTCCATTTCCAGATCTAAAGGAAGAACTTCCCTTTGACCAAAGATGATTTTGTCAGGTGAGTAGCCAATGGTCTGTTTGGTTGAGATTCTATCAGTGAAGAGAACCAGAGGAAGAAATTTGCAACAATTCTTTCCACTTTCAAAGGCTGTTTTAACAATTGCAGCCTTCAAAGTAGCATGGCCTCATTCCACCATGCCTTGGCCTTCATGATAATAAGGAGTAGTAACCGTATGTTTTCCAGGAAGAGAAGAGATCATTTCAGAAATCTTGCCACCTAATTCAGAGCTGCCATCAGTAGAGTAGGATTGAGCCAAGCTGTAACACATTGTCCAAGTCTCTTAGAGGAAAGCTGCCACTGATTCAGAGCTAAGTTTCTTAAGAAATTTGGCTTCAGCCCATCATGAAAAATCATCTCTAGCCACAATGAGGTACTTAGCACCACCTGCCTTGGTATGAACTACTTCCATAGCAATCCTTCCAAAGACAGTGGACTCCCAATTAGGATAACAAATTTCAGCTGTGTTCCTAAGATCATGTTTTTGAAAAACTTCACAACTCTTGCACCATTGAGGAATGAATTTATTCAGAGATGGCCACCAGAATTGCTTGGATAATCCTTGATAAGTTTTGGTTTTGCCACAATGGCCAAGACCCTCATGGATAATTTCAAGGATAAGATCTTGTTTGGAAGGAATAGTAACAACAATAAGAGCACAAGGATTTCCTCTTTTCATAAGCCTAGAACCTTGTACAAAAAAATTAGAGGACTTTCTTTTAAGAGATCAAAATTCTTTAGCAGAAAGGTCAGGAGGCTTTTGAAGAGTTGAAAGGTACTGCTGTAATTTAAGCTAGAACCTTTGCTGAAAGCCAGAATAATCTTGAGAGGAGAAGGAGAAGACAGGATGGATTAAAGGTTCTTCTTCATCAAAATCTATTCCAACATCAGATTCCTCATCTCCATGAGGACTTTGAGATAAACCATCAGGCATGGTGAAGGATTTTCCAGGCCTGTTAAAAATATCAAAAGAGAAAAGATGAATAAAGGCCACCCAAAAAGTGATAGGAGCATTTGGGAGGCTGGGAGGATTGATCGTTTCAATGATGGATCAAGTGTTTGTAGAAGATTGAGAGGCTAAAAAGACCAAGAACAGAGGAGTTTAATGAAAAACCAAGAATAACTCCGCTATGAATAATCTGAGACCCAAAATGCAGCTTCAACCTCAGGACTCAACACCCTCCCGTGCTGAAAAATCACTTAACCAACATTGATGGTTTCAAACAATGTAACCAGCTTGATACGCAATACCGGTTTGGTGAGAAAGTCTGTGGTGTTGGCGTCAGTCCTTACCTTAATCAGTTTGATTTCCCTTTTGGATACTTCCTCCTTGATGAAGTGATGGTGGATGTGGATTTGCTTTGTGAGAAAGGATGCTTGATTTTATAGGCTATTGGCCAGCTTGATTGCCCTGTTGTTTTCCTCATGGATGGGAGTGGGCTCAGTGAAATGCACCTGGAATATTTCTTGGATTGAGCCCTTGAGCCACAGGACTTCCTTTGTAGTGTTGTATACTGATTTTTACTCCGCTTCAGTAGTTGATAGAGTGATGGATGGTTGTTTCCTGGACTTCCAGTTGATGAAATGGCCATTCCAGAGCAATACCATACCACTGATCAACCCCCTGGTTGATGGAAAAGTTTCCCAGTTGGAATAAACATAGGCTTCAAGTGATTGGTCCAGGAGTGTAGTGTGCGGGTACAGAAGCCCTCGATTCTTGGTGTGCTGAAGATATTTGAGTATTCCCCAACCCGCGTTTTAGTGATGAATGTTTGGTTTTTGGAGGAACTGCAAGAGATAGTTTGTAGTAAAGGTAATATCCAGGCGGGTGTTGCAGCTTAGGTAGTTCAACTCACCCACAAATTTTCTATAGTCCAGGGTTATTCATACAAAAGTCCTTGTGTTTGTTGTCTGTGGACAGCATGAGTTTGGCGTATGGTCAAAAGGGCATTGAGTGTTGTTTTTGATTTGAGAGTGCTTATTTTGAGACAAGGGAGTCTATGTAGGTCTGCTGCAAGAGTTTGAGGCCCTTCTGGGATTGTTCCACATTTATTCCAAGGAGTAGCCTGGCCAGGCAAAGTTCTTTTATTTTGAATTGGGTTTTGATCTTGCTGATGAAAAGAGAGGGAGTCTTTCTGAATTTGGCAATGTTTTTGACGTGGACATACAGCCAAGTGTTTGAGTTCCAGAGCACGCATTTGTTTTATTTGCTTTGCTGGAAGCCATTGTAGATTAGCCAGTGATCTAGGGTGTGGTGCCAGGCTCTGGGTTCCTGCTTCAGACCGTAGAGCGCTTTTAGGAGCTTGAAACCTTTTCCATTTTTAACAGGTACATTCTGGGGAGTCTTGATGTAGATGTTTTCTTCTAAAGGCGTGTTCAGGGATGCGGATTTGATTTCAATCTGGTGAAAATATAGCTTGTGTTTGGAAGCAAAAGAGACCAGGATTTGTAGTGAAGCTTTGTCCCCAGTTGGCTTGAAAGAGTCATGATAATTTACTCCCAGAGTTTGGTTGAAGCCTTGGGTGCACATTCTGGCCTTGAACTTGATGATCCTATTCTGATTGTTGTGTTTAGTTTGGAACACCCAGATACATTTGATTGGGCTTTTGACTTGATTGGCGTTGAATTCCTCCCAGACTTGGAATGTGAGCATGTTAAGAATTTCCTTGTTCATGGCCTCCATCCATTTGAGTGGGTTCTTTGAGTCAAAGGCTTGCTTGAGTGTGTTTGGGTCCTCTTCTTCTACATAGGTGAGATAGACTTTGTTTGGCGCTCCAATCTTCAAACCTTCATGGCAAGAGTGGCTGAGGATGTGGGATTTGGAAAGGTTGGCTGAGACGTTTGAGTTTATCCTGGACTTACTTGGATTGGGGGTTTTGATTTTTCCTTCCTTTGGAGTAAGCTCTGCAGTTTGTTTTGCTTCAGCCTTTTCTGGGGGCGTTGGAAGTTGATTTCCATTTTCTTTGTTGTTGGCAAGCTGAACACCCTCTTGTTGCGGGTTCCAGGACAGTATTTTTCTTTGTAGAACCTGATGTTTGAGGCAATGAAGGCCTTCTTGGTTACCGGGTAAAATACCTTTTAACTGGAGAAATTATGTACATACCCTAACAAGTAGCCAATTCTTCCTGGAGGCTTGAGTTTGGAGGTACAATTGGCCTTTGGAATGAGATAGGAAACTTTGCAACCAAACAGTTGCAGAAATTAATGAAGGTTGTTTTCAACCAGAGTTCTTTTTGTGTTTTCCAATGATTTGAGAAAGATGGCAAAATGTTACAGAGGTCTTCAGCAGTGTTGACTGCTTCACCCCAGAGATGCTTTTGAAATTTGCTTTGAAGAAGTAGGCATTGTGTTTTGTTGAGGATGTTCCAGTTCATACTTTTGGCTACACCATTGTGATGTGGAGTATGAGGAGGAGAGAAATGGTGAGAAATCCCTTTGTTTTACAGATGGGAGGCCAGATTGTTTCTGACAAATTCTCCTCCGTTGTCTGAGACTATAATTTTTATCTTTTCCCCAGTTGTATGTTTGGCTTTAGAGATTTAATTGATGATTGCGCTGGTGGAGTTGCTCTTGTTTCTGAGCAGCAATACGGAGACAAAGTTGGACAATTGGTCCACAATGGTAAGGAAATAGGTGAAACCACTTGGGGTGGTTGGTTTGATTTTCCCTACAATGGACAACCTCAAGAGGCTTTGAGGTGGCTTTGAAGTGATTTTAGAAGGGTTTAGCCATGCACTTGGTGATCCGGCAGACCTCACAATTGTCTTGAGACTTGGAGCTGGCAGGAAAGAGGGTCTTCAGGACCTTCTTGCTGGGGTTTCTAAGATGTGCATGCCATGCTGGATGTCTTACTTGCTTGGTCTCATGAGTTGCAGCCTTTTATTTTGGTTTGAAATTGGTGCCACACAGTTCAATGAGGTGATTTTGGGTGGATCCAATGAGATGGAATTTGTTGTCAAGGGTTACTTCTACTCCAGAGAAGCCAAAGAGTGAGACTGTGGTATTTTTTGTGAATAGACGGTCTAGGGAGACAAGGGATTGGTTCAGATTTGGGACCAGCAGTACATTGGTGAGTCTGAGTGAGTGTCCGGAATGGTTGACAAGAGTGGCCTCCCTGATTGCTGTGGCTTCAAGGGGGTTTTCTGAGCTTCTGGTCCCCACTCAAATTGAAGTCTGCCAAGGGTTGAATAGGCAGTCTGCAGAGTTTACCATGTGGTGAGTTGCCCTCTTTTGGGGACAAGAAGGGGGTTTATCTTCCCACAGTTGGTTTTGGTCAAGTAGAGTTGGACGTTGAGGTGGGCTTTGGCAGTGTCAGTTTTGGATTCTGGTTGTTCCTTGACAGGACCTTCATGTAAGTTGGATCTGGGTTGGTCTCTGTTTGGCCTCAGGTGGGGTTGCAGCATCCAGCCCTTGTGTTTGGAATTTTTGGTAAGTGGATTGTGTTGACCTTTGGTGCATGGGTGTTTTGCACTGGGTTTTTGTTTATTTTGCTTTACTTTGAGGATTGCGGTGGAATTGGAGTCTCCAGTGGAGGATGATTTGGTGGGGGCTTACCGGGTGGATTCAAGGTGTGTGACTTCACAAAGTTTATTTAGGAAATTTTTGGGTTTTTTGAGGAGTTTGTCATTGAGAAGAATGGTATTTACAATGTGGTGCAGTTGCGCTGGGAGTTTTGCTAGGATTGTGTAGCTAAGAATGTCTTGAGGGACTTCAAGTTTGACCACTGCAAGTTTTTTCATGAGCTTCCTGCATTCACTTATGTACTGAGATAGATTTTCCTGGTATTGGTATTTGATGAAATTTAACCAGAGTCTGCCGCAGTTGTTGGAATATTGGGAAGAATAATGTGCATGAATAGCGTTCCAGATTGCGCAGGGATTGTTTTCAATCTGAGGGTTAACAATGGCGTTGAAGGCCGTGTCCCCAAGAGGTGGAATCAGGATATCCGCAGCTTCATACTGTTTTTTCTTTAGGGTGGGTGTAGGGTTGGTTGTTTCTTTGAGTACCAGTTCCAGCAGTCCTTTTCTTCATAGGTAGCTTTTGATTTGGAGGAACAATGCTGCAAAGTTATCTTTGCTCAAGAGTGGTATGTTTTGCTTGGTTTCTGATTTGGGTTCTTCCTTTTCTGACATAGTTCTTGGTTGTGGTGTTTTGAGCCCTGGGACTGTAAATCTGTAGAAGATTGAGAGGCTAAAAATACCAAGAACAGAGGAGTTTAATGAAAAACCAAGAATAACTCCACTATGAATAATCTGAGACCTGAAACGCTTCTTCAACCTCAGGACTCAACAGTGTCAACTTTTAATTTGAAATTTTGACCCCAGAGGACGGTTTGGAGCTTCTTCAACATTTGAGCCACACTGTAGAGTTCCAGTTTTGGTTGATAGTATCTGGATTCTACATCTGAAGATAAAAAAGATTCATAGAGAGCAGGACGTTCCCAACCATTTTCATCTTCCTGAGTAAGAACAGCCCCAACAAATTGATAACTAGAATTGACAGCCAGCTTGATCTTGCCAGCTCCAGGTCCATGAGATATCTTTTGCAAAACTATGTCTTTACCAAAATTCATTCTGAGAAACTGAAATGAATTTTTTGCAAGCTTGGGTCAAAATCCATTCAGTTTCTTTCCTGGTTAGACAACGCAAGGGAGAACATATTTTGGATTAAGATTGGATAAAGATTTGAACATAAGTTACAACACCTAGAAATCCTCTAACTTCAGTAGGATTGATTGGAGTGGGCCAAGAGATGATCTTGTTGAATTTTGATGGTACCATCCTTCTTCCTTCCTTGCAGACCACATGAACAAAAATTTCCAGAGCAGGGACACAGGCAGCTGATTTGGATCCTGAGACATTAAGGCCAGACTCCTTCATTCAAAACAGAATCCTTTCCAAAGTAGTAACATACTCCCCAATGAATCAACAAATTCCTGAATTCCAAGGTAAGAGCTCATCATCATAGTCATAAACTGGACCTTTAATTACGCCATCTTCAATAAAGATACCTGCATGATCAGGGATTTCATCCTGGAGGATCCACATCATCTGATCCTGATAGACTGAAACCAAATTAGTGGCAGCCTGAGGTAATCAAGTAATTAGGAATCAACCAAGAGGAGTATTGAAAGTAGTGAGAGGGCAAGAGATAGGATGTAAGGATTGTTTTTAATTAACACCCATAATGTCCCCTAGACCATAGCAAGCTCTCCCAGAGAAATATTCAACAAATTCTTCAGTTTCAGGAGGAATACCAGAGTCTTTAATAGTAACTTTGTTGTGAGTTTGAAGATTGTGAACTATTTTAACTTTACAATTACTTTTGAGTATGCAGAATAAAGGGCTGGAATAACTGGAAGTTGATTGTTCATATATACTGTTAAAAACTTGTTTGCAGACCAACTTGATAAATCTTTCAAATTTAGCAGCAGGGATTGGAATCTATTTCTTTTTCAAAGGATCATGTTCAACTACAGGGATGATATAAGGGAGACCATAGGTTTCTTTCAAGAGGCCTCTCTCTTCTTCACAGAATGCAATAGATTTTTCCCTTATAGATAAGACATTTTTGATCAAATTCAACTCATCAGGAAGAAGCCATCCATCTGGACCAAAGTTTTCCACTTTCAGAAGCTCTTCCATGGCACAACAATTAGGCACAAAGGGACCATTAAGAGATTGAGATAAACCACAGTAAGGATCATGAGATAAAGAAGGGCACATGAGAGGATGATTGAGGTTGAGAGGCATAGGCTGGTTGACTGGTTGGACCTTTTTCCCAACTGGCTTGTACTTGGTAGGAAAAGAAAGAAACTCTTGTTTCCTCCAAGCATTGAAAAACAAGACCTGACTACAAAAACAGAGACCAAGTTCCAAAATTTTCCACATCCAATTTTCTGCAACATCCTCAGAGGGTGCCTTTTCCTAAAAGGAGAAACACGAGGTAAAACTTTACTCACATGTGTGGCACTAGGTAGGGTTTTGATAACAATGGTAGAAGATTGCCCTAGCATTGCACAATTGGGAGGACTTACTTTTACCCCAAATTGCCTCCACTGAAGCCCATGTTCCGCCAAACCAAAGCCACCAAGAATAGAATCAAGATCAGGATCTAGTTTATACTCATTGCAGAGATTCAAACCAGAACTGAGAGAAGATTGGTCAGACTTGATAGTACAAGGAAAATAATAAATAAAAGACCCAGAGAGAGAAGAAATATTTTTAGAATTTTCTATTTTGACATGTTTTTGATTTTTAATGATTTCCAGATCAGAAGAGAATTTTGAGAAAAAAGAAAAATAAGCCTCAGGGATGAGAGTTGATCCTTGAGTTGAAGTCCAAGGCTGGGAAGAACTACAACTATCAGTAGGATCAACTATTCTGATGAAAAATGAGAGGAATTGGAATCATCCTTCTGCTTCCCCTCCAAAACAAATTTAGGAGGATGACCAGGGAAATCTCTTTCCCAAAAACCCAAATCCAAAGAGCAGAGAGAGACTTCAATTTTTCTACCATTAGCATCATGGAGGAGAATTCTCTCCCCAACTTGATCAGAAAACATCAGGGTAGCTCCAAAATTTATTAAGAATGGTTGACCCAAGATAATAAGACCTTCCAAACCAGTGATCCAAAATTGACAAGTTCCAACAATTTTTTGATCAATTCAACCTGGGAAACCTTCAGCAATAACAACCAATTCACAAGACTGATTCCTTATCCCATAAACTGCAGAATTGAAGCTTACCCTTGGGCTAAGATTGATTTTGCAGGCCATATCATCTGGAATTAATTTGAGCTGAGAACCAAATTCAACAAGGAGAGAAACCGTTTTAACTGAATCACTAAGATAAAAAGGAAGAAACCAAGACAACAGGAGGAAACATTGGAATATGAGGAGGGATCTGTTCCACCAGAGTCCTCTATTCAAGTTCCAGAGTAAACCTTTAATTCATCAGTACCAATCTCCACACGTCAACAAGAGACCCATTTCTTCATTCCTTCAGAAACAGACGGAGAAATTGACAGTAGTTCAGCTACAGATAGATCAGGAATTTTTAGATCTGAAATTTTCTTTAATACCCCTTCCACAGAATTGGAGTGGTCCTTTTAAATTCCCCTCTCAAACCAAACTTTGGGATGGTTGGAGGGAGGAATTTCAGTTGAAGCAGGGACTAAAACAGGATCCAAGGGTTGATATTATTTAACAGATGAAGGAGTATGATCAGAGTTTTCTTGAAAAATTTCCATGATTGGTTCCTTTTCCACCTCCATTTCTTCCACATCAGAGGAAGGAGGCTCAGGTGAAGATTGAAGTTTAACCATTTTTCAAAGAATTGAGGAATGCAATGAAGGAGCCTTATGAGTTTTGGGCTCCTCATGTTGTTTCATAGCTGGATCAGATTGATAAGCTCCTGAAAAGCTAGAGGAGGAGAGGGCTGAAGGATACCAAGGTTGAAGGTTACCACAAGAAGATTGAAAATACCAAGAAGCCAAAGATGCCTTCTTAGGGGTGAGTGGCTGAAAAGATGCCACCACATGACAAATAGGTTGAGATTAATCAAAAGGAATCAAAGCACCATGAGGAAGAAATAAAATTTCCCCCTTCTGTTCCACCCATTTTTTCTCTTTATCCTTCTGGAGTTCGGGACATTGAACAGTTCCATGAAATTCCCTATGACAGTAGTAGCAGACCAGAGTGGATTTAGGAAAAGAATTAGAGGGTTTTGGAGTAGTAAGAGAAGAAATGTTTTGATAAATTTTGTTCTCAAAAGCTTGGAGTAGCTTGGTGATCTTGTCTATAGTAGCATTTTCCCAATTTGGCTGAGGATTTGGTTTGGTTCTGTGATTTTCCTCCATCTTATTCATATTTTTGTTTGATTCTTGGAAAGAAGGAGCATGGACTGGTTCAGTGGTTCTAGGTTTTTTGAAAGTTAAAGAAGTTTGAAATTTCATGACTTTATCCACAGCATTCCTGAGAACAAGAAAAACAGGGAGCTGAAATCAATTATCCCTGGGATTGATCATTGATCCATATTTGACCAATTCATCCCCAATCCTTTCCTGCCATCCTAGCAAAAAAGATTGGAAAAATTGAACTCAAATTTTGTCCACAGTACCAATGTAATTGTTTTAGATAAGATAAGATTGGATTGGGTCCCATGACTTCCAAAATGACTGATAGTCAGAAGCTGAAGAGAAACCACCATTTGAGATCCACTGAGAGACAAGAGAATCCAAGTCCTGCACATTAAATTGAGCTACATGTATTTTTCCCCAATATGCCAACATTGCTACCCTTATCATTTTCCAGTTATGGGATTCAAATCCATTGAACAACTTGATTACTTCCATGACTTCATCAGAGTAGATAGAAAATTTTAACTGGTAGGCCATAGTGTATTCACTTGCCCCATCCACTTCAGGAGACATTTTGTAAGAGTCCAAGAACAGTTCCATATTTGCCCCATTGAATCCAAATTTTTTGTTCTGAGGGTTGATCTTGACCATCTTAACCCAAAAAGAGGTGGAGGGAGCACTGGTAGATTCCATTTTGAATAAAAGAGTTCCTATAAGATCCAAAGAGCAGGATTCAAAAGTGGCTCAAAAGTGTGTCAAGAGTAGGGCTTTACAAAAAACAACAAGGATCTTGCCCAGATGGTGCACGATTGGAAGGACTTACTTCTGCAATAAGTTTCATCAATGGATCAGATCTAAGAAAAGAAAAAAACAGAAAATAAGAAAAAGAAAAAGAAAAAGGATGGGATTTCAAAGTTGATTCCAAAAAGTTTGGAAATGTAAATCCCAAGGTTTCTGGTTTGATGCTGGCCCAGGGGACCAAATGTAAGACTCCAAATGGTGCTGTCTGCAGGCAGTTCTGTGCAGTGGAAAGTTTCTTTTTTAGGCTGCCCTCCTGAGTTTTAAAAAAATACTTAGATGTAACCGGAATAAAGGTCCAGAACCTTGTGAACAAGGAATCAAAGGGGAAGAGATAAACTCAATAGTAAATGGTAGCTACGGAACAACACTATCTGAGGCAAGATGGTGTGGGAACAGACTTGAAAAAAATGATTCAAAGTTTGTTCAGAGTTCAATAGAACAAGACAGTTGTAAGTAACAATGACCAAAATCTAATAACTCTGGTATTCAGAAGAAGATTGGGGATGATAAACTCAAAACCAACCAACCTCCAGGTTCTCAATGAACCTGCCCAACTCTCTGCAATCAAGCGCTTGAAAGGTACCAGATAAATGTGGGTGGCTGTACAAACAAAGCAATTTGTTTTATGAAGTTCTAGAAGAAAAGCAATAACAAATTCAAACAAGAATAACCCAACACTTCTCAAGGGACTCAAGAGTAGCATGCAAAAATGCAACTTCAAGTAAATAAAGGGAGGTTTAACACTCCAGCTTTTTAAGCTTAATAAAACCTCTTAGTCAAACATGACTGATTCCAGAAGTACAATCAAAGAATGATCAAGACCATTATGGTCAAAAAAAGGATCAAATAGTGGTATAACACACTCAAGGATTCAACCAAATGAATTCTTATTTAACCAGCAAGGCTATTGGTTGGTGATAACAGGTAGGGCTACAAAGGGGCAGATCAGGTATTTGATTTTGGAGGCTCAAGGATAAGAAGGCAATCATGGATATACCCTGGATAAACATGATGATGGATTGCTCAGATAAGGGGGGGCAGATGGACTCACTCCCCACGGATTTATTGATTAATAAAATTATGATGGGTGGAAAAAGGCTGGGGAGAGCCCCTCCTTTTATGGGCAAGAGACCCTATAGACTACTTAGATTGGATGGCACAGATGAGAGCGGAAATATATATATATATATATATATATGATGACTCACAGGTGAAAGATTGATGATGAGAAAATGCAGACTTTCAAAAGAATGAACAAGATATCAAAAAAAGACAGGATGAGGAAAAATCCCTGCGGGCAGAGATGAGTGGCAGCAAGCTGTGCAGGAAACCACAAGAGCAGATGCAAAAGCGGATGCAAGAGTGGATGCAAGAGCAGATGCAAGAGAGGTGTGAAAGGGATATTGTGTTCCATAAAATTCTCTGTGAAAACATCCTGAAAGTTCCAGAAATCCCAAATCCCTTGAGTTACACTCCTGCATCTCCGCAATTCTAAATATAATCTGCTTCCACAAGAAAAGTTACTACGGACCGCAGTGGTTTAAGAGTCACTCCTAACCCCTATTCCCTTATCTGCAAAACTATCCAGCCCTTGATGGTAACCACTGAAGCTAACTTGCATTGAATTAATAGTAAATAAAAAATGAAGACTCCCCAACAAGCTCTGCACTTGAACTATTTCCTAATTAAGACTCTGAGCTCTTAAGCTGGTAATGCCACTTTTTGAAACAAAGAAAAATAACAAAAGACTCCTTTATTGTACGCCATCTAAGGTAATACTCCAATAATATGCTGATCCTCTGGTTATTCAATAATTCCCCCCTTCTCCGGTAAGGGAAATGTCCCCCTTATATATTTACAACTCCAAAAATGAACTACTCCAAAAAGAATGTAAACTACAAAACAAAGACCCCACCACTAACTGCCTCTGTGAATTCCGCACTCATCCTCCTTACAATTATTTTAATCCTTTACCCAATCCAATGACTTTCAGTAGGCTTGGAAATCATTTTGCCAATCTTCCCTAACAGTTGAGTTGCGCCAATGAATAACTAACAACAGATCCCCATTGATCTTCCTTAGCGGATCACTCCCAATGCCGCATGCGGCATTACTATGGATCCCCAATTATCCACATGCCGCCTCCTCAGCTTCAGTGTCAATTGCCCCATCCTTCCACAACCTCAGTTTATAATCCATAATTTGCCTAGTCTTTACTATTTAGCCTTGATCAAATGCTTCTGCACGCATAAATCCATAGTTGAGGAGGAAAATTATGTTTGACCACATTTGTTGTATGCAAAAGGCAAAGAACTCCGGCCCATTCTTGTCATTGTGCCGCACCAATTCTGAGCCCCCAACTTTGTACTCTGGATTAGACAGTCCGCCAACACACTCCTCCTGAGCCTATTGTGCTGCGGAGTTCTAACCACTGTTGAGCCACTCCCAGTCAAATTTTGAGGCTGAGCCTACTTGCCTCCATGTCTATAAATAACTACCACAGAAGATGCAAGATGGATGGATGGGCAAAAGCAAGCAGTCCAACCAGTGGATGCGCAAAGGGGGGTGGATTGGTTGTGCTTGCTAGAGGAGATTGCTGATACTTGGTGGTTGGAGGAGGATGAGACAAGCTGGGCCTGTGAGGATGAGGTGGAGAAGGTGGATTTTGAGGGGTGAGACAACCATGAGAAACTGTTGGTGCAAGCAATGGCAACAACAGTTGAAGGTGTGAAATTCAAGTGGTGGTCAAGATGAGAAAACAGAGGCTTGAGCAGGAATTTGGATGGGCATTCTTGTGGGAGAAAGACTTGGATTGACCCTGGTTGGAATGAGTCAATCAAATGAGGGCTTGGGATTGATCTGATTGCCATTTGGAAGACCAAATATTTTGGGATCATTGCAAGCAATGACCATTTTCACAATCACCCCAAAGCCAAAGAGGGTCAAGATCCCAAGGATGCTGATCCTGATGATCAGCCAGATTGAAGTTGTCAATATGAGTTTTGGTGGATTGAAAATGATCAATGATGAGTTGGGATGAAGAGTAGGAAGTGGTCAATTCACACGCACTTGGAAAAAAAAACTGGATTCCAAGCTTGCAGGGGGAGTTGAACGCAGGGCCTGGGGACTTGAACACCCCTAGGGGCTCTTATGAGACCACTAGGACAGGAAGAATTTGAATGAAAAGGAAGTTTGCCATACCAACGCAAAAAAGTTTTTTTTTTTGATAGACCAATGAAAGATTATATATAAAAAAAATCAAAATTTTTCCCTTTTCTTATGAGGTGTCCCAAATTGGTCACCACACTGGTCCGTTGCTTCCTCCTCCTCACCAAACTGCATCACTGACCACTTAAACCTCACCATCCACCTCCACCTCAATTTCTAATTCTTTGCTCAGGTTGTGTTGGAATATCCTCCTCCCTATTGGATTGGGGCCACTCATAGGCTTTGTCAGGATCATCATTTCTAGCCTGAGCATCCAAAGCCAAGTCCTCAGCATCTACTGAATTGCATTTTTGTGCCTCAAAAGCAGCTAAAGGGGTGATGTTGGCCTTCTTTCCAAATATTGCATCCATATAAATATAAAAAGGATGAATGGAGTCCAACTTTTCAACCACTGAGTTGATTCCCTTGGTTTTATCCAATTTGGTTATTAAAAAGACAGTGGATATTGACATCGAGTGGGCCTTTTTATACTTGGCTCAATATTTATTGAATCTCTCCTGCATCTTTTTGGATGAAAGATCCAGTCTACCTTTTTTTTATTCTGAATTTCATTGGCCATCAGGAGATAACCATTAACCTTAGAGGATGGAGGTTGGCCAACTTGTGTTTTGTTGTTGGATCCAAAGCAAGCACCATAATTGAAGGGAATTTTGATCCAGTTTACCAGGATGATGTGATCAGCTCTCTTGAGCTCACTTGAGCCTTTGGAAGCTTATGGGGGAGGATTGTTTTATTTAGAGTTCCTTAGGGATGTTTGCTTTGGTCCATTGGATTTGTGTGTGGACTTTCAGGTGGAGGTTTGCAGAGGGGCCATCTGAAAAGAGTTAGAGTTATGAAGAGATGAAGCAATGAGAGTTAGGTTGTGATGAAAGCAATGAAGCAAGGAGATTGATGAAGTGAAAAGGATAGCAATTGAGAGATCAGAATGGTGAAGTGATGAGAATGATGAATCAGTTTTTTTGGATGAGGCTGGAGGTAGAATTTTTCTTATGAGGTTGGAGGTTGAAACCAGGGGTGATTGTCAGCTTTCTACTATTGCAGAGCAAGCTGCAAAAGTAACAAAAATAACATAAAAATCAATAATATTAAAATTAACCTAAGAATTAGTAGTAAAACCATGAATATGATTGCAGAAATGGATTCTCCACTCAAAATTAGGTAGGGTCACTCACTGACCCCACCCTTAAATTCAAAATCCTTATATTTTTTAAATAATTAAGAAAGGAAAGACAAAAATACCATGGCACCATTATGGTACCTTATTGGCCAATTAAATATTTCACAGGTATTTTCACTTATATAAGGTTTCACACCTAAATTTCAGTCAGAATTGAGGTGCTGTGTATATTTTAGGAGTTACAGAAGGAAATGTTTTCTGTCACAATTCCTACACGCAGCCGCGGCAGCCAATACACCCGCGCGCGGCTGAGCTGAAGCACTTTCACCCTGTCAAAGCCATGTAAGCAGCCCCGGGCCTCTGACAAGTACACAGCGGCGGGACTACCAGTTGACAAAGTTACAGGAGGCCTGAGAAACCTAGGTACCGCGTAAACATGCTACAACCTACATGGGAACATTCTACATATGTAATAAATGTTCCCGCGGATAGTAGATAGTCTAAAAATACATAAAAATATATAAAAATACCTAAATAACCTTTATATGTATTTTTTATTAAATATAATTTAAAATACAAAGAATGTCAAAAATGAGATAATGACTATTTCTAAAAATAAATTAAAATACTTTAATATGCAATTATGATAACTGCAAGACATTGGTGGTTTTTTTACATACTAAGGAAACTAATGATGTAAAAATATTACATCAATACTCATGACTTATATTTTTAAACAATTATTTTTAGTAAATCAACTAAAATTCAAAAATAAGGAGTAAAATCAATGTCATGACTTTACTCCACTTAATTAATACATAATTAGAGCTCACCTGACATAAGAATATCCATAGGAACGTTTATTAAAACAATTATTAACTTACAGGGAACATTTACTAATGATAATTAATTAAATAATAAATAAAATTAACACATTAGTGTTATTCACACGTCCAAACATCAATCATAAAGTAGAATAATTCCCATACCCTGTGGAATTAGATGTTACCCATGCTACAGTACCAAGAACACTTGACAGTCTGCCACTGTTTACCCTTCTAGCCTCATTGTCCGTCCCTTTGAGGCCCTGTACCCCTCAGAAGGAAAATATTGGGACTCAAAAATCTATAAATAAAGAGCTCTTTTGAGGATATTGATACCCAGAGACCCAGTTATATTTACATCCAGACACTGTGCCAAGGTAATTAAATACTTATAAAAGATAAGTTAGTGATTTATGGCTTTAGTCTGATTAATAACATCCTTCCCCAACCCTTTTTATCAATTTAAACTGCTGAAAAACCTTATTATCCCAGTAAACAGGTTTAACCAATCAGTGCACGTCCCAAACAGGTACCCAAAGGATTTAATAATATAACAGTGAGTCTTATTATCCTTTCTCTATTGTGGGAGCTTGGTTAAAAATCCCTTCCACTCCACCGTGTATTTTATATACATATTATATTTGGGCAATATATCTTTTAAGAATATAAATTAAAGGTTCCAAAGTAACCAGGCCCATGTATTTTCATACTGAATTCCCTTAAGAGAGGTGTTAAAGATCCCCAATATAATTGTGGCTCCTCTGTTAATTTATTAAATAATCAATTTATTAATATTGATTGATAACATTAAACCATATCCAAACCAATCAACCTTGCAATAAGCTTTATCCAAATATTTTACAGATTTTTGCTGCATTAACTGAATAATATATTTATTATTTATTCTATCACCTCTGGTAGCTAAAGGATAGCAAGGATCTTGGAATCCAGGAGGCTGAAAATTCGGGGTCTTGCTGGGAAATATTCCATTTTATCAGGTCTTATCAAAGTTAACCAAACCCACCATTTTTAATGGTGGGTTTCAAACCAAATCCTCCATTTCAAACCCGCCATTAAAAATCAAAAAAACCCACTTATTTCACATCAGATGTGTCAAATTTAACATGAAATAAGTGGTTTTTCTCAAATAAAGTATTTAAAGGCTTCTGCCACCTGTCCATGTCATCCACCCCTGGGTTCCCACCTCCTTCTACCTCCAACTTCATTGCAAATTGTTTTACCTCCAGCCTCATCATAAAAAGATTCACCACTCTCATCACTTTATCACTCTCATCATCACTCTCATCAATTTATCAGCCTCATCACTTGATCACTCACCACTTTATTAATCTCATTGCTTCATTGCTCTCATTGCTTCATTGCTCTCATTGCCTCATTGCTCTCATTGCTTCATTGCTCTCATCACTCTACCTCCAACCTCATCCAAAGAATCCAATCATTTTTTTTATTGCTCTTTTCACTTTATTTCTCTCATCACTTCTTATCTCTCATCACTTTATCCTGCTTGTAACTTTACCCCTCTCATCACCTTACCACCCTTACTCTTTCCAAATGCCCCCTCAGCAAACCTCCCCCCGCAAGTCCACACAAAATTCCAACACACCAAAGCAAACATTGCCAAGGAACTCCACAACAAACAATCCTCCCCCATCAGCTTCCAAGGGCTCAAGTCAGCTCAAGAGAGCTGATCACATCATCCTGGTCAACTGGCTCAAAATTCCCTCCAACTATGATGCCTGCTTTGGATCCAACAATGAAACACGTGTTGGCCAACCTCCATCCTCTAAGTTCAATGGTTATCTCCTCATGGACAATGAACTCAAGACAAAAAAAGGTAGCCTGGATCTTTCATCCAAACAGATGAGGGAGAAATTCAAGAATTATTGAGCCAAGTACAAAAAGGCCCACTCCATTTCAATCTCCACTGGCTTTGGTATCTGGTGGTGGATAAGTTTGACTCTATTTGTCCTTTTTATATTCAAATGGATGAAATATTTGGAAAGAAGGCCAACATCACCCCTTTAGCCACTTTTGGTGTCCAAAAATCCAATCCAGTCCACGCTGAGGACTTGGCTGGGGATGCTCAGCCTAGCAATGGTCATCCTGAAGAAACCTTCTTCCTGGGAGTTGCCCCTATCTGATTCCAAGGAGGATATTCAATCACAATCAGCTCCAATAACGTCTTCTTCCGCATTGATTGATGTTTCAAACCATACCTTGGACCCCTCCCCTCCTTCTTTGGATTGCTCTCTTCCTTGGTTAGCAGATCTCATCAACCTTGCTGATGCGGAACAAGATACTCCTCAGTATCCATTACCCTCAACATTGATTCAAGTAAGGAACCAAGCTCTTTTCTCTTCTTTCTTGTTAATCCTGACTGATTTAGATTTTAAAAAAACAGGCTCATCCATTCCAGAATGTCCAAAACCTCAAGCCAATGGGGCCTCCCACATTGCCTTTGAACACCAGTGACAACTTTCAGACTTAAACCTCCTCTGCCAAGGGTAAGCAAAAGGCCTCCAATTCCATCAATATCAACCCCAAAAGTCATCAAAAGAGGAGAAGCACTTCCGGTTTTTCAGGCTTTGAAGAAATCATGGAGAAGCAAGATTCATGAAAGTCAATTGGTTGAATATCCTTGCTTTCAAAACCATTCTCATTGCTTTTCCCCTGCAAAAAACAGTCAAATCACAAATCAAATCCAAAAAACTTGACTTTGAAAAGCAAAAGTGGGATTGTCAACTGGCCATTGATGTTCAAAAGCAGAAAGCCAAGAGTTTGGCTCATCAACAAAAATGGGACGTTAAGTGGAAGTTGAAACAGGATGAGCTAGAGTTTCAAAAAGAGGAAAAGGAGAAGGATCAACAGCAAGCACAACAGGAAAAGGAGAGGGAACAACTTGAAACCAAAAAAAAAGATAAGGTATCAGTAGCCTTGGCTTGCATTGGTAGCAGTAGAACAGTAGATGAGATACAGAAGATAACTCAAATGCTGGGCTTGTAAATATATTTGCATGGGTGAAAGAAAAACAAAAAAATTATTTTTGATTACAACCTTTGAGAGTATTCTTAACCCCAAATAAAAACAAAAAAGATTTGTGAGTATTCTTAACCCCATCAACATACAAATCTTTTTTTTTTTATTTATATTTTTTTCCAGAGTCAATTTGGCCATTATTCAAGCCCCTACAAGTGTTTCTATTTGTTTTATTAATTTGAAGTGACATGGCCATTCTGGTATGGGTTGCTATGTCCACAGCAGGAAAGGTACAGTGCTTGTACTTATTAGCTGCACAAACCATTTTGACTATACCTTTTTGCTTGAAATCAATTCCAAAGCCAAGGTCAGGAAAAACAAATTGACCATCCAATACTTGATATTTGTCCTTATTTTAAATAAGTCAACCATTTGATTTCTTGGTTGGAACCACAAGTAAAAAGGAGTAGCCAGAGATGTTGCCTTTGTTGATATGAGGAGATTTGTAAAAAGAATTTGAGGTGAAATTGATGTGTGGGGAGCAATCAAAAGGTGTAGTCTTGGGACCAAATTCCAACAAAGAGAAAGAGGGGATGTTGTTGTCCTTCATGGCATCACAGTTTGCTTCAAAGGAAAGTTTGGCCAAATTGCATAACATTTGTCCTAGAATTTGGAATACTTTGTTGGCCTTAAGGTTGAGGAAAGCATACTCTTGAGGAGAAGATCTAAGGGATGATTTCTTCACATAACTTCCAAATAACTCCAAAGGGTGCATCAACTTTTTCCATCCAACTGCCCACATTTTTCCACCCCAAGATCTTGAAGGACCAACTAGGTTGACAAATTTTTTTGACTGGTGAAGGAAAGTTGTCACAAAGTTGATGTCCTTCTTTTCCTGGTCAGAAAGTTTCTCCAATGGGAAAAATTTGATTATTGAAACCAGGGCTTGATGATCAGATTGATCAAGGACTATTATTTTTCCACAGTGGAAGAAATGGAACAGTTTGATTGTTTGTTTTGCTTGCTCAAACTCTTCCTGGGTTGGTTTTTTACTATTCTTTTTCTTTTTGGGAACAATTGAAGGGTACAGATCCAAAGGACGCAGTTTCCAACCAGACCAGACCACCTTTTTGTTGATACCTTCCTCAGAAACCTCCAAAGATATTTCAGAATCTCTCATTTGATTCCTCTTTTGGCAAGAAGCCCTACTCTTTCCACCTCTCTGTATGTTTTTCAAGCCATCTCCTTCCATCTTGTTCCCTCCCAATCCTATACTTAGATTGGGGTGAGGAACAAGAATATATTTTAATGTTTGTGTAGCATTTTGAGGGGGTGGGAGAAGAATAGGGTGTTTCCCAAAAGTGTTAAATTTTTTCCAAAAAAAAAAAATGTCAGTCCAATAGACATTGTTGGTGAAACATGATTGAATAAAAAAAAAGAAACCAAACCTGGACTTGAACCCAGGGACACAAGAAGCTGAATCCCCCCAAAAAAAATTGGCATGAGTGACCCATGCAACACACAAACAAGCAAGGTTATCAAAAAAAAAAAAAAAAAAAAAAAAAAAAAAAACATACCTTCCATGGCAAAGAAAACTTTAATTAATCAAAAAAGACTGTGTTGGCTTTGGGTGCGGTCCAGAGACACCTAAAAAGAAAAAAGGAAAAAGAAAAAAGAAATCAGGGAGGTCAGCCATGAAGAAAACTCCAAAAAACAAGGGAGGAGACATTAGCAATTGATTGCTTGATCAATTGCAAAACGTTTGCTTGATCAATTGCAAAACAATCAAATGATTTATTGCAATTCAATCAAACAATCAAAAGAAAATTGATTGGTTGATCAATTGCAAATTGATTGCTTGATCAATTTCAAATTGATTGCTTGATCAATTGCAAATTGATCAAGCAATTGATTTTGTTTCAATCAATCAATTGATTGGTCAATCAAAACCAAATCAATCAATTAGGGTTCAATCAATTGATCAATTTATCAATCAGATTTTGATTGGTCAATCAATCAATTGATCAGGATTTGATTGGTGGATCAAATCCTAATTGATTGGTGGGGGTTGGTTGAGGGAGGCAGGAGGAGGAGGAAGGGGGGAGAAAGAGAAGGGATGGGCTTACCAGATGAGGAGGGGGATGCAAGAGAAGACCTGGGGGGAGTTCAAAGGAGAGGTAAGCAATAGTGAGTGGAAAGAAAGATGGAAGGCGACTCACTGAGTCTGTTGGATGGTGGATGTTATGGGGAGCTTGGTGAGGTTGATGAGGGTGGTGAGGTTGGTTAGGTTGCTGAGGTGAAGGAGGAGGAAGGAAGGTGACTGGTGTGTGGGTGGGGTGAGGTGGAAGTGTTGGAGCGGTGAGGTGGAGGGGAGAGGTGGATGGGCTGGCAAGTGGTTGGGTATGAGGTGGAGATTTTTTTTGATTTTGTCTAAGTCCACTCCGGAAAAAAAAAAAAAAAAAAAAAACTCAGCCTGGAAACTTGGGTCAACAACCAAAAAAAAAATACTATGAAGTGATTTTTCACCTATTTAAAAATCAAACATTACTCATCAAAGTAAGCAAGGGTGATAGGAAGAATCCACTCTCTCATAGAAGAAGATGAGGGACAAGATGAGACAGGGATGACTTGAGGTGGGTCAGGAATATCATCTTCAAATATTTTGTTCCATTCATCTTTGATGTTGGCCAAAGGATTGTGAAGGATTACACAAGTGATAATCCAGTTGATGAGGAACTTCATGTCTTTGGGTTTTTGAAGCTGGTTTTGCATTTCCCTTAAGCTGGCCCATCTTCCTTTCACAACTCCTATGGCATGCTCAATCCAAACCCGTGTTGCAAGATGATAGTTGAAATTGGTTTTTTGTTGATCATTAGATGAAACGTTCTGGTATGCTGGAACCACATATTTCCCACTAGCATAAGCTGAATTGGCCAGAATTTATTGATTGAGGTCAAAGTAGTTCTCTGATTGTTGGGCGATTGGCATCCAATTGAACACGTATGAATCATGACAAGAACCTGGAAGGCCAGCATGGAGGGATATGAACTTCTTGTTGTTATCACAAACAAGTTGTAGGGTCACAGAGTATCTAAACAAAAAGATGAAAAATATTTGGTCAGTGGTGTGATCAAAGGTGCTATCAAAGTCATTGGAAAAGAAATGAATCAATTTCCTTTTTTTGCAATCAAAATGGTGGTTGCCATCTAGCTTGGGTTTTTGACTTCAGGGGATGTTGGTTCCATCAACAAACCCAATGCAATCAGGAAAGCCTTTGTTCTCCATTACTTGAGATATCTCCTTGCATTCTTCTTTGGTTGGCCAAGAAAGGACTGAGCAACGGAAAGGTAGGATAGCAAGCATGACTCTTTTGGTGTATAAGTCAATGCTTCCATAACTGACTGAGAATAGATTTTCCATTTGATGGATTGCTGCTCCATTTCAATTTGATCCCAATCTACAAAGAGCAACAGCAAGTTGGATGGCTGGATTGCGTTGAGGATTCCAAGAATTGTTCTGGAAGATGTGGTGGTCTAAAATCATCTCCAAAAGTTTCATGAATGAAGGCAATAGAGTTTGGAATAGTTGCTGGAAGCTTAATTTGGGGATGAGATGAAGCTTTTTCTTTTCATACATAGGGTTTTGGAGGGTGTGTATTCTTGGAACCATGTATTTCTTTTCCAAGAGAGAATTCAAAGCCAACCAAGTTGATTCCAAATCAAATTCTGAATCAGATTCTGAATGGCAGTCAAATACTAACAAAAGTTCAGTCAGCTTTTTTGCATTTTCAAATTGCTAGCGGGAAGTTTGATTGGACATGTTAAGAAAGATGGTGATGTGATGTGGGGTGATGAGATGATGGCATTTGTGTGAAGATGGAGATGTGAAAATGGATAGAGATGTGAAGCAATGAAGATGAGATGTTTTTGATGCAATGGAGATGCAACCGGTATGGATTTGCTGATGTGGATGGGTGTTTTAGATGTGATGGATGGTGGATGGATGCTGATGAATAAATGGTGGGTTTAATGGCAGGTTGGATGTTTGAAATCCACCATTTTCATGAAACCCGCCATTTTTAAATACACCAGTTAGGGGGTATGTAAATTTCAGAAACCCACCATTAAAAATGGCAGGTTTGGTCAAAAAAAATGGTGGGTTTTTAATGGCAGGTTTGCTAACTTTTATACGCCCTATTATATTTAATACCTTGGACCAGACATTTCACATAAAATTTAATCAAAGATAATTTATCTGACTTTTTAACCGTGATTTATTGTTAAATTCTTTTGCAGTTGATTTAAAAACCAATGCAGAATTAATGATCTATTATTTAAATCTTTTAAAGATACAAAACAAAGAATATATTAAAAATTATAAACCAACTTGTTGGTAAGCTTTAAGTCAAGCTGAGCAACTTAATATTTCTTCTACACATAAACACTTAGAGAAACTCCTTGAACAAGAAGATCTTGAGGAGCGTATCAACTTCCAGGCCTCATTAAGGAAACATAAAGCTTGGAATAAATACCGTATAAATTACTTTTTAAAATATAAAATTAAGTATAAAACTTATATTACCATATTATTTTTACTAAAATAATAGTAATATTTTTATTGACCAATAAAATATCTTTTCACCATCAGTGAACCCTCCCATTCCAGAAACCACCATCAATGAAGTTGATTTATTCAACCAAGAAGTCCCAGATATCTTTGGAGGCCCTGAAAATATTGATTGGATGGGTGAAGACCTCATTGGAACACACCAAGACCCCATAGAATTACCTATTAAGGACCAATTTAATCCCAATAAAGTCTTAGTACCTTTGAATATCAACTTATGTAAGTTTCAATAAACTCATTTGCATGTATTTTTCTTTAGGAAAATACTTATAAACATTTTATTAAACATGAATAGTGTCAGCTTGCTACTATGTACAGAGCAACCTGTCATAGCAACACAAAAACTATAAAAAATAAGAATATCTAAATTAACAAAAGAAGGAGTGAGAAATCCGTAAATATTATTGTAGAAATGGATTCCTCACCCAAAATTAGGTAGGGACACTCACTGACCCCACCCTTGAAATCCAAGTCCTTACATTTTTAAAATAATTAAAAAGAAAAGTACTAAAAATTACGACACCAGTATGGCACCTTTTTGCTATTTTAACATTTCACACGTGTTGTCACATATAGGGTTTACACTTAAAATTCACTCATAATTGAGGTGTTGTGTATATTTTAGGAGTTACACGCGGAAATTTGTTATGTCACGATTCCCGCGCGCATCCCCGCACCATTACATACCCCTACCTACTCATAGTAGCAGTCTCCCGCGTACTAGAGACCCGCGCGCAGCCAATTCTGCCACGCACGCAGGGGATCCCACCCCACGCGCATCTGAACTGACTGATCCCCGCGTCTGGATCCATCGTGACTAATCTGACAACCAGGTACCGCTCCAAAGAGCTAAAACCTAATTAGGGTTGCCTGGCATATGTAACAATTTACCATATGCATTATTAATAATCTAAAAAGATCAAAACTTAATTAAAATTAATAAAAATTAAGTTTAGTACATTTTTTAATAATAAATCAAAGATCAAGGATTACCACATAAATCATTGACTCTGATCTTTGAAGACCACAAAACACTACAAGGAGTGTTCATAAAAATTATTAAAAATTATCTACGTGATGAGCAGATAATGGGAAATTAGCAAACATTCACATATGATCACTTTAAATCAACACTAATAGTACAAATGAAGGATGAGTGCAGAATGATCAAATTTATGCCATAATAGATTAACAGATCCTGTGGCTAAAATAGTACAGAAATCCAGCTGATCTAAGGCCAGCTGATTAACAGCACCAATTGGAAGTTTTAATCTTGCTCTGACTGGCTTGCCAGCCTCAGCCCATGAGCAGAACCCTCTCTACGCGCCCTGAGAAGCTCAAAATCACCCCAAAAAGGTATTTATACAGACCTGTTTGGATCCATTATTCCATCATCAGTTTACCAGGAATTATTATTATCAATCAGAGACCGTGTCATTGTTATTCAAGTGCTTATAAATAATCTAAGAAATTGATTTATGACCAAGTCTGTAGTATCATTATTTATTTCTTAAAACCAATCAACCCTTGAAGTTAGTCAGGCAATCCACCCCATCTGCTCTGAAACCCTTCCTATTATTGCACGATTTTTGTAGTAAAGTGCTCAGAGTGAGTGTTTTCCTTCCTGTCTAGGTCATTGTGCTTTTATGCCCGGCCATTAGTGGAATAAGCCCTTTCTAAGGCACCCATCTTCATTCCAAGGTTCTTAAACTGCCTAAGGAGGCCCCTTGAAGAGAGGTTTCTTTGTCTGTAAAGACCCCCAGTAGTATAATACTGTGGCCCCTCTTTTATATACATATTGAAAACCTTTTATTACCAAACTGATTAAACTTTGGAACTGCTCTTATTATATTATTTATTTGAGCCTCTAAGCGTTTATTATTGGAATGATTATTATTATTATTCCAGTATTTTTATCACTCTCTGTAGCTAAAGGACTGCAAGGTTCCTGGTATCAGAGAGCTGACAAATAGAAATAACACAAGAGCCTCAGGGAGAATTCTCTCCTATGGATCTTTGCCAGGAGCACCCAGTAACCGTGAGACCACCAATAATGACAACCATGAGGGGACTGGAACCCGTGAATCAAATGTTTGTGGACAGGGAACAGCCCCAAATACTGTTTCCCTCCCCCAACCTAGAGCCGCAGAAGGTAGTAGAATTAAGCCCCCCTCCATTACAAGAAGGCTCCCTGCAGCCACCCCAGCAGAATCTGGCCAAGGAAGGCAGAATCAAAGACTTAGTCAGAGAGCACGTGAAATATTGGGAAGATCTCAAAGAAGCCCAAGCCAAGGAGGAAATGGTATCTATGAAAAAGATAATCTCCCAGGCAAAGGCCACCCAGATAGCTCTCCAGAAAATGATTGCAAGGAAAGAGGTAGAATCCTACATAGACAAGTGGAATTCTTGGGATCAATTAGCCCAACTGAAAGGCAGAGGATCAGGAAAGAAGAGATCTTCTTCCCAACCAAAGCCAAAGGGAAAGAAGGATTGGGATCAGATAATGTCCTTAGCTCAAAAATTGAAAACGTTGTACAGCAATTAGCCTCTAATTCTGAACCCAGTAACTTGTCTAAACCAACCTCTGATTTAATTACTTCCTTTTCTAATGATATTCCCCATAATTTCAAGATTGTTTGTGGAAATTTGGACAGTGTTTACACCCAAATGGATAAGATTAACCTCAGTAGTAGGCAAATTAATTAATGAAAAAACAAAATTTGGAGGAATGGAAGATATTAAAGAGCATACAGAAAAATTATTGGAGACAATCAATCAAGGTAAAATTAGACGGACTCAAACAATTGAGAATATGTTATCAGGTATCCAAGAATATTTTATTATGTCTTTTCAACCTTTAAAAGAAGAATTTGTAAATACTAGTAACAGATCCATTCTGTCACTTATTGAGAAATTTGATCTGCTTAATAATAAAGTGGACCTGCAACATAATCTGATCAAGAATGATCTGAGAGACTTGTAATTCCGTCTGACCAACCCCTTGGGGATTACCACAGAGGAACCAAAACCTCCCAGAAAAACAACTACTCCTTATGCACCACCCTTATTAGGAATGCATAGGAGTGACACCTTCAGGCCTAGTCCTAATCCTGAATGGAACAAGCCCTCAAAATTTTACCCCAATTTCTGAAAGGCCTAAGTTCTCCGGTGAAGGAGAATACAATCATATAAATTTCATTAAATTTATTGACTATACCATTAACTCTTATGACCTACCAGAAGCTATAGCTGCAGTCAGGCTGCCCGGACTATTTGAAGGAGTAGCTTTAGAATTTTTTATCATTAAAAGAGAAAAAGTAGGATCCTTACCATGGAGTTCTTGGAAACTTCCAATTAAAGAACAATTTGGTTCTAGAATGTGGAAAAGAAAAATGATGAAAAATTTTGAAAATTCCTCATTTGATCCCTCCAAGGATAAGCCTCACCAATGGTGCTTGGAACAGAAGAGAAGACTAGATTGCTTCTATCCAGATGCTGATAAAGAGGAAGTAAATGAAAGACTCCTCAACTTGTGCCCTGGAAATCTTAACCATAGTGTAAGATGCAGGATGAGTATGGATGCTGACTTGCCAACTCTAATCAATGTGTTATAAGAAGTCATAGACATGAATGGGTTAGACAAGAAAGTCCCTTCTAGACCCAAAGAGAACTAGAACATTAACAAAACAAGAGAACAACCCCCTCTGATAAATACCTCTGATAATAAGAAACCTAATGAGAATAGGGACAAAGAGAGGATTCCTGGAACTTGTTGGAATTTTAACAAGAAAGGGAATATAAGACAAGACTGCCCATTACCAAAAAGAAAGATAGCAGTCTTGGAAGAAGAGCAGGAGGTTGGAGGGAATCAGAACTATGAAGATATAGCTGATACTGAAGGATCCCTTTCTGAATGTGAATTGATCCTGACCAACCCTTTTAATGTAATAGATGGAGATATAGGCACTTCTATAGAAATCAATAACATCCATGGTGACTCTAGTTTTCCCCAACAATGGGACCCTACCATAATTCCTAGACATATCACAGATGTTAAGCCATTAACAGTTAAGCCTATGAGTGGTAAGAGTTATACCACTGGTCAAACTTGTTATGCAACAGGATTTTATAAAGGCAGACCTATAAGGTTATTACTCAATAGTGGGGCTTTCTTCTCATGTGTCTGTACTGAATTCTTAAACAAATGGGATCCCAATTGGAAAGAACACCTTTTGCCTGTCCCAAAAGCCAAGTTTATCTCTTGCAACTCTACCATGAATGCTATTGGAGTATGGACTGCTCCTATAATATTAGGCCATACTAAAGGATCTTTGAGAATACAAGTGGAATTTGTGGTATTGCTCAATGGATTATGTGACTAACTGATAATAGTAAATGATGCTTTATGTCTATATGGCATAGATGTGTTCCAGAGTAAAGGGATGTACTTCACAGTGGGTGGTAATTGGGACAAGAAGTTTAAGATATGCACCATCCAATCTAACTTCCCCTCTTCCACTTACCAAAAGCATTTAGAAGAATTCAATCAATAATACTTCTCTCAAGAAGCTCTAAATATGAAACTTACTGAGGAACAGAAGAAAGATATATTGACAGTCTGCTTTGAGAACAAAAATTCTTTCTGTACTAAAGATAACCCCATTGGTGATATCAAAGGACATTACATGGTAATAACATTGACTATTAATCCTCCTAATGCTCCAAAACTAAGAAGACCAGCTTATCCCTCTAGTCCTAAATCTAGAGTAGCATTTGAGGAACATATCCAAGAACTGATGAACTTACAAGTATTAAGGAAAGTAGGGCACAATGAACAAGTAGAAGTGACCACACCTGTAATCATAGGTTGGAATAATGATAAGTCAAGGATGGTAGGAGATTTCAGACTGCTCAATAATTACACTCAGGCAGATTATTATCCTATACCCCAGATTGATCATGCCCTACATAACTTTTCCAAAGCCAAATATATCACTACTATGGAAATGCTTAAAGGTTTCCAACAGATACCTATAAGCCCTGAAAGCCGAAATTTAATGAGAATAATCTGTCATTTGGGAATATATGGATATCTCAGGATGCCCTTTGGTATAAAGAATGCCCCATCACACTTCCAGAGAACAATGGATACAGTTCTAGGTACTTACATCAGACAAGGGTGGATGATGGGATATATAGATGATGTTATCATATATTCTGATGATTTGGATACTCATTTGAACCAAATAAGATTAGTACTCCAAACTATCTCCAAAGCAGTATTAAAAGTATCCATGAAGAAATGCAACTTTGGATATGGAGAATTGAAAGCTCTAGGGCATATATTCTCTGGTCTAACTCTAGCTGCTGATCAAAATAAGATAGCTGCTGTCATGAACAGACCCATGCCTCAAAATAAAACAGAGTTACTTTCATTCATTATTTTTTACAGTTACCACAGACAGTAAATCCCCAAGTTTGCTATGCTAACTAAAAATCTGTATGAAATATGCCACAATAACACTCTCTTTGAAATGACACATGAGAGATTGAAAAACTAAAAGGAATTGAAAATAGCTATGACCTCCACTCATCTACTCATTCAACCAGATTACTCCAAACCTTTTGAACTTTACCTTGAAGCCTGTATGGAAGTTCTAGGGGCTTCTCTACATCAAGAAATAATAGAAGAAGGAAAACCAGTGGAGAAACCAGTACTCTTCATATCTAGACAGGTCAAAGATACAGAAAGGAGATATTGAGCCAGTTAGATGGAATGCTTGGCTCTAGTATGGGCTTTAGAAAAGCTAAACTATTACTTAGAAGGAACCACTTTCCAAGTGATCACAGACTGTAATGCTGTGAGAACTCTCATGAACATGAAGACCCCCAGCAGACATATGCTCAGGTGGCAAATTACTATACAACAGTATAGAGGCCAGATGACTATAGGGCATAAAGCTGGAGCTAAACACCAGAATGCTAATAGTCTAAGTAGGAATGCTTTGCCTAATGACTCTAGCAATCCAGCATTTGACCCTGAGGATCAAGATATCTTTCCTATCTTGAACATCAATTTTTTTGCATTAGATGCTCCAATCATGGGGATCCACTTATGTGAATTAGATACTGCTTTCTTCAATCTATTGAGGGCCCACTACCTGATATCAAGCTTCTGATTAACATTATGGAATTTGTATCCCCAGAAGGAGCTCTGATAAATAGTTTACCTGCTTCATTACTTTAACCCTATAAAGCAGGAAGGTTTACTTTTTGGGATGGTCTCCTTTACTACAGACACCAACATTCCAGTGTATTGGTACTAAGTGACAAAGAACATATACAACACATAATCCAGGAATGCCATGACAACTGTTCATCAGGGCATCTATCCACTGAAATAACCTTGGAGAAAGTAAAAAAGACTGCTTGGTTGATAGACTGGAAAGAAATCACTATCAAGTATGTTACTAGCTGTGAGACTTGCCAAAAATTTAATATAACTACTGGAAAAGGGTTTGGACTCCTACAGAAGATCTCTGAACCCAAAACTAGATGGGAAATCATTAATATGGATTTTTCACGGGCCTCTCCCCTGGAGCTACTCATTCATATAACTCTGTCCTGGTTATAGTTGACAGATATTCCAAAAAGGCAAAATTCTTACCTAACCACAAAGAAGATAGTGCTATGGATGTAGCTTTACTATTCTGGAATAGGATCATATCTGATGTGGGTATACCCAAGATTATAATCAGTGACAGAAACCCCAAATTCACCTTTGATTTTTGGAGGAATCTACATGATATACTGGGTACTACTCTAGCATTTTCTACAGCATACCATCCCCAAACTGACGGATTAGCTGAAAGGATGATACAGACCCTAGAAGATATGCTAAGGAGGTTCTGTAGCTTTGATCTAGAATACAAAAACTCAGATGTTTATTGCCATGATTGGGTAAACCTACTCCCAGCCCTAGAAATGGCTTATAACAGCAGTAAACATTCTACTACCAAAGAAGCTCCTTACATACTAGAAAGAGGATGGATTCCAAAACTCCCTAGGAATAACTCAAACTATAACTTAGCCACCATTCATCCAACATCTCTTGACTTTAAGAAAATGATAGACCTGGAAAATAATCATGCTCAGAAATGTGAAGAAGAAGCAGTGGAATAAAACAAAAAGAGATGGGACAAATCACACAGAGAACCTGAATTTAAAATAGGAGATCAGATCTTGATATCAACTGCCTGTTAGAATCCAAAATGTAGTTGTGCACTATGGGATTTGAACCCATGACCTCAACATTCATGAGTGATGCTTTAACCACTAAGCTAAGTGCACCATTGCCAGATGGGCCATTTTGCCTGTCCACTCAACAAGGGTTTGCTTGTGATGAGCTGTAAAGACCTGATGTGTTGTTTGAAAATGCTGTTCAGGCTTTCAGTACCAAGACTTAGAATCCTTGGATGGCAGTCAGCATAAGAGCAGATTTGACTCCAACACTCCCCCTTGCTCTGTGCATGGTGCATACAGCTATTCACAACTCAAGTTGGTTCTGGTCATCTTGTCTTTTTCCACCTGTTTGGGTGTGCCGTTGGGCTGAAGACTCTTGCTACCATGTTAGAATCCAAAATGTAGTTGTGCACTATGGGATTTGAACCCATGACCTCAACATTCATGAGTGATTCTTTAACCACTAAACTAAGTGCGCCATTGCCGGATGGGCCATTGTTCCTGTCCACTCAACAAGGGTTTGCTTGGGTTTAGCTGTAAAGACCTGATGTGTTGTTTGACAATGCTGTTCAGGCTTTCAGTACCAAGACTTAGAATCCTTGGATGGCAGTCTGCATAAGAGCAGATTTGACTCCAACACTGCCAACTTCAACAATTTAGCAAGTAATAGAAAGCTGAAACCAGCCTTTGTTGGAACATTTGTTATCAAAAAAAATGCATGGTAAAAATGCTGTAGAAGTAATACTGGGTGAAGAATTATCAAGAAAACGCCCAGTATTTACTTTTAGCCTAGTAAAACACTTTCAACCAAGAGAAGGTAGCAACCTCTCTCCAGCAATGATCCCAATAGAACCTAACCCTGTGAAAGAAAAAGGGAAGGTCAGCAGGATATTGAGAAACAAGAAAGAGAGAGTGCAAGGAAAAGATGTTAGATTATACTTAGTGTGATACAAAGGATAATCTGCAGACAAAGATGAATGGTTACCAGAGAATAATATACCTGATGGACCAATAAATCTCAAAAACTACAGAGCCAGCAAAAGCAACTGAAACACACATGGAATTAATTTTTTCCCAACATGCTCCAGATTTTTTTCAGATATGGCAATATCTTGGAGCGGGAAAATGTCAGCTTCCTACTATTGCAGAGCAAGCTGCAAAAGTAAAAAAAATAACATAAAAATCAATAATATTAAAATTAACCTAAAAAGGAGTAGGAAAACCATAAATATCATTGCAAAAATGGATTCTCCACCCAAAATTAGGTATGGTCATTCACTGACCCACCCTTGAATTCCAACTCCTTATATTTTTTAAATAATTAAGAAAGGAAAGACCAAAATACCACAGCACCATTATGGTACCTTTTTTGCCAATTAAATATTTCACATGTATTTTCACGTATAGGTTTCACACCTAAAATTCAGTCAGAATTGAGGTGTTGTGTATATTTTAGGAGTTACAGATGGAAATGTGTTCTGTCACAATTCCCACATGCAGCTGTGGCTGACATGCAGCACTTTCACCCTGTCAAATTTGTGTACGCAGCCCCAGGCCTCTGACAAGTACACAGCCTTGGGACTACAAGTTGACAAAGTGACCGGCGGCCTGAGAAACCTAGGTACCGCGTAAACATTCTACAACCTACACAGGAACATTCTACATATGTAATAAATGTTCCCTTGGATAGTAGATAGTCTAAAAATACATAAAAATATATAAAAATACCTAAATAACCTTTATATGTATTTTTTATTAAATATAATTTAAAATACCAAGAATGTCAAAAATGAGATAATGAATATTTCTAAAAATATATTAAAATAATTCAATATGCAATTATGAGAACTACAAGAAATTAGTATTTTTTGGCATACTAAGGAAACTAATGATGTAAAAATATTACATAAATACTCATGACTTATATTTTTAAATAATTATTTTTAGTAAATCAACTAAAATTCAAAAATAAGGAGTAAAATCAATGTCATGACTTTACTCCACTTAATTAATACATAATTAGAACTCACCTGACATCAGACTATCCATAGGAACGTTTATTAAAACAATTATCAACTTACTGGGAACATTTAATAAGGATAATTAATTAAATAATAAATAAAATTAACACATTAGTGTTATTCACACGTTCAAACATCAATTATAAAGTAGAATAATTCCCATACCCTGTGGAATTAGATGTTACCTGTGCTACAGTACCAAGAACACTTGACAGGCTGCCACTTTTTACCCTTCTAGCCTCAGTGTCCGTCCCTTTGAGCCCCTGTACCGCTCAGAAGGACAATATTGGGACTCAAAAAGCTATAAATAAAGAGCTCTTTTGAGGATATTGATACCCAGAGACCCAGTTATATTTACATCCAGAAACCATGCCAAGGTAATCAAATACTTATAAGTGATAAGTAAGTGATTTATGGTTTTATTGTGATTAATAATAACCTTCCCGAACCCTTTTTATCAATTTAAACTGCTGAACAACCTTATAACCCCAGTAAACAGATTTAACCCATCAGTGCATGTCCCAAACAGGTACCCAAAGGATTTAATAATATACCAGTGAGTCTCATTATCCTTTCTATTTTGTGGCAGCTTGGTTACAAAGCCCTGCCACTCCACCGTGTATTTTATATACATATTATCTTTGGGCAATATATCTTTTAAGAATATAAAGTAAAGGTTCCAAAGTAACCAGGCCTACGTGTTTTCATACTAAATTCCCTGAAGATAGGTGTTAAAGATCCCCAAAATAATTGTGGCACCTCTGTTAATTTATTTAATAATCAATTTATTAATATTGATTTATAACATTAAACCATATCCAAACCAATCAACCTTTCAATAAGCTTTATCCAAATATTTTTAAGATTTTTGCTGCATTAACTGAATAATATATTTATTATTTATTCTATCACCTCTGGTAGCTAAAGGATAGCAATGATCTTGGCATCCAGGAGGCTGACAGTGATGATGTGGAATGATTTGTGGTTGAGGAAATGAAAGCCTTTAAATACTTTATTTGAAAAAAACCATTTATTTTCAGGTAACTCTTACAAGTCTGATGTGAAATAAGTGGCTTTTTATGATTTTTAATGGTGTATTTGGGTTGAAAATTGCCCTTAAAAAATGGCAGGTTTGGTTAACTCTGATAAACCCTATTTAGAGCTCCAACAGAACCATCACTGAAATAGCTAGATCACTGCTCCATGACTTGGCCCTACCACAGAATCCCTGGAGCTATGCTTTTAGAAATGCTAACTTAATTTTTCATAAACTTATCCATGAGAATTATACCATGACCCCTCAAAAGGCAGCCTTTGGTTTCAAACTGGACATAGACAGTTTAAGGGTTTTTGGACTCTGGACATATGTATATGATCACACCCACATCAAACAATTTGCTCCCTGTGGGAAGAAGATGTAACATCTTGGGTGCTGTCATGAGTCCAAGCAATGGTATGTTTTAGATGAAATCACGGGGAAGGTTGTTAAAGCACTATCAGCAAGATTTATGTAAGACATTCAGAATCATCAGCCATGGTTGGATGCAATCAAGATTGCTGCCTTGGGAGATTCCCAGTTGGGGAACAAGCTCAACAAACAAGATGTGTTTATGGCTCACCTTATGTCAATTTTCATGCACAATCTGGCCAACCCTTCCAACAATGAGGTGGTTAATTTTGACAAAGCTCAGGAATGGAAGGAGTCAATGGGGGAGGAAGTACAGGACTTTCACTTGATAGGCATTTTTGAGGAGGTTGATCTACCAGTACCATAGGAGAGGATTTTGGGCATGAAATGGGTATTGGTGAAGAAAAGAAATCAGATGAGTGAGCTCTTGCAAAGAAAAAGTAGGCTGGTTTCTCAAGGATTCCACCAGATCCAGGGATTTAGCTATGTAGAAACATTTGCCCCTACACCCATTTTTGTCTAACTGAGGACAGCTTTGACCAAAGCTACCAAAATTAATTGGCAGGTGGCAACCTTTGACATCAAAACAGCATTCCTGCACTCAAAAATTGATGAAGAGCTCTATGTACAGAATCTGCCTGGGGTGAAGGTCACACCAGGGAAGATCCTCAAGTTGAAGAAGTCACTCTATGGCACTAAACAAGCAGGGTGTTGCTGGTGGTTACATTTCAAGGTAGTGCTGGAATGGTTTGGCTTCAAACCAAATACCATGGATCAGAGCACCTACTCATGGGATGATGGGAGTGATCAGGCATTCCTTTGGGTTCACATGGATGATGGCCTCTTGACTGCAAGCTCCAGAAAAGCCATGACATTGCTGGCACAGTGCCTAAGCAATGCCCTAACGCTCAAGTGGGACAATGAAATCGGATCTATTGTAGGCGTCCAGGTGGACAAAACTGAGCTTGGCTTTTGTCTACACCAGCAGGTACTCATACAAAAACTTTTGGACCTGGACAAAGCGGCAATGCCACCAAGCACCCCTTTCCTTGACACCAACCTACAGTCAACTTTCTCCAGTGACCTAGCCAAGACCTTGGATGTGGAATGCCGCAGGTATATTGGCATACTACTTTGACCAACTACTCCCCTGCAATGGTTGAGGTTGCGTAAGGCCCCATTCCTCCTTGACACAGCCCCCAAACTTCGGTACGGACTACTTTGGCGCGCCATGGGGGGTTTTGAGGCATCGTTGGCGTGCCATGGCAACGCCATTTGGCGCGCCAAACGTGCTACGCCGCCAACCCGAGCTGGCTGGCTTCATCGTTTACAAATCTGACTTACTTGAGAGCGATGCCCAGAACCTTTGGAAGGATTGTAGGAGCTTCAATAGGTATGAAAACATATCCAGTAGCCCACCATGCCCCATCATTCCACCCACATGCTCAGGTACCGGGCATCTAGAGATCCCACTGTCGGAGGGGGGATAAGATCCCAAGTATTTCTGCATGCAAGATGACTGAGATTGAATTGAGTGAGCAACCCGCTGACGACTGCCCAAAAGTGAGGGAAGTTAACGCGCCAGCTGAGCTCCTACTTTTATGAGATCGACGATGATCAGAATCGTAATCGCAAAAGAGATAGAGTAGGATGGATTGATTAAGTTGGCGCGCGGTGTGACAACATGACTTCTTTTCTTAACCAAAAAAAAAGTCACACATTTCAAGAAACACGTTGATGATACCGGGAGCGAGAGAAGGGTGAAGTGAAGATCGAGTCAGATCGAGTCAGATCTCGCTAGGGGTCAAGATCATCCCCAACATCACACGCATCGAAAGAAACTTGCTTCTATTGTGGAGGAGAGGGAGGGGGTATTGCGGAGAATGGATTGAGATCGATCGCATAGATCAAGTTCAAACTAAGGTGTAACCTGTGTGCTCGTCATGTAGGTACATGGCATAGATAAATTGGTCCGTAGATTATTAGTTGATCCAATGAATGATAGAAAAAAATAATACAAGACGGATGTCATCATCTAGTTGGAGACGCAGCAGAAAACAAGGTTTGAGATCAAAGAATCTACGAGAAAAGAGGAATGGAAGGGTGTGAATAATACAAGGTCGAAACAGAGGAGCGAAAGAGATCGTGATGGAGATCGTAGGATATGAGATATTTATCAGCTAATCAAACAAGTTCCGTCTGGAGAAGATGCCTTCAGAAAGCGGAATGAGAGGGGAAAAAATTATAATAGATAAAGCATGTGAGGTCTAACATAAGGAGTGACATGAAATGTGCATCCTGGGGGCCACGGGTTAGAGGAGAGATCTATGAAGGCAAAAAGTCCATTTCTATTTTGAGCGGGCAGGGCTGGGAGAGCGGATGGTTTTGAAACCAAGTGATGTAACAAAAGAAAGAAAATAAACAAGAGATCCATCATCCACCCCCCAGGTAGAACCGAGGATACAGGGAAGTTGGATGGGAGCCATCGAGCATCAGGTCAACAAGATGATCGTGGACTACCACGACTAAGGCGGGGTTGATGAATGAGTTTTTTTGGTTTTTAATCTGACGCCAAAAGTTCATCCTCAGGGATGATTTCAAGGATATCTACTCATCGTAAGTGAGAGGGTAGGATGAGTCAGAGGAAGGGTTGAAGATCGGATGACGGTCATAGTTCCCGAATCGATCCCAGTCATAAGGGATAGGATCGACTGGGGTATCTGAGTCGATATCGAGTGGACTAGAAGCACTTGAGGATGATGCGGATGAACCTGAGGATGAATTGGAATTGTTTTTTAGATGTCGGACGGTACGTTTGCGCAACAGTTTATGGATCGAGGTCTTAAGGCTACCAGCGGAGGCGGGGTGAGTTGGAGTCAAGTTTCCGGGTGAGTTAGAAGAATGGATTGAGTTCATGCTGGGCTGGGTGAGGATGGGATGAGGAGGCGCAGGACGAGTGCGTTTGACTGGTAAAGTGACATGATAGAGCGTAGGCTGATATGGGGGAGTTGAGGCGGAAAGGGTTTTTTTTTGTTCGTTTGATTAGTCAAGAACAAATTGAAGGGGGAGGAGGTGGAAAGAAGGGGTGGGGATGATGATGATGAGGGAGTGGGGGGAGGGGGGGAGACTGACGATGATGGGAGATGAAGATGGATGCTGGGATTGATCGGTAGCATCCCAGATGAAGTTATTAAGATCTTCACCGGGGGTGGATGGATGATATGAGGCTGAGCTAAGATCTTGAGACAGGTGAGTTTGAATGGGGTAGAGAGGGTGAATAGGGGATTGCCTTTGACGGATGATGGAGGGTAACTGGGAGAGCATAGGAAATCGGGGTTTGTTAGGCGATGGGGAGAGGATAGAGGACCAATTGTGGCGTCTTTGAAGGAGGGGGGATCGATCGGAAGCTGAGGAGAGTGGAGGCGGGGGAGGAGAATGAGGATGAGAGGGATGATGATCGTAGTAGTCGATGTTATGATGGTTGCTGATCATTTTCGATGAATAAATGGATGATGATGAGGATGATTTTAATTGTTGTTGTTGAGCTTGAGTGAGAGGAAATGTGTAGATGGAGTACAGATTGGTTGGTCCCTTTTCCTGGTCGAGTGGATGTGAGAAGCAGAGTTCTAGACCTTGCTTGGGATGAGGTGAATGAGTTGAGTGTAAGTGGTAAGTATGTAATTGGACTTGCGCAAGTAAGTCTCTAAGCCTCGCAGGACATTCAAGTCTCCATGATGATCAAGATGATAGCCGCTGGGACGTTGGGATGATTTAGTTCAATAGAGACTAGGAGAATTATCGAGGAATCGAATCCAGTCTGGGGTTAGATTGATGAACTGGAAGATGTTGAAGGAGTTACTAATTATAGTATCATTTTCGCAGACTGGGATTAGAGTGTGAAGACATAGATAGAATTAAATAAATATAAGTTCATCTTCATGATGATGATGATGATGATGATGATGTTGATGATGATGATGTTGATGATGATGATGATGATGATGATGATGATGATCCGGAGAAGGCTTGGGAATATTCGGTGGATGTGGTTGTGGATGTAAGAATATGTAACCAGTATGGTCTGAACCGATCAGACCCAAACTGGGATGTACTGTGGGATTAGCAGTCCAGACCCAGTCATCATGAGGAACTGATCATGGCTGACCCAGTCATGATGGACAGCTAGTTTCGAAGTGACCGAGTAAAATTTGATCCAGTTAGTAGCTGTGTATCAGAAATATTGATTGGTCCTTCGACCCAGCTACCAAATCTGCAGTTTAGAAATTAGCCAAACATTTGAGCAACCAGTGCCACATGAAGATATTCCAAGTATTTAAATATTTAAATATTATGTATGTAACACCAAGACCAGTACAAGTTAAAATACTCTCGACAGCTCCTCCGACGATGTTCCGTGGGATTAGACTACCAGTCAAACTGGAATCTGGTGGGATTTGGATATGGGTCTCCGATCAGCACGGCGAAGGACAGGAGGGGAGAGCTCAACTAGGCGTCTTGAATCTTGATGACCATGACTCAATAATAATCGACTTGGTGTCCGTCGGGGTGGATCGATTGGTAATGAAAGTCTGATCCAGTCCAAAGCGATGGATCGATGGTAGGACTCTTCTACGCATGACGTCTCCCACCCCCAGTTCATGAATTCAACTATCTCATGTCGGCTACTTCATACACTACCATCTACTCTCTGGCGTCATGTCTACTAATTTGTTTGATTTTTAGTTCTCGTTTTAAATAAAAGTGCTATCGATTTTTTTTTTCCGGCTATTTAATAATCTGGTAATGGATACAAGAAATGAATGATGAATAGAGCATCTCCAATCCTAATCGGAGAGGGCTTGACTTTTAGGTGTAACATGGGACTCGCTAGTCAAAAAAAAAAACCCCGAGCAAACATCAGCCAGCGAGCGATTTCACACGGGTGTTTCAAAGTCACCCACTCCACAAGGCCGCAGCAGCTAGCTTGGAACCCATAACACCCAATTTTGTGTGCCACAACACAGGTCACTCTAGCTGGGCTCACCTTATTGTCTGAAAAATTAACCTCAACCTTGATGATTAAACACCACCAGCCATCCAGCTTCTGCTAACAAATCAAATCCGATGGAGCTGGGTGGAGTAGGTATATATTGGAAGATTGAAAGTGAGATGTGATGGAGAGAGATAGGGGGATATGAATCATGGAATGGAGATGTGGTGGTTGGAGAAAGGGTATACTACAATATATGACCAAATGGTACACACATGCACACAAGCACTTGGTAACCATCAATTATGATCTCCAAGAAGGTGCAACCCACTCAACCTGCTATTTGATTTTGAAAAGATTTCAAATATTGTTTGAAATTTTTTGAAAGTTTCAATGATTTATTTTTTTTGAGCAATACACCGTTTTTTGGCATGCACAGGTCCACACACCAATACTTTTGACATGCATAGGTTTCATGAACCAATATTTATGGAACGCACACATCCACATGCCAAAAAATGGTGTAGAAAGTTTATTTTTGGGTGTGTTGGCCTGTGCATGCAAATAATATTGATGTGAAGACCTGTGCATGCCAAAATATTTAGCATTTGGGGCGCACATCCCAAAAAAATGGTGTGAAATTAGTAATCTATTGGAATAAAAATAGCCGCACCCCAAATAAATACTATGGATATGTTGAACATTTTCCACCAAATAAAAATTGAAGCAGAAATTAGGAAATTTGTGAGGATTATATTCAATCTGCAAATCTATGAGTATACCAGAGTGCCATTTGAATTAAAGCATGATACTTCCCACATTCAGAGAATGATAGACACTATCTTTTGACATTTTGTACATCAAGTTGGATGATGGTCTATATAAGCAATTGTTTAATTCATAAAGAATGATGATAAATTCAGTTAAAGAAATTGAAATGAGTTCTCAAAACTTTGGCTGAAGAAGGCCTTAAAATATCCCTGAGTAAGTTCAACTTTGGATATGGAGAATTGAAAGTTTTAGGACACAAAGTATCAGGACTGTCCCTGGAAATGGATCAAAACAGAGTGGCTGCTGTCATGAATTTTCCTATCTCAAAAAATAGAAAAGTAATAATATCCTTTTTAAGCTTCTGCCATTCATGTAAAGATTTGATTTCAAACTTTGCAGTCATAAATAATATTCTGTACAGAATTTATTGAAAAAATACCATGTAGTGCTTAAAGCCCATCCATTTGGGCAGCAGCTAAATTTATTCAAGATTTTTGTCAGGCACACATGGCACCACAATGGGACTTGGCCTGATGAGGACGCGTGCAAAAATTCTGAATCTACCTTGCCAGTTTCTCAATTCCACAAATGCAACAGGAAGGTAAAAACTGGTTGAAAATACAGAATTCAGATGGTCAGAATTCAACAAAATACCATATTTGGACCCTTTCAAGAGTTTTTTCCTGGAAGTGATACAAAAATGGTAGAAAGGTGTCCTTCAACACCATTTTTGGTATTTTTGGTGCATAATTTGCATAAAAAATGATTCAGATGAGAGAAATGCACTCACCAGAACTAAAAAGATTCAAATCTTTCATATTTTGTTGGATTTTGTAGCACTTACTTGGCTGACATCAATGCCCCATGGACTTGGTAGCGCAGAGAATGCAAATTTTAAGGCAAGTGAATGGTGTTTTCTCTTTGCAATTCACATGAAATTTTGTTTATTTCATTCTTTTCTCAATGCAAGCAACATGTAAAAAGACTTGGTAACTCATAATGAATTTCTTGAGAACCTCTCTGAGTTGATTGGGTGTACCAATATTGTTGGAAAAGCATCCAACTAAAAAGATGATAGTGTCCAGTTTTTGGAGTCATGCATGAAATATACAACAAATTTGGTTAAAATTTTTAGTAACTACACAGTATTACCTAACCAAAATTATGCTTTGAATATTTCCAATAAAATGAGATGGTGAAAACCAAGGATGAACTTTCTAAATTTTCCAGAGAATGTATTATTGCATTAATTAAAAATTGCAATTCAAAAAAAAGCTCAAGTGAGTTCACTTGATCAATATAATCATACAAAATTTTGACAAATGATTTCCAATTGCAGAGAAATGGGGAGAGACAAAATTATGAAACAATTATTTCAGCTTCATCAGTTTGAGGAAAAAATTACCTTTGAAGCTGCTATGTCAGAAGAAAGTTGCAATTAATCTTGTAATTTGAAGATTCAAATTTAAATTGGGGTCTACAAAGAAATAATTCATTGTTTGGGTGAGTCAATCCCCAAATTAAGTGCCAATTATGAATACCCCCATCAGAGGGATCAATCATCTTACCAGCTAATGCAATTAATGTTTCTAACCTGTAATGTTTCCAGAACTGGATATTGTCACCCACAAAGCCAAAAAACTGTGTTGAATAAATTTAAAACAGAAAAAATCATTATGGGCATGTGGAAAGGATAATATTCTTTTAATAGGATGTAAATAAAGTATGTTTTCAGATCTTTCAAGCAGAGGAAGTGAAAAGGGACAAATAAAACTTGAGGTTTGGCTGAGGAAATGCATTGTGATGCAGGAAGGGACCAAAATATTTCCCATATGGTGACATAGTTATGCCATGTGCCCATTTCCCTCTGTTGGCTGGTCACTTGGTACACCTCATCCTAGCTATCTCATTTGGCCTCTGACCACTTTATCACCTACTCCCTTCTACATCCTCAATCCAATTCATATTGATGTTGATGCTCCAGTGTAATTTTCATGATTCTACCATAACTTGAAAATATTGTTTTTTTTTTCTGTTTCCTTTTGAATTGCGCACTTTAGAGTATTTTTTGTTTTTTTATAAATGTTTAGTTTTTTAATTTCAATTGTTTGATTTCCTCAATGGGAGTATACGTTTTTTCATAAAAAATAAGAAGTTTTTTTGAAATATTTAACTTTGATAATTGTTTGTGCCTTCCTTTTTTTTATGATGTCATTTTTTGTTACACTAACACATGTACTTACAATTCCATAGATACACACATACATGCTGAATTGAAAGAAAAGAGATTGGCAATTCAGGGGGGGGGATAACATTTTATTTCTTTGTGGGCCTACAAATGAATTCAAAAAATTTCAATTAATCTCAAGGAAATAAGAACAAAAAAAAAAAAAGATTTTGGGTTTAATCAGATTTCATAGAGGAACAGCTTGAAAGAAATTCCAACCATTGGATTTTTTTGAAAAGGATATGGGCAAAAATACCACCAAAGATTTCAGAACCATACCTGAGTTTGATCAGGAGTATCAAACTTTCTGGCATGTCTGTCCTCCACATGAGTTTCCACTATCTCCATTTCTCCATTGGTATATCATACTCCTCCTATTTTTCTCCCTCTTCATTGCCATTGGAAAATTATAAATCAATGATCCGGAAATCAATGTTTTTGGGGTCATTGCTTTTTTATTCTTGATTGTCTTCATCAAAAATATCACATGATAAATCATATGGCTTGGCTGCCCAACTCCAATTCTTCTTGGTGAATTTTTTTTTTCATTCAGTCTCTAATAACTTTCACCCTTTCCCAATAATGAAATGATTGGATTTGGCAAGAAATTAATGTTCTGGTTTCCAGAAAGTTTGAATTTTTTGAGCAGGGAGATGGTTTTTGGACAAACCAGTTCTGAAACAGGAAATTGAGAGATGCTTATTTTCCTGGGGAAAGAGATTCTTGAGTGGCTTTTTGGCCTGGAATATTCTTTGAGCTTGATTTTTTTCCATTTGGAATTCTGAATATCTCACATTTCTTCATTAAACCTCCAGAAGAATATTTTTTCTTCCTCAGATCAAAATGGTAGTTTCTTGAAAATATGCACATACTTATTGGGTATTTATTCATCATTTCTGCAGGATTGAATCTTCTTGAAAATCTTTTTGTTTTTTTAGGAAGATTTTTCATGACAAAAAACTTGTATTGTGCATCAAAAAGCTGAATCAGAAATAAGAAATAAGTGAACCATGAAGACCTTTTTGGAGCTAAAATTTAATTTACCTTTGAAAAGTGCATTGAATAAATTATTTTCCTCATAAAAATCATGCTTTCCAGGTTATCTTACCTCATTGAAAAACCTATGAGCCATGTAATGGTGCACATAGTGATTATGAGCACACCCAATTAGCTCAAGATTGGTACCTAATTTCTCATTAAAATTCATGAAGGAATAAAGCTTCACAAAAAAAGCTTTGAGGAAGGTGATAAAATAAAAAAAATTAACAGGCCTCCTTGAACAGGAATTATGGCTTTTCATCAAGTGCTTCAGCCCATAAATGTAATCTAATTTTGGACTTTGAGACTTGTATGTAGCTGATGAAAACCTTGTTGAAAGGGATTATAAATTTCCAAATATTCATAAATCATTCATTGTATTCTTTTAGAAAATTGATTGAAGCCAAAGTAGCATGATGTGAATGTAAAATTCTTCCTGATCAGATTATTTTTAGAAGCCATTTTGATTTCCAATTTGTTCAAGAAAACATAGAAAAATCAATTTGGTTTTCTAAAAACTAGCATTCTGATCTCTCAGTATTATCTTCATTGGATTATTATTTGATACAGAGCTGGGGTTGGGAGGGGTTTATGAGAAATTTAATCTTTTTAGGGGGGGGGGGGTCTGGGCCAGATTCAAGGCTTTAAATAAACTTTGGGGATTTGAGTTCTGGTAATGGCAGATCTTGTGTTAGAGCTTGCAACTAATATGATGGAGGAGTTAGAAATTTTAGTTTTCTTCTTGGTCTTGACATTTCAAGAGGCAGTTTCTTAGGCTTGGGAAAATTCAATATCAATTCCTGGAGCACTGAAGTGCTCAAAAAGTTTGGATAGCTCTTTATATCTATCAGATAGATGATTTTGAAAATCTGTATGAATTATGATTGATGGTGAAGTGATATCTAACGACTTGGAGGATGGGGGGCAGGCAATGGAAGGAAATGAGTAGGCTATTTTTATAGCCTGTGTTCATTTGAAGTGCAGTTTCTGAAGCTTGTGAAGGTTGTTTGGATTGGCTTTACTCAGAGTGTGGCATCATTTTGGGTGATAAAAAAGCTAATATATCCCAAGTTCATTGGTCAATCAGGTGAGATTATTTTTTCACCTTCTGTTTCATGGTGGATGATTATTCATGCAATGAAAAAAATATTATGGTTTGGTTGCATGCATTGTGGCTGGTACTTTCATATACATGCAAATTTCAACTGATGTGAATATGTGGTTCCTGAATCCCCCGGCTGAGTTGCCTCACAAAATGGGGCAGCTTAATTCAGCCATTTGCACATAGTGCGTATCAGATTGAAAGAATATGTTACATATTTGAATAATTATGATTATTCAAAATAGAAGAAATAAAGGAATAAAAATGAAAATGCATCACACAAAAATAACCCATATATAACATAAACATCCCAGGCTATTAGAAAGCCAAATAATTTACCAATATCACAACAATGATGAAAAAGGGCTTCATTTTAGAAAAATGATTTGTTTAAAATTAGCTGAGAATGAGAAAAAAAAAATTAGAGGAAAGAGTTCCTGTCTCTTCATGGCACAGAACCAGAAAAAACTGAGTGAATTTAGGCCCCAAGAATAGTAATTGCAAAATTATATTTTGGAAATTTCATTTTTGATTATTTGACCATTGGCAAATTAAATAAAAGATTGGATAGGGAAGAATCAATCATTATCCAACCTTTTGGAGAGGAAATGGAGGCATGAAATTTAATAATTTCAGCTATGAGGATGAAGAATGACCATCTTGTTGGATATTCTAGCCTGGTGTATTGTGTAGTACCTTGGAGGTGATAAAAATCAATTGGACACACCTATAAAACTAAACTTATTATTGAAATAAACCAACATCAAATATCCAATACCACTGGGTGTGAGGGAATACAGTGAATTTAAAACATCTTGACATTGCCCAAGGTCTTGGAGACAATGATTCAACAGGCCAAATTTTCACTAAACTTGAGAGGTTACAGGAAGTATTTGAGAAGATAGTAACCTGCTAGTAGTTGTGGGAAGATATTGCTGACGGAATGATGGTAATGATCCTTTCTGTTTATGTGGAGGGGTGTATGAAATTTTTGCATGATGGCGGATGCAGATGAATGAATGGTGTGTTTGAATTCAAAATCCACAATTTTGATGAAAACCATAATTTTGAAATACACCAGTTGCAGGTTATTTGCATTGAAGAAGCCCACCATTAAAATTGGCTAGTTTGGTAAAAAAAATTGCAGGTTTCTAAAGGAAGATTTGTTCAATGTGATACACTCTATTATTTATTATTTATTATTCATTATTAATTGATTATTATTCATTGTTTATTATTCATTATTCATTGTTTATTATTCATTATTCATTGTTTATTGTTTATTATTTATTATTTATTATTTATTATTTATCATTTATCATTTATTATTTATTATTTATCATTTATCATTTATCATTTATTATTTATTATTTATTATTTATTATTTATTATTTATTATTTATTATTTATTATTTATTATTTATTATTTATTATTTATTATTTATTATTTATTATTTATTATTTATTATTTATTATTTATTATTTATTATTTATTATTTATTATTTATTATTTATTATTTATTATTTATTATTTATTATTTATTATTTATTATTTATTATTTATTATTTATTATTTATTATTTATTATTTATTATTTATTATTTATTATTTATTATTTATTATTTATTATTTATTATTTATTATTTATTATTTATTATTTATTATTTATTATTTATTATTTATTATTTATTATTTATTATTTATTATTTATTATTTATTATTTATTATTTATTATTTATTATTTATTATTTATTATTTATTATTTATTATTTATTATTTATTATTTATTATTTATTATTTATTATTTATTATTCATTATTTATTATTTATTATTTATTATTTATTATTTAGCATTTATTATTTATTATTTATTATTTATTATTTATTATTTATTATTTATTATTTATTATTTATTATTTATTATTTATTATTTATTATTTATTATTTATTATTTATTATTTATTATTTATTATTTATTATTTATTATTTATTATTTATTATTTATTATTTATTATTTATTATTTATTATTTATTATTTATTATTTATTATTTATTATTTATTATTTATTATTTATTATTTATTATTTATTATTTATTATTTATTATTTATTATTTATTATTTATTATTTATTATTTATTATTTATTATTTATTATTTATTATTTATTATTTATTATTTATTATTTATTATTTATTATTTATTATTTATTATTTATTATTTATTATTTATTATTTATTATTTATTATTTATTATTTATTATTTATTATTTATTATTTATTATTTATTATTTATTATTTATTATTTATTATTTATTATTTATTATTTATTATTTATTATTTATTATTTATTATTTATTATTTATTATTTATTATTTATTATTTATTATTTATTATTTATTATTTATTATTTATTATTTATTATTTATTATTTATTATTTATTATTTATTATTTATTATTTATTATTTATTATTTATTATTTATTATTTATTATTTATTATTTATTATTTATTATTTATTATTTATTATTTATTATTTATTATTTATTATTTATTATTTATTATTTATTATTTATTATTTATTATTTATTATTTATTATTTATTATTTATTATTTATTATTTATTATTTATTATTTATTATTTATTATTTATTATTTATTATTTATTATTTATTATTTATTATTTATTATTTATTATTTATTATTTATTATTTATTATTTATTATTTATTATTTATTATTTATTATTTATTATTTATTATTTATTATTTATTATTTATTATTTATTATTTATTATTTATTATTTATTATTATATTATTATTTATTATTTATTATTTATTATTTATTATTTATTATTTATTATTTATTATTTATTATTTATTATTTATTATTTATTATTTATTATTTATTATTTATTATTTATTATTTATTATTTATTATTTATTATTTATTATTTATTATTTATTATTTATTATTTATTATTTATTATTTATTATTTATTATTTATTATTTATTATTTATTATTTATTATTTATTATTTATTATTTATTATTTATTATTTATTATTTATTATTTATTATTTATTATTTATTATTTATTATTTATTATTTATTATTTATTATTTATTATTTATTATTTATTATTTATTATTTATTATTTATTATTTATTATTTATTATTTATTATTTATTATTTATTATTTATTATTTATTATTTATTATTTATTATTTATTATTTATTATTTATTATTTATTATTTATTATTTATTATTTATTATTTATTATTTATTATTTATTATTTATTATTTATTATTTATTATTTATTATTTATTATTTATTATTTATTATTTATTATTTATTATTTATTATTTATTATTTATTATTTATTATTTATTATTTATTATTTATTATTTATTATTTATTATTTATTATTTATTATTTATTATTTATTATTTATTATTTATTATTTATTATTTATTATTTATTATTTATTATTTATTATTTATTATTTATTATTTATTATTTATTATTTATTATTTATTATTTATTATTTATTATTTATTATTTATTATTTATTATTTATTATTTATTATTTATTATTTATTATTTATTATTTATTATTTATTATTTATTATTTATTATTTATTATTTATTATTTATTATTTATTATTTATTATTTATTATTTATTATTTATTATTTATTATTTATTATTTATTATTTATTATTTATTATTTATTATTTATTATTTATTATTTATTATTTATTATTTATTATTTATTATTTATTATTTATTATTTATTATTTATTATTTATTATTTATTATTTATTATTTATTATTTATTATTTATTATTTATTATTTATTATTTATTATTTATTATTTATTATTTATTATTTATTATTTATTATTTATTATTTATTATTTATTATTTATTATTTATTATTTATTATTTATTATTTATTATTTATTATTTATTATTTATTATTTATTATTTATTATTTATTATTTATTATTTATTATTTATTATTTATTATTTATTATTTATTATTTATTATTTATTATTTATTATTTATTATTTATTATTTATTATTTATTATTTATTATTTATTATTTATTATTTATTATTTATTATTTATTATTTATTATTTATTATTTATTATTTATTATTTATTATTTATTATTTATTATTTATTATTTATTATTTATTATTTATTATTTATTATTTATTATTTATTATTTATTATTTATTATTTATTATTTATTATTTATTATTTATTATTTATTATTTATTATTTATTATTTATTATTTATTATTTATTATTTATTATTTATTATTTATTATTTATTATTTATTATTTATTATTTATTATTTATTATTTATTATTTATTATTTATTATTTATTATTTATTATTTATTATTTATTATTTATTATTTATTATTTATTATTTATTATTTATTATTTATTATTTATTATTTATTATTTATTATTTATTATTTATTATTTATTATTTATTATTTATTATTTATTATTTATTATTTATTATTTATTATTTATTATTTATTATTTATTATTTATTATTTATTATTTATTATTTATTATTTATTATTTATTATTTATTATTTATTATTTATTATTTATTATTTATTATTTATTATTTATTATTTATTATTTATTATTTATTATACATTATTTATTATTTATTATTTATTATTTATTATTTATTATTTATTATTTATTATTTATTATTTATTATTTATTATTTATTATTTATTATTTATTATTTATTATTTATTATTTATTATTTATTATTTATTATTTATTATTTATTATTTATTATTTATTATTTATTATTTATTATTTATTATTTATTATTTATTATTTATTATTTATTATTTATTATTTATTATTTATTATTTATTATTTATTATTTATTATTTATTATTTATTATTTATTATTTATTATTTATTATTTATTATTTATTATTTATTATTTATTATTTATTATTTATTATTTATTATTTATTATTTATTATTTATTATTTATTATTTATTATTTATTATTTATTATTTATTATTTATTATTTATTATTTATTATTTATTATTTATTATTTATTATTTATTATTTATTATTTATTATTTATTATTTATTATTTATTATTTAGCATTTATTATTTATTATTTATTATTTATTATTTATTATTTATTATTTATTATTTATTATTTATTATTTATTATTTATTTTATTATTTATTATTTATTATTTATTATTTATTATTTATTATTTATTATTTATTATTTATTATTTATTATTTATTATTTATTATTTATTATTTATTATTTATTATTTATCATTTATTATTTATTATTTATTATTTATTATTTATTATTTATTATTTATTATTTATTATTTATTATTTATTATTTATTATTTATTATTTATTATTTATTATTTATTATTTATTATTTATTATTTTTTATTTATTTTTGATTATTTATTATTTATTATTTGTTAACAATAATTTTTTCTATTTTTGATTTTGTATATTTTATTTCTTGTTAGGGTGTATCAGAGTTAGCAAACCTGCCAATTTTGATGGTAGATTTTTGAAATACACATATCCCTTAACTGGTGTATTTTAAAATGTGGTGTTTTAAGGAAATGGAAGATTTAAAACATAAAATCCATTATTTATGCATCATCATCTATCCACCATCCATTTTATGCACAAAACCCATCCACACCTCCACCTCAGCAAATCCAGACCAATCCCATATCCATCCCTTTACACACATCTCATCTCCTTTGCTTCACATCTCCATCAACTTGCATCTTCATCAACTTGCATCTCCATTACTTCACACACATCCCATCATCATCTCATCACCCCACATCATATCACCATCTTTCTCAAGAGTCCCAATCAAACTTCCTGGCAGCAAGTTGAAACCTCAAAAAACCTTACATAAATTTATTTATTATTTGACTTTGATTCAGACTTTAATTTGGAATTGACTTTCTTAGCTTGTAATTCTCTATTGGAAAAGCAAAACATGGTTCCAAGAAGACAAAACCTCCACAACCCTATGTATGAAAGGCAAAAGCTTCATCTCTTCCCCAAATTGGGCTTCCAGCAACTGTTACAAACTTGATTGCCTTCATTCATGAAACTTTTCTGTTGTTCTCACTCCATGTTTCTTTTCCTTGCTTCTGTCTTTTCATTGCTCTCTTTTTTTATGTTGTTGCTAGCGTCTCAACCTTTCCCCAGGACAAACTCAAAGACCTTGGACTTTGAATATGCATTTTGGAATGGTCATCACCTACACTCATTTTGGTTCTCTTGAGCTTTTTGATTGTTCTCTCCTCATCAAAATTTAACCATACTCATCATATTCCAAGTTGTTCAGGCGCCCCTCAAGACCAAATTGTCCAGGTACCACTCCAGACTTCTCAAGTGAATAGTTTGATTTTCAAGGGATATCAAGTTTAACTTGGTGAAACTCATTGATTACTGGTTTTTAACATCCTCTAACCCTCTCTGACTCTTTCAAATCTAGTTTGTTTGTTTCTTGGGTATGAAATTTCTCTGTAATATTTTAAAATTCATTTTTTTCTTATTTTCTCCTTCTTATTTGTTGTTTTGATGAAGTTCTATCAGTCTCTGGTTTTAATTATAGAGAATATAAAGACCAATCACCCCAAATTTTATCACAGTTAACAGTTGAAAATAAAAAGAAGGGGGACCTCTTTTTCAAATCTCCAACCAGATTCAAACATGACCAATTCAATGACAGCTACCATCCTCAAAACTGAAATAGAAGCTATTCCACTTCTTACTTTAGATAAGTTCTTCATTTGGCAAAATTGGGTGATAAACATGATGGGACTTCAAGAGGATCTCTATTCAAAACTAACCAGAAGCAGAAGGAATTCCAATGGAAGTCTCATAGGTCTCATTCACATGGAAAACATGCAAATTCAAACAATCTTTATATCTAAACTCTACAATACAGTTTGAGCCAACATTGTTACACCTGAAGCTGAGAAAGACACCCATCTAATCTTGGTTGACATAAATGAATATTTTGCTTCTAATCATGCCTCCAACCCAGCAAGAATTTTCAAAGAGTTTGGATGGACTCCATTATTTTACTCAAATATTCTTGGTTTTTTCACAGACACCAAGAGAGCAATCTCCTGACTGCATGAAGTAGGTATCACTTTACCCTGGATATTATTTGATATTTAATCTTAGGAGAACTACTGGCTTCTATGGACACAGTTTTTCATCAGATCACCCATTTGGATAAGAAGATGACTCCCAACCTCGTTTTGGATCATTGTTAAATGTTCCACAATAACAAGTTTCTTTCCAAAAATGCAGGTGAAGACAAGAAGGAAGAAAATAACATTTTTTTTCTCACTAAAACCATCAGACCCTGCAATGAAAAGTGGAACAAAAAAAAGGCCAGTCATCCCAAGGGCAGATTTTGGAAGCTCTAAACTCATCTCAAACCCTTTTTTCCAAAGAAAAAGAAGTCTGTTACAAGAAATTTGAGCTCAGAAGTCACCTCAGTTAGCTATTTTCACACTAGCCTCTCCTTTCTCAATGATGTGTCTGTGTTGGACTCTGGTTCCTCCAGACACGTAGTGTCTGACTCAAATATCTTCATCCTCTTAGACAAATCATCAACCAGGTCCATCTCAACAAGTTTGGGCACAAATTAACTGACCTAAAAAGTAGAAGGGATAATCAAATTAAGGGATAAGCAAGGATTAACAGTTCTACTTACCAATGTCTTTTTCTCTCTTCATTCCACTGCTAAACCTTTATCATTAAGGTATCTAGTGCTTGGCAGGTTTGATGTGCAATCCAGAATAGAAGAATTTGATTTAACTAAAGAGAACTAGACAATGAGGGGATTCTATGTTCATAATTTACCCATCCTTTGTTTGCCAAATGGAAAGGAGCATCCAGTGTCCCATCTTTCATACAACAAACGCTTGCATAAATCTCTTGGTCACATGAGCTACATCAGGATACACCAAAAACTGGGTATTCAAGTAATGGAAGCCTCAACTTGCAAAGCATGTGAAATCAGCAAGATCATGCATAGACCCTTTAATAATAAACACACCCAAGCTGAAAGGCCATTTCAAGAGCTCCATTGAAATCTTGCTGGGCCCATCAGCCCAGCTAGCATACACGGAAATACCTATTTCTTAACAATAGTGGACAGCTGCACTAGATTTCTTTCAGTGGTTTTGCTGAAAAGCAAGAGCAAAGCAGCAAGCACTCTTCAGTTTCTAATTGAATTAGAAGCTAAACGCTTCAACTATACTCCCATGAAACTGCACTCAGACCATGGAATGGAATTCTGGAACACGTCAATGTCAAATTTCTGTAAGATGAAAAACATCAGGAAGACGTTTTCTGACACTTATACACCACAGAAAAATGGATTATCAGAACAATTTGATAGACTAGTACTGGAATCTTTAAGGACTTTCCTAGCAGACAAAAAATTTCAAAAGAGGTATTGGAGCGTGATTATTTGATCCTGCTCTCTTGAAATCAATCAAATCCCAAGTCATATCTCAAAGAAATCACCTTAAAAACTATTGAAGGGAAAGAAGCTCAAAATCAACTACTTTGATCTTCTGGGGAGCCAGGTGACCTACATACATTGTAAAAAGAAACCGTTCTTTAGGCTAGAGCAAAGGGGATCAATAGGAAGAATAATTGGTTACAATTATCACCTTTTTTCCAATAAAGTTCTAGCTTCTGAAAATAGGATTTTAGATGCAAAGCATGTTATTCCACTTGATTACAATGCTGAATGCAAAAATATGACAACAACCTTGAACTGGGAATCTGGGATGTGGATCTCACTCCTGAAACTATTGACAACACCAAATTTGCTCACCCTAACCTAGATGATGTGAGAGCTCATGCAGAATTTAATCAAAGCAGTAAACAATCAATTGAAAATCCAAGTATTTCTCCCATAGATGGTCTTCCTCTGGTATAAATCTCAATTTTATCAGTTGAAAATGTGGTCAGATACAATCTTGGTGATTTTACATCCTCTGTCAGACCAGAATAACAATCCCATGTCTCTCTTCCTGTGAGTGAACCATTGTCATGGTTGGTTGAAAGAAACACTGAACTTAAAAAGATTGAGACTCAGGAAGTCTGGGATGACTGAAACACAGAACAAGAACACTATCTCCAAACAATGTGGGCTGACAGAGTGAAGACAGAAACAGTTTTGGCCCCATCCAAGAGGAAATCTTGCCTCTGCATTATGGGAAACCACCAGATTCAGGTAATTGATTGTGGAGAAACTTATGCTCCTGCTGGAAAGCTCAAAGTTTTACTTCTACTTCTGTTAATTGCAATTGATCTGAACCTTCCCTTATGAAAATTTGATGTTAAATCCACCTTCCTATTTGCTCCTCTCAAGGAAGATGTCTACATTATCAAATAAAATGAAAGAAAACAATTGTGAAACTTCCTGAAGTTGAATAAGTCACTTTACGGGTTGCAAAAGGCTCCTGTAAACTGGTACAAGACCCTAACTGGGTGGCTTGAGAAGATAGGATTTTTTCAGTCAGTTGGGAACCCATGCCTCTATGTCCATGGGATTTGAAGCTCTTCTCTCTTCTTTTATCTAGATGATCTGGTTGTGGCTGGTGATACTCACTGGTTCAAAGGGGTATTCTTGAAAAAGTTCCCTTGGTCCAGTGCTCATTTCCCTGATAGAATCCTTGGGATGAAATTCAATCAAGAGGGGAATTTCATCACTCTCAACCAAACTAAGCTCATTGAGCAATTGCTATCTGACTTTAACTTGGCTAACTATAAGCCAGTTTTAACGCCTCTCACTCCTAAAATTCAGCTTCTTCCAGCCAATCAGGGAAATCAAAATTATTTTCTGAAACTTGGGATTAACTATAGAAAATACACTGGCATCATTAATCACCTTTCCTTTAGGAATCAAACGGATCTTTCTGCTGCAGCATCCATCCTCTCTTGGTTTAATCAGAACCCTGGATTTTCCCACCGGAAAGAAGTGATTCATGTATAAAGGACCTGGCTGGAACTCCAAACCTATCTCTCACTCTAATTCCAAATTTGACTTCAGCCAACTCTTTAATTGTGTACACAGATGCCACCTGGGCTGATGACCCGCAGATGTGGAAATCTCAAGCAGGATAAATTTTCTGCTGGAAAAACTTGTCAATATCTTGTAAAATTTGAAAACAGGGCAACATCACTCTTTCCTCAACCAAAGCCAAATTTAACGCACTTACCAATGGGGCGCAGGAGTCTCCTTGGATCAAGTCAATAGTACTTGATTTATGGAAAAACATCAAATTTGGGCCTAAAACCTTCCTTATAGACATCAAAGGCCTATTGGAAAAGATCCAACATTTTGGCTCTAATTCAAAGAAAAAATACATAGACATGAAGGCAAAGTGGCTCCATGATCAAAACTCTGCTAGCGCTATCAATTTCACCCTTGTTGGAACAGGCTTGATGCTTTCTGATTCTCTCACCAAAGCATCAAATAAGAATATCATGGAGTTTCTCACCTCAAAGTGTCTGAAATGAGGCCACAAAAAGTTATGGGGTGTGTTGAAGTTGTTGAATCTTTTCTGTTGTTCTCTCTCCATGTTTATTTTATTTTCTTTGCTTCTGTATTTTTATTGATCTCTGTTTGTCTGTTGTTGCTAGCGTCTCAAACTTTCCCCAGGACAAACTCAAAGACCTTGGAATTTGAATATGCATTTTGTAACAGTCATCACCTACACTCATGTTGGTTCTCTTGAGCTTTTTGACTTTTCTCTCCTCATCAAACTTTCACCATACTCATCATATTCCAAGTTGTTCAGGTGCTGCTCAAGTCCAAATTGCTCAGGTACCACTCCAGACTTCTCAAGTGAATAGTTTGATTTTCAAGGGAGATCAAGTTTTTCAGCTCTCTGATACCAGGAACCTTGCAGTCCTTTAGATACAGAGAGTGATAGAAGATGCTGGAATTATAATAATAATAGTATCCCAATGATAAACACATAAAAATATCAAACAATGAATATGTTAAGAGCTGGTGCAAGGTTTAATTGGTTTGATTAAAATGGTTTTCAATTTGTTATAAAAGAGGGGCCACAGTATTATACTACTGGGGGTCTTTAAAGACAAACAACCTCTCTTCAAGGGGCCTCCTTAGGCAGTTTAAGAACCATGGAATGAAGATGGGTGCCTTTGAAAGGGCTTATTCCACTGACATGGCTGGGAAAAACAGCACAATGGCCAAGACAGGAAGGTAAACACTCACTCTGAGCACTTTACCACGAAAATCCTGCAATAATAGGGGTGGTTTCAGAGCAGATGGGGCGGATTTTCTTGAATAACTCCAATGGGTTGATTGGTTTTTTGAGAAATAAATAATAATACTACATACTAGGTCATGAATAACTTGCTTAGCTCTTTTATAAGAAATTGAATAACAATTACATTGTGTCTGATTGATAATAATAATTCCTGGTAAAATGATGGGGAATAATAGGTCCAAAGATGTCTGTATAAATACCTTTTTTGGGTGACTATGAGCTTCTCAGGGTACCTAGAGAGGTTTCTGCTCTTGGGCTGAGTCTGTCAATCCCTTCAGGGCACAATTAGCACTTCCACTTGGTGCTATCAAGCAGCTGACATCAGATCTGCTGGATTTCTGTGCTATTTTAGCCCCAGAATCTGTTAATCTGTTATGGCATAAATGTGATCATTCTGCACTCATCCTTCATTTGTACTATTCATATTGCTTTAAAGTGGACAAATGTGGATGTTTACTGATTTTCCATCATCTGCTGAGCACGTAGGTAATTTTTAACAATTTTCATGATGACTTCTAGTATTTATTTGTGGTCTTTGAAGATCAGGATAAGTGATTTACGTGGTAATCCTCAATATTTGGTTTATTATTAAAAAAATACTTAAAGTTAGTTTCTTATCAATTTTATTTAAGTTTTATAGTTTTTAGACTATTAATAATGCATATGTCAGGTTTTTACATATGCAAGCTAACCCTAACTAGTTTGTAGCTATCTTGAGCAGTACCTGGTTGTCAGATTTGTCACAACTAATCCAGGCTTGGGTGTCAGTCAATTCAGATGCGCGCAGGGTAGGATCCCCTGCGTGCTTGGCAAAATTAGCTGCGCGCATGACCTCTGTACGCGGGAATGTGTAGATAGGGGTATGTAGGGTTGTGTAAGGGTGCGGAGCTGTGGGCAAGAATTGTGACATAACACATTCCCACGTGTAACTCCTAAAATATACACAACACTCCAATTCTGAGTGAAATTTAGTTGTAAAACCTATATGTAAAAATACATGTGAAATATTGAAATGGCCAAAAATTTCCATATTGGTGTTGTGGCTTTTGGTCCCTTTTTTCATTTAATTATTAAAAAATAGAAGGAGTTGGATTTCCAGGGTGGGGTCAGTGAGTGACCCTACCTAATTTTGGATGAGAAATCCATTTCTGCATTAATATTTATGTATTTCTCACTACTTCTTTATTCAATTTTACTTTTCTTATCTAATTGTTTATATCACATTTCTTCTGTTACTTCAACAGGTTGCTCTGTACATAGTAGCAAGCTGACATTCCCCCACTCCAAGATATGTCTACATCTGAAAAAAAATTCCTGGGTCTAATGCCTTCTGCTAGCTCTGTAATTTCTCAAGTGTATGGGTCCATCTGGTATGTTGTGTTCAGGCAACCACTCATATTTATCAGCTGACTCTCCCTTGTATCTGACTAGGTAGAGTCTAACATCTTTTCCATTGATCCTGTCTTTCTTATCCTTAAGGATCTTGCTAATTGTTCCTCTTTCTTTTCCAGATTCTTCTGCAACAGGTATTTCTGGTGAAGGGGTATTTTCTCCCTCCCTTGGGTGGTAGTGTTTGATGAGACTTACTGGGAAGACTGGGTGTTTCCTAGAGAGTTCATCACTCAAGATTACTTCCACAGCATTTTTACCATGAAGGTTCTTGATAGTGAAAGGTCCTACAAAAGCTGGTCTGAGCTTCCTGTTACCAGCTAGGTTAGTAAAGTTAGTGGTAGGAACTAAGACTTGATCTCCAATCTTGAAATCAGGTTCTTTATGGGTTTTATCCCACCTTTGTTGGTCATACTCAACAGCATCCTGAACACATTTAACAGCGTTTTTATTGGCTTTATCTATCATTTTCTTTAAATCAAGTGACGTAAAATGGATATTTGTTAGCTGCTGGTTAATGTTATCCTTGGGTAATTTAGGGTTCCATCCTCTTTCCAGTATGTAGGGTGCTTCTTTAGTAGTGGAGTGCTTGCTACTGTTGTAAGCCATCTTGAATGCAGGTAAACGACTAACCCAGTCATGGCAGTATTGATCAGAATTCTTATATTCTAGACCAAAGCAACAGAACCTTCTGAGCATATTTTCTAAAGTCTGAATAATTCTTTCAGCTAAACCATCCATCTGAGGGTGATAAGCTGTAGAGAAAGCTAAGGTAGTTCCCAGTATGTCATGAAGATTTCCCCAGAACTCAGAGGTAAATTTGGGGTCTCTATCACTGATAATAATCTTGGGTACCCCAAAATCAGCAATGAGTCTATTCCAGAATAACAAGGCAACTTCCATAGCAGTTTCTTCCTTGTGATTAGGTAGAAAATTTGCTTTCTTTGAGAACTTATCTACTATAACCAAGACTGAGTTGAAGGAATAAGCACCTCCTGGGGGTAATCCCATTACAAAATCCATATTGATGATTTCCAATCTTTTCTTGGGTTCAGAAATCTTCTGTAGTAGACCAAAATTTTTCCCATACAAGCAAAGAGAATCATTTCCAAGATAAAGTAACCACATAATCCATTTTGAAGCACTACAGATTCAATGTTTAGTTTGAGTGATCCTTTAGAGTGAGGGAGTATGATATCAGAAGACCATACTCCAATGACATTGAGAGAAGAATTACAACTGCTAAACTTAGCCTGAGGTACTGATAATAGTTTCAGCCTCAAATTTGGGTCTTGTTTGTTCAAATAATTTTAATCAACACAAGAGCAGAAATCTCCACTGTCCAAGAGTAACTTAACAGGGAACCTTGGATCAAACCAGTAGCATAGCATGTTTTTCCAGAAGTGTAACTTTTATTGGCAGAAGGTTTCAGAGTAAAAGCCTTAGCCTCAGATACATGGAGAATCTTCATGTTATAATTCCATTTTTGAGGTAAGTTGGAATCCTCATTAACATAGTTTATGTCCAGGGAGGACTCTATACTTCCTTCAATAACATTGATGGGGTTAGTGATCATTAAATAACACTCAGAGAGTGATCCATCAGTTTCATCAAGTTGGGGGTCAGGATTTTCATACTCTTCTCCTTCAATAGGATTAATTCTTCTCCTGGGCTGAGGACAGTCAGTTCTAACATGTCCCATTTGTTTGCAGTTCTAACATACCTTTTCTTTGGAATAGGAAGTCTTCTTGACTTCCAAGGTGGTTGGATTAGCAGCAGGGGAATATTTAGTTTTGGAAGTGTATTCTTCTCTAATCCTAGCATTTTTTTCCCTGGGGAGTCTGTTAATTCTTTTGTCAAGACCATTCATGTCAATGGTTTCTTCCAATATACCTATCAAGGTAGAGACATCAGAGTTCATAGGAATTCTGCACCTTACACTATGGTTGATTTGTCCAGGACACAAGTTGAGAAGTCTCTCATTTACCTCTTCCTTATCACCATCCGGGTAGAAACATTCTAACATCCTTTCCTGGTCTAAACACCAATTATGAGGTTTGTTCTTGGATGGATCAAACTGGGAGGTTTCAAAAGTTTTCATCACCTTTATTTGCCAAAGCCTGGTACCAAATTGTTCTCTGATCAATTCCTTCCAAGAATTTCAGGGTAAAGATCCCACTTCTTCCCTCTTATTGATGAACCAACCAAGAGCCACTCCCTCAAACAGTCTGGGTAATCTTACCACAGCTATTGCATCAGGGAGTTCATAAGAAGCAAGAGTGTAATCAATAAACTTTTGACTCTTATGAACTTTTTATTGAGTGTAATCAATAAACTTAATAAAACTGACATGGTTATACTCTCCTTCTCTGGAGAATTTAGGCCATTCAGTGATGGGAGGAAGTAACTTCAAAGCTTGCTCCATTTCTGGTGTAGGGCTTGGTCTAAAAGATTCATTCCTAGTTATTCTGGTTCTAGGAAGAATACTAGGAGTACTAGTGAACCTGGAAGGTCTAGCTTCTTCCAATTCAGTGGCTGGAGAGTTACTGAAATTGACCTTAAGATCTCTGAGATCATTCTTAATCATACCTAACTCCAAGTCAAGCTTGCTGGTTAATAAATCAATTTTGTTAATCAAATGAGTTGAAGAAGTAAGACTAGTTTTCTTAACTTCTTCCTTAAGTTGATCCATAGTTGCAATCATGTATTCCTGAAGGATTGATTGATTATTGTCAATATGCTTCATCAGATCCAACTTACTAGATTTGATTCTGTCCTTGATTTGTTGTATTTCCAACTCATCAATCCTCATGTTCTGGGATTGGGTGTCAATAACTCTGAAAAAACTCAGACTCAACTTGTCCAATTATTCATAAACTTTTTCAAAGCACTTGCTAATAATGGTGAAATTGTGAAACACATTTACAGAAAAGATGTTAAGGGCTTCTACATCTAATTGTGGTACACCTTTTTCCACTTCTGGGCTAGAGAGATTATGTTGCCCCAATCCTTTGGGCTCCTTAACTTCTGATGGGCTGAGGACCTCTTCTTTTTGGGGTCCTTTCCCTTTAAGGAAACTAACTGATCCCAAGGATTCCAACTCTGCACGTAGCCTTCCACTTCTTTCTTTTGGATCAACTTTTTCAGAGAAACCTGAGATTTCTTTGCCAAAGAGATATCTTTTCTCATACCTGGCTGATCCCCCTGGATCTGAGTCAACTTGAATTTTTCCCAGTAGCTCATGTGCTCTTTCACTAACACTTTGACTCTTTCCTCCTTGGTTAAGTCCAGCTGGGGTGGCCTAGGAGGACCTGTAACCTCCTGGGATAATACATTGGGCAATGGCTGACTCTCCAATGGTCTGTTGGTCAAGTTGGCGGCCTTGGTTGTTGCCTTTGTTGTCCCCCATGACGCTATGGTCACGGGTTTGAGCCCCCTCATTGCGCTTGCAACTGGAGTCCTTGCGCGCATGGGCTCCTCCAGGAAAAGATCCATAGGATGGCCCTTGGCCTGTTGCTTGGGTGTTGCGCCTGTTTTGATTCATAGCGCAAAAAGGTATAATTATTTGTTTAAATTTTTAAAGAAGACTTGAAAAATATAAAAAAATAATAATTTTCAAGTTTTTATATTTTTAATAATTTTTTTATATATATTTTGACTTAATTATAGTCAAATTTAAAGGTACCAACACTTGGTTGGGGTCACTACTGTCCTTGAGGGGTATTCCAATGGGGTCTGAATGGGTTCCAATCAGATCTTTGGATAAATCCAAGGGCAAGTCCAAGGGTAAACTGTCTGGGACATCCTCCAGAAGATCCTGGTCAATAAGGTCACCAAACACAAAATCCACTAAGAAGGATAAAACAATAAAAAAATATAAGTTTAATATTTTTTTGTTATTTTTTACGTGGTAAGATGATATTTCAAAAGAAAATAATTTTCAATGTCACTTTTGTTATTTTTGGATTTTTCTTTATATTCTTGGTTGTTTATATTATAAATATAGAGCTTTCTTTCATAAATTTTCCACTCCTTATGTTGCCTCAATAAAGAATTAAAATTGATAATTCTTTCTAACTCAATCTCCTTTTCTTTTAAAGCATGTTGTTTATAATAAAGAAGCTTTTCCTGTTTTTGCTCAGGAATTATAATGATAGGCACAAGGTTACTGATTTTTTCTTATTTTTTCTGTTTTAGAAGGTTCAAATAACAATTGATCAATTCTCTGTTGGTCTTAAGATCCACTAGAGAAATAAAGAATAAAAAATATATGTTATAAGTATTTTAACTTATTTTTTAAAAATAAATAGACTGGTCCAAGGAATAAATAATTAAAAATAAATTATTTAAGGATAATTCCCTTCCAGACCCCCAGTTGTCAGCTCTCTGATACCAGGAACCTTTCAGTCCTTTAGCTACAGAGAGTGATAGAAGATACTGGAATAATAATAATAATAGTATTCCAATGATAAACATGTAAAAATCTCAAACAATGAATATGCTAAGAGCTTGTGCAAGGTTTAATTTGTTTGGCTAAAATGGTTTTCAATTTGTTATAAAAGAGGGGCCACAGTATTATACTACTGGGGGTCTTTACAGACAAACAACCTCTCTTCAAGGGGCCTCCTTAGGCAATTTAAGAACCATGGAATGAAGATGGGTGCCTTTGAAAGGGCTTATTCCACTGACATGGCTGGGAAAAGCAGCAAAATGGCCAAGAAAGGAAGGGAAACACTGACTCTGAGCAATTTACCACAAAAATCCTGCAATAATAGGAAGGGTTTCAGAGCAGATGGGGCGGATTTGCTTGACTAACTTCAATGGTTTGATTGGTTTTTTGAGAAATAAATAATAATACTACAGACTAGTTCATAAATCACTTGCTTATCTCTTTTATAAGCACTTGACTAAAAATGAAAGGGTGTCTGATTGATAATAATAATTCCTGGTAAACTGATGGGGAATAATAGGTCCAAAGATGTCTGTATAAATACCTTTTTGGGGTGACTATGAGCTTCTCAGGGTACGTAGAGAGGGTTCTGCTCTTGGGCTGAGTCTGGCAAGCCTGTCCGGGAAAGATTAGCACGTCCAATTGGTGCTGTCAATCAGCTGACATCAGATCTGCTGGATTTCTGTGCTATTTTAGCCACAGAATCTGTTAATCTGTTAGGGTTTAAATGTGATCATTCTGCACTCATCCTTCATTTTTACTATTAATACTGTTTTAAAGTGGACAGATGTGGACGTTTACTGATTATCCAGAGTTTTCTGAGCAAGTAGGTAATTTTTAATAATTTTCATGATGACTTCTAGTATTGTTTTGTGGTCTTTGAAGATCAGGATAAGTGATTTACATGGTAATCCTCAATATTTGGTTTATTATTAATAAAATACTCAAAATTAGTTTCTTATTAATTTTATTTAAGTTTTATAGTTTTTAGACCATTACTAATGCATATTTCAGGTTGTTACATATGCTAGCTAACCCTAACTAGGTTGTAGCTATCTTGAGCGGTACCTCGTTGTCTGATTTGTCATGACTGATCCAGGCTTGGGGATCAGTCAATTCAGATGCGCGCAGGGTAGGATCCACTGCGTGCGTTGCAAAATTAGCTGCGCGCGTGACCTCTGTATGCGGGAATGTGTAGCTATGGGTAGGCAGGTTTGTGTAAGGGTGCAGGGCTGCATGTGGGAATTGTGACATAAGACATTTCCGTGTGTAAATCCTAAAATATACACAACAATCCAATTCTGAGTGAAATTTAGTTGTAAAACCTATATGGCAAAATACATGTGGAATATTGAAATGGCCAAAAAGTGCCATATTGGTGTTGTGGCTTTTGGTTCCTTTTTTAATTTAATTATTAAAAAATAGAAGGAGTTGGATTTCCAGGGTGGGGTCACTGAGTGACCCTACCTAATTTTGGGTGAGAAATCTATTTCTGCAATAATATTTATGGATTTCTCACTCCTTCTCTATTCAATTTTACTTTTCTTATTTACTTGTTTCTATCAAATTTCTTCTGTTACTTTGACAGGTTGCTCTGTACATAGTAGCAAGCTGACAAATTTCAACTTGGTGAAACTCATTGTTTACTGGTTTTTATCCGCCTATAACTGTCCCTGACTCTTTAACATCTAGTTTGTTTTTTTCTTGGTCTATCTCTCACAACTGGCGGATCTAAGGCATTTGAGCAAGCTTTTATATATCCATCATAGGCCTTACTTATAGTACAGTTTGTTGGGTATGAACTTGCCCCTTCATCTGTTCAACTTCTGTTGCTTCTTATTTTCCCCTTCTTATGTGTTTTTATGATGATGGTCTATCAGTCTCTGGTTTTAATTATTGAGTATATAAAGAAAAATCACCCCATATTTTATAAGAAACCTTTGGAAATAATTGAAGACTACCACATCTTCCAGAACAATTCTTGGAATCCTCAATGCAATCCAGCTATCCAACTGGATTTTTCTGTTTGTAGATTGGGATTAAATGTAAATGGAGCAGCAATTCATCCATTAGAAGAACTATTCTCAGTTTGTTATGGAACCATTGACTTATAAACCAACAGAGTCATGATTGCTATCCTATCTTTCTGTTGGGTTCCTGTTTCTCTTCAAAGAAACAAGGAAGAGTTCAGTTGAAAAAAAGCAATAAATCATAAATCCAAAGAGGGAACCTGGGGATGAAGGTCAGGATCTTGAAAATATCCTGTAAGAAAATTGTCATCCAACTCAATGACAGTGTTAGGTAGGCTTTTCAATTCCTGTTTGAAAGAAGGGTTAGCGTCTTGGGGTCTCAAGGTTCAAAGGTTAATTACTCCTTCTTTCCAATTCACATATGGATTCCATTAGACTAGAAAGTCATGTCCTAGAATGGTATCATCCATTCTGGGTATATCCAAGACAAATAAATCCCATTCAAAGCTGGGGAAATCGGAAAATGCAAAGGTCCATTTTTCCTTTTGGGAAACCCAATGAGACAGCTTGGTTGCAACACTTATTAAATAGATGGGAAAATTATCTATCTTGGAACGCATAAGATTTTTGGAAGTGGCAAAGATTCACTTATAAAAGAAACATTAGTACGGGAATTGAGTAAAAAAAAGGAGTATGGTTGAAATGAAAGAGGAAAAATCTTGAACTTGGAGCACCAAGTGACTTGAAATTGCAAAGATTGACTTGCTGTAACTTAGATAATATGTTGTTTTCCTTGCAAGTATTAGACAAACTAGAAGCTAATTTTTTGAATTCTTAGCCGCTTTGCACAACTATTGAAATCATTTTTTCCTCCTCAATACTGACATAACCCATTTTTTTCCCTCCTTAGCCATTCCTTGTTCTGGAGAATCCCGGTTTCTTTGTCCAGGAATTGTGGAGTTTTGGCAATGGCCTTCCCTTTTGGGTTGGATTTGGTTTGGAGTTTTTTTGGGTTCTTTGAGTGTTGCTTCAAAGAGTCATCTGCCTTTGGAGCCAAGTTTGACAATCCATGGTTGTTTTTCCAAGAGCTGTTCTTGTTGTGATAGCCATTATCAAGCTCAATAACCTGGTCAATTAACTGCTGAAGAGAGGTTTTCTTATTTCCCCCAACTGCAAGTTTTCCAATTAGGTGTGCCGGTAAACCTTTTCAAAAGTGAAATAAAAGAGCTGCCTTGTTCCATTGGATGCAAGACTGCAAAGTACAGAAGTTGGAGATATAAACAGAAACTCCACTATTTTCTTTCATGACAAAGTTATTAAGCTTGTATTCTGTGTCTTGGAATTCATTAGGGTTTCCAAACAGGGCAAACAGTTGATTCTCAAACTTGTCCCAATTTTTGAGGATACAAGTGGGACTGGTATTAGATAATAGTTTGAGTTAGGGTTTGAACCATTGCAAGGCTCTTCCACCAAGGAAGGAAGAGGCATACATAACTTTGTGTCTATCAGAAGGAAAATTTTTGGGATCGTTTGAGAAGATGATTTTTCAAGACTGTAAATAGGATCTAAGTTTATGGGAGTGCTCCCCCATAAAATGATCAGGCTGCTTCATTCCTGGAGTGCAGAAGCTAGGCCCACTTGGACCATATTGCAAGGCATTTTGATTAAGAGCCTGGATCAAGTTAAAGAGCAAGTTCAAAGCTTTGTGTTGAGTTTTGGACCTCATCATCATTTCTGCTCACCCCCCTCTCTCAGAGCACATTATCTCTTTGTTAATTAAAACTAAATGTTTGGAATACTTATAGTTTATTTCAACCAATTATCTTATATATATATATTTGTATGCTTGTGATTCTTTTAGTAGTTATAACCATATTTACTTGTTCTTATACTTGAAGGTATTCAGGCCACACTATTACATCTTTGCCTGTTACTTGTAGTCTGCCAGCCACTATAACCTACTCATGTCACAGGGTTCTGATACACAAATTTCAATCCTATTAGCGTATGTGATTCTATTTTTAAACCTCCAATCCTCAACCATTTCCTTCTTCTTTATCCTATTGAATATTCTTACTTTGCAAAGGCCCAAGTTGTGGTTCTCCAGTTGTCTATAAATGGTCTTACATTTCTGATCCCTTCAAATGAAAACATCAGATTTCACCCTTTCTCATCCGGGCCCACTTAACAAATCCCCCCTGGATCTGGTCCCTTCTGGACCCCTTGAGTCAGATTTTAGCCTTCTCCAACACCATTCTCCCTTCTCATTTCTCTCCTCATCACCTCATCAAGCCTCATATTCCAACACTTTGGTCTTGGGAGCATTAGTGCGAACCATTGATCTGCCACAAATCAAGGTTTCATTGGAAGAGTGTTTGGAATCTTTGATTTCTTTGAGAGGATTCACCACAGCTTCCTGTTGGGGAGAAAGGGGATCATCAAAGGGGTTCAACCAAAGGGGATTTAGAAGAAGGGAAAGGGTCTAAAGTTTTTTGGCCCCAAGAAGCCCTGGATTTCCCTACCCAATGGATATCATCATTGTAAGGGGTTAGGGAAGCATTCCCAGTTGAGCAATTTTGCAAAATTGTAAAATAAGAAATCTACTATAGTTTGGCAACTATGATAGAGGATTTGAGCTAGTTAATTTACTTTCACACAACCACCCCATGTACTATAGGGCAATCTTAGATGATTTTGAGCGCAAAGGAAGAGATGGAGTGCAAGGGCAAGTGCAAGGTAGCAAGGCTAACTGTAAAGTGCAAACCTATCATGGGGTTACTCAACAAACAGAAAGAGTGGGGAAATTTTCCAATGGAAAGGAAACCAAAGCCGGGGCTGATGTGATGACTGGATTTAGAAAGATGCTAGAATGTATGAAATTAACTAACTGAGGAGACAATCTTCAGGCAGGCAACACAGCATTTGTGAGGTAATCCAAAGATGACTAGATACAACCTTATGGAAGGCTAGCTACAGCTAGGGAGCAATGATGCAATGAATGAAAGAAAAGTAATTTTAAAATGAAATAATAGTATGTTTATTTCCAAGGTCAAAGCATAGGTGCAAGACAATAGAAAATGAGTTTACAGAGACGTAACGGATGAGACAAGGAAGGCATGAAATTTTAGGACAATGAGAATGAACAGATATAGATATGCAGGGAAAGGTGCTGTTCCATTTACAAACTATGCAGTTGATGTGGCTATCTAGGCATGGGTGCAAACTAGTGTGATTGTGTGAAAAAGAATGGAATTTTAAGGGTAGAAGAGCAAAGCTTGAATGGATTTTTGACCAGATTAGAGTTAACTGCAAAGATTTTCCAAGATATGAAGGTCATTGAGCAAGCCAGAAGTAGTAAGCGGAAGGCACCATTTATTCTGTGCTTTATTTGTGTCATGCTTATGGACTGAGGTAGGTGGTACGGAGGAAAAGGATAGGTCAGAATGATGAAGAAAATGACCCTTAAACTTGGAGCATGAAAGCTGACATAGTGTGATGACCAATCTGGGACACCTCAGGAGTAATACAGCAATTTTTTAAAAAAAATTTATGATTTTTTATTATCATTAATCCTAAACAAAAAAAAAACTTTTATTTGAATGGGTTCTTTCAAATATTCCATCCATCAAGCATCCTCTTCTCCTAGAAATCTAGGAGGGGCCCTTGGGGTTTTTAAATCTCCAGTTCTTCTATTCAACTCCCCCCCCCATTGCGCTTGGCAACAGATCCTTATTTTTGGCCGGGCCTGTGTTTTGAAGACTGGCCTCTTGGCTCAGCTCTCTCACTTGCCGGCACCGGAAGATCCTCATCCTCCCTTCATCATTGGCACCAATTGCATTCCATCTCACCAGACAAATCAATTAGCCGCTGTGGAAAGTAAAAGAGAGCTACTCCCCTATTTGTCCTTGAGTTCAGAAGGCAATGGTCTCAGCATCTTTAAGGTTAAGAATGCACCTTTGTTGTTAAGAGAGAGAGAGGGAAAGAGAGCAAAAAAGATGTTGAATTCCTTCCCTTCCTCTTCCTTTCCTTGTCCCCAGATCCAATGATAAGATAAGATAAGATAATCCCCCCAGAGCTGGGATTGTGAGTGCCGACTTTATGCCCACCCCCTCAACCCTAACCTAAGTACAAGCGCAATAACAGCCCAACAACAAATGTAAAAGAAACCCTAAGCCCAGAACCCTAGCCTAACCCTAACCCATTCCCTGCCCGCTTACCGTTACTTACATCCAGTTTGTCCTTCTCATGACACAGCCCTCTGCCACCCCCTACTCAGAGCCCCCTGCTTGTCTGCATCCGCTTTACACGCCCTGTGATTCCCTGCCCTGCGGGTTGGCCCGCTCCCATAGCCCCAATTGCCCTGCCCTACTTCCCTGAACTAGCTGTGCGCAAACCTGGTTGGGCAGGCTCCATTCTTGGGTCTGTAATGTTGGAGCGGGCTGCGGCCCGCCACATCCAATCAAGCCTGACTCATTCCCAGTATGCCAAGCCCCGCAGCGCCTACTGCTGAGCCCGCAGCGGCCACCACTGATACCGCACGCATCTGAGTGCTGAGCCTGACCTACCAAATGCTGAGCGCCCCAACCGCGGGGCAGTTCCCAATCCAAGACTATATAACAACACCACACCGCTCCTCTTGCAAGCAACAAACCATCAGCTTGCCACCATTTTCAACAACAACAATGGCAAGCACCCCAAGATCAGCACCACCAACTTTTGTTGTGTATCTTGACAACAATGGTTGTTCTTTCTTATTTTTGAACCAATCACCAACCCAACTCTGCCTCTCATCTCCTTGGTGCCTCTGTTGGTGCGGCTCTACCATCATTTCAACCTTTGCCTTGAGTGCCTAGAGACAATCAAATTGGCCCACCCCTTGGATCCATCCAACAACCCCAATCCAATTGCCCTCATCATCCATTGGCCGGTTTGTCAAAGGCAAGCCAACCAGCTTTGACCAACCCTTACACCAAAATCAGCATTGACCATTGTTTTCAATGTCAACAAAAATGGTGTGTTTTCTCTTTTTGATTGATCCTCCTCATCTCCCAGCTGCACCTCCCTTGGTTGCTTCTTCAAAGACAATCCAATCCACCACTCCAAGGAGGATCTAACAATGGATCAGTTGCCTCAATACTCCAAGCTCATCTAGAAAAGCAATCATCATTGAAATGGTTGCCTTGTGCGGTTGTCTAGACACCACCCACCTGTCATCACGCAGCCTGCCAGCCTCAGACCTCTGAAAACCCATGCGGCCATCTTTTGTCCATGCAGGTCCCCGTTTTTTGTGCCTGTGGCTGTTTCCTTGGCCACTCCTCTGCCTGTCCATGTTGCTTAGCTACCATTCATCACCTGCCTGCGGTCATCCTTGACCCTGGGCTGATTTCTTGTTCCCACCTCTTTCTTTTTTTCTCAAATGCGTCATTTCCACTGTCCTCAATTTTTTTTCATAATTTTTTTTTCTAATTTCACCATTTGAAAAAAAAATTATTGCTTGTTTTTTTCCGCACTCATCTGTGTTATCACTTGTAAATAGTCTACAGGGACCCATGGCCCATAAAAGGAGGGGCTCTCCCCTACTTTTTCCAAATCATCCATGGGATTGTGTGCATATGCCCCCCTGGTTATCATTAGAATTTGGTCCTCATCCCTATCCTGGGTAAATCTATGATTGCCCCCTGATCCATTGATCTTTTGACTCTGCCCCTCTGTGGCCTGATCCTTATCACCAACCATAGCCTTTCTGGTTGAAGAGAATTATTTCTGTGGAATTCTTGAGTGTATTAAAACACTCTTTGATCCCTGTTTTGACCATACTGGTCTCAAAAATTCATTGATGATATTTCTGGAGCCAGTCACATTTCAATGAAGAGGTTTTATTAAGCTTAAAACCTGGAGTGTTACACCTCCTTTTATTTCTTTAAAGTTTAATTTTGCCAGCCTATTCTTTAATTACTTGAGAAATGTTGAGGTTATCCCTGTTCAAATAAGTTACTTTTTGCTTCTAGAGATTCTTAAAACATTGTCCTTTGTCTTGTACAGCCACCCTCAGTTATCTGGTACCCTTCAAGTGCTTGTTTATGGAGAGCTGGGCAGGTTTATTGAGAACCTGGAGGTTGGTTAGGTTTGAGTTGGTCATCCCCAATATTCTGCTGAAAACCAGAGTTATTGTTTTGTGGGTGTGGTTTACATACAACAGCTTTGTTCTTTTAAACTCTAAAAAAACTTTAACTTCTTTTGTTCAATTCTTTCTTACATAATCTTGCCTCAGATAGTTTTTTTCCTTTGCTACCAATTATTATCAGCTTTATACTCTACTCATCGATTCCTCATTTAAAAGGTTCTGGACCTTGATTCTGGTTACACTTAAATATTTTTGTAGCACTCAGGAGGGCAGCCTAAAAAGCACCTTTCCCTTCCACAGAACTGCATGTGGCCTAGCACCGTTTGGAGTCTTACAACAGAAGGGGGCACAATGGGACCAGACTCCTGGCTGCAAAGGTGTGTTTTGGAAACTCAAGAAGATTTTGGGGGGCAATATTGTGCTCCAGGACCTTGACTATTATTCCAGAGAGATATTTTTGGCAGTTGACTGAAGAAAGTTTGGTGTGGGAGGCATTCTTATGCAGGAGGAGGATGTGAAGGATTGTTGGGTTCTCTAGAATTCTGTTATGTTTACCATGATGGAGAGCTGCTACTTGCAGCCAAATTTGGAACTATGTGGGGTCACCAGGATTGTGCAGAGACTTCAAAACCTTCTGTGTGGAGTGCAATTTGACCTTTTGGTGGAGGCAGAGGCTTTGGCCCACATGATCAACTCACTGGTTCTGCCAAACGCTCCCATGACCAGTTGGGTGGTGCTCCTACAGCTCTTCTCTTTCAGTGCGGTACATTTTCTGGAAAAAGTGTTCACAATGCGGGATGCCTTGTTGCAGGATCCCTTCAAAGGCATGGAGAGTCATTTGGGTAGGGGTTGTGGAAGCAGAATTCTTCCTCCCACTCTTTCAGTCTAGGCATTATGCAGCTCTTTACTCTTATTTTAGGACCTTCAATTCCCCAATGGTATGGTAAGTGCAGTTTTTCAATGGACACAGTGGTTCCCAGGGAAATTTTTCTTGCAGGATGGGCAGCTGTGGCAGCAAAAATCCCCAGTGCCTCTTGTGGTTTTAATGTCAAGGAAAGATCAATAATTTATCCTGAGGAGTCTCCATGAAAACCTTGGTAACTGGGGCAAGATTGAAATTCAGAGGAGGGTGAAGGCAAGGTTCTGGGGGCTGCGGGTTGTGCGCTGGGTGTGGTAATGGGTGAAGTAGTTTAAATCCTGCCAAAGGCAGAGCTCAAGGTTTCCAAATTAAGTCAGTAAGTCTTCAGGGAAGGATGCACTGTTTGGGTGCATTTCTCCTGACATGGTCCCCATCAAGGTGGGGATGTTTGAATATCTTCTGGTTGTGATGGGGTTGAAGCATGCTCTCTGGTAAAGCTTTGGGCTGGAAAGGTTTCTCATTTCTTGGGGGAGGATTGGTTTGTGTGGTACAGGACACTCTTCTTGGTCAAGGTAGATGGAGGCATGAAGTTCTGGGGCTGTCTGATGGCACTGGTTCAGAGTTTCAGGGAAAAGTTTGGGCAGGTGATGGAGTAATATCTGGAGGTTGCTGGGATGATTGAATGTGAACATCAAAAAATCATATATACCCTGGTAAAGATGTGGGGGAAGGACAGAAAGAAGTGGCAGGAGAATCTTCTGGTGATCCTCTTTGCACATTGAATCTTGGTGAAGCAGTCAACAGGCTACTTGCTGTACAAACTACTCTTTGATCAGCATCCTGTGCACCCAGTGGATATTGAGCTTGAAATGTTCTTGGGAGTGGATTGGTGGAAGGTCAAGACCTCCACAGAGCTTGTCAAAGTGTGCGCCAAACAGATCCTGAGGTGGGATGAGATGCTGCTCAAGCCCCCAGAGAGGCAGAAGAAGACCCACAAAGTGTTGGTCCACTACTGGGATGAAAATTGCTCTCACCAGTTCCAGGAGCCACTAAGGAAGGGAAAATTGGTCCTTTTTTAAAATCAAAGCCTGGAGTCTCAGTGGGGAAGGCTTTTCCAACCAATGAAACAGACCATTCACTGTGGTGTCAAAGTTTGAAGGAAGGATTTATCACCTTGAGGAACTGGAACAGACTCTCCTCAAGCGTAAGGCCTTTTCTTTGCATGTCAAGCGCTTCTTTGAGCAGGGATCCACCTTGTTTAAAAAGATGGCAGGGAAGGATGATGGCTCTGGAAAAAATAGCATGTTTTCAGGGAAGGTTGACGTGGAGGACATGGGCCCTTTATCTTCCAACAAGGCCACCTGAAAGGTGCTGCTCCAGAAGAGTAGGAGGTTTCAAACCGCTGGGGGAGAGCTAGTTCTGGATGGGGAAATCTTGATGTGGTGAGGTAATGCTAGGAAAGAAAGGAAGAAAGAAGGAGGTGGTGGGAAATTTGCCTAAGACTTCTCCATTGCTTCCACAATTTGGGCCCATGCTTCATAAACCAAGTCACAAAATTTCACCAGAAGTTTGCATTGGGAGGAAGTGTTGTGGGCGCAAGGGACAGAAAAAAACCCACAGAACAAGCCAATTGACTGGTAGGAAAATTTGTCAAAGCGGCAGGCCAGGAGAGCTAGCCTGGTTGGGATTTTAGGGATCTCTGGAGCTGGTTTTGCTGATGGTGATGATGGGATGTAGGCTGGCAGAGTGGGAGAATGGCTCACTGGTTCCAACAACAAGATAAAAATTTGTTCCCAAAATGGCAGGTACAGGATGCTGGCCAGAAGATTAGGGTCACAGCCCTCTGGTTCTGGCAAAAACCTTTAGGAAAGAAATGGGGAAGGAGGAGGAGGAGCTGGTGCAGTCTGGCATCCAAAGAGTTACTCCACTTTTGGGTCCATTGTTCCTTGGTTGACACAGATGCACACTGCAGACCATTCCTCCAAATTCAGGAAGTCTTCCCTCTGCAGTGGGCTGGCATGGTAGAGGGGCAAGTTCAAGTTGCAGCTCATGCGGGATGGGGGTGGTGGCAAAGCATGAGGCCAGCCAGAAGAAGGTGAGCCCAGAGGAGCCCAGGACTCCTCTTGAATAAACTCATGGCTAGATACAACAAAGGGTTTGTATTGTGTTTTCTTGCACAGGTGAGGTTTGGAGCAAGGATGGAGCCTGTCCTGAGGCATTCACTTGCCAATTGAGAAGCAAAAATGGCCTGGGCAGCAGATATTTCAGGCATGGCAAGCAGGAAGCAGAGTAAAAACTAGGCAATGCCAAAGGCAGAAGCTGCAAGGGGTTTCCATTGCTAAGTGACTGCTTGATAAGGGCAAAGAAAGTCTGGGATGGATGCGTGGGAAAGTTTTAGGAAGTGGTAGAGTGGTAATTTGTGGTTTGATATTTTTGGGAAAATACCTCTGGCAACAGAACTCAAGTTGTGGGGGATGTCGTGGAATTATATGGCTGTAGGATTGGGAACTGCATTTCTGTCTGCATGCTGAGCTTTAGGTGAAAAGAAGGCTCAGCATTGGGTGTGCTCTGGCTCAGCATCCAGTGCGTGGTTGACTCAGAATTTTCTGTGGCAGGTTGGAAATCCACTCCTGGAAGCTGGACCAAGAAACAAAGCACATTGAGTTGGTTTCTTGGATATTGATATTTTGGGTAAAGCAGGAGTGGGAAATTTGTGCAGGGCTACATGGGTGCATTGGTTGGATGCAAACAGGCTTTGGGGGGCTCCAAGTAGGGCCCACGCCATGAGAAGGAAAAAGCCGGCTGGTTGTAATGGAAGGTGGACGGCTAGGGTTGGAGAGGCTTCAAGCTAGGGCTGTTTATAGTTGTTTGTGTACCACGGTTAGGGTTGAGAGGGAGGTACTTATAACTCAATCCCAACTCAAAGTTTCAGATAGACCATCATAGCATAGGGATACTGTTGACTTTCATGCGTCCCTCACTCACCCTTGAATCACTGGAATTCCAATTCTCAATGCATGCTCACCCCAATGGGGACTTGCATCAAGATCTCAGAACCCTATTGGGGTCACCAGACTGCCAGATGGACACCCCTCTTCTCCTTGGGGGGAACTTCTTCAATCTTGTCTTCTGTTCTTGTTTTCTTTCATTAATTTTGTTTTTTTTTTCTTTCTCAATCCTGGTTTCTTTCATCCTTCTTGTTTCCCTCATCATCCATCACTTGCTTGTGTCAACTCAAATCACTCAACGCCAACACACACCTCCAAGGATCAACGTTGGAGCATTAACCAATCACTTTTTGGGTACTCAGTCTCACTCAGTCTTGTAACTGGTATGAGTCAGTCTTTCCATGCTTCTAGGCTCCTGACTCCTGACATTTTGACTCAACCAATCATCACCGGCTTGGTTCACTTAATCTTTCAGCCTCCTGGATGCCAAGACCCTTGCTATCCTTTAGCTACCAGAGGTGATAGAGTAAATAATAAATATATTATTTACTAAATGCAGCAGAAATCCATAAAATATGTGGATTAAGCTTATTGAAAGGTAAAGTGGTTTGGTTATTGTTTATTGTTTTAAATCAATATTAATAAATTGATTATTAAATATTTTTATAGAGGGGCCACAATTATATTGGGGATCTTTAACACCTCTCTTCAGGGATTTCAGTATGAAAACACATAGTCCTGGTTACTTTGGGCTCTTTAGTTTAAAGAATATTTTACCCAAAGATAATATGTATATAAAATACACGGTGGAGTGGCAGGGCCTTGTAGCCAAGCTAACACAACAGAGAAAGGATAATAAGACTCACCGGTATGTTATTAAATCCTTTGGGTATCTGTTTGAGACGTTGTAAGACTCCAAACGGTGCTAGGCTGTGACAGTTCTGCGGAGGGGAAAGGTGCTGTTTAGGCTTCCCTCCTGAGTGTTACAAAAATATTTAAATGTAACTGAGATCAAGGTCCAGAACCTGGTAAATGAGGAATCAAGGAGTAGAGGATAAAGATGATAATAGTTTGGTAGCAACGGAACAGCACTATCTGAGACAAGATTATGCAGGGAAAACTTGAACAAAAGAAGTTAAAGTCTTCCTAGAGTTCAAAGAACAAAAGCTGTTGTGTGTAAACAACACCCACAATCTAATAACTCTGGTTGTCAGCAGAAGATTGGGGATGATCAACTCAAACCCAAGCAACCTCCAGGTTCTCAATGAACCTGCCCAACTCTCCGCAATCAAGCGCTTGAAGGGTACCAGATAACTGAGGGTGTCTGTACAAGACAAAGCACAATTTTTAAGAAGCTCTAAAGAAAACAGTAACTGATTTGAAGCAAGGATAACCTCAACACTTCTCAAGGGACTCAAGAGTAGGCTGGCAGAATGCAACTCCAAAGAAGCTAAGGGGAGGTATAACACTCCAGGTCTTAAGATTAATAAGACCTCTTCAATCAATTGTGATTGGCTTCAGAAAGTTGATCAGGGATCAGGACCAGTATGGTCAGAGAAAGGGATCAAGGAGTGGTATGACACACTCAAAAATTCCAACAGACAGAATTTTTCTTCAACCAGCAAGGCTATTGGTTGGTGATAAGGATCAGGGATCAAGGGTTGAGTATGGAGGCTCAAGGATCAAAGGTGTGCCGATTTCATGCTGGATCATTCCATGCTCCAATGGTTTCATGTTCCTTGGTGATTTCCGATGATGATCAAAAACGCAGGGGAGAGCCCCTCCTTATATGGGCAGGAGGCCCTGTTAGACTATATACAACGGATTCTGCAAATAGAGAGGAAAAGGGAAGGCAACCATGTGGTCACTCGCGTCCGTCTGTGGATGGGCGCGCGTAACAATACCAGAGTCACCCACCCCTCGTCCAAAGGCGGAAGCGGGTGGGAGAGAGAAATGAACCAAACCGCCGCGGATGTCTGCGGGCGGTCGTTGGCACTCTTCCAAAGGTGGAAGCGAGTGGGAGAGTCCCAGGAAAGGTGACAGATGAAGTCCATGAGAGCGCGGATGGGCGGATAGGAGATTGGTTTGAGAAAGTTGAGTAAATCCTGACGGCCTTGAGATCCACAACTGATAGATCAAGTGCGATGGGAGGTTTGACGGATCCAAGGATTTGCCAAATGCTTGGGGGTGCGGTTGGGATGGATTCAGTAAATCATGGATGAGCGCCGCGCGACGGTAGCAATGAGGAGATTGGGACGCGCGACAACAAAGATGAAGACACGCAACAACAAAAATGAGGACGTGCTATGACAACAGCAGAGATGACAAGCAACACGGATAAAGGACGCGCGACGCGCGCAAATGAAAGGAGCGCGGCGCGGCGCGCGATGCCGATAATGGAAGCGCAGTGCGCGCGGCGCGGCGTGCGCGCGCGGGTAAAGGACGGTTCGGATGAGCCTGAGGATAAGTTGTTCAGCCGGACGGTACGTTTGCGCAACAGTTTATGGATTGAGGTCTTAAGGCGGACAGGGTGTCCAGGATGGGGCACCACATCTCTCCCCAACTTACAAACTGTCCCTAGTCTGCTCCCAATTTTGATGCCATAGAAAAAAGAAAGGAAAGAAAGATGATTGAAACCAAAGGATGGCCATTTTGATCTTGAGAGTGGTTGAGAAAAAATTTGTCAATCCGACCAAAAATCCTAGAAGTGGCCAAGATAAAATGAAGGAGGCGTCCCAAGTGCTCACACGCGTGGCATGAAGTAGAGTTTTCACAAAAAAACAAGGATCTTGCCCAGATGGTGCACAAATTGGGAGGACTTACTTCCGGACCAAGTTGCCTCCACAAGAGTGAAATTTCTTGACCTGATCAGCAGAGAACCTTCTGGCCATCTGAGTACCATCCAGCTCCTCCAAAAGATATGATCCACCTCTAACTTGACGGACTACTTGGTAAGGACCATTCCAGCGGTTAGAGAAAAGCTTTCCCCACTGAGTTTCCAAGGAACAATTATAAGCCAATACCAGGTCACCAGGGTTTAAAGGGTCCCTGATTTGATTCCGGTGTTTTTCTTCCCAATAATGAACTGATTTTGCTCTTGATTCCATCATCTTCTGATAAGCTTTGTTACAAATATCTTCACTCTTCTCCAGTTGCTTTGATCTGGCAACTAATAGGTCAGTAGTTGAGGAAACTTGTTCCCAGGGGATGCCCAAGAAATACTCCATCTCAAGATCAAGAGGAAGAACAGCCCTCTGACCAAAGATGATTTCATAAGGAGAATAACCAGTGGTTTGCTTGGTGGAAATTTGATCAGAGAAGAGGACCAAGGGGAGAAACTTTTGACAAATCTTGCCACTTTCACCAGCCAATTTGACAAGAGCAGCCTTCAAAGGAGAATGGCCTCTTTCCACCATGCCTTGTCCTTCAGGATAATAGGGAGTAGTAACTCTATGTTGTCCAGGGAGCGATTGGATCATTTCAGCAAGTTTTCCACCAAATTCTGAGCCACCATCCATAGAATAAGATTGGGTAAATCCATAAAGCATTGTCCAAGTCTCATGAAGGAAAGCTGCTACTGATTCAGAGCTGAGGTTCTTAAGAAACTTTGCTTCAACCCATCCAGAAAAATCATCTCTAGCCACAATGAGGTACTTAGCTCCACCAGCCTTAATGTGAACCACATCCATAGCAATCCTCCCAAAGACAGTGGATTCTCCAGTGGGGTAACAAATTTTGGCAGGGCGCCTAAGATCACGTTTCTGGCACACTTCACAACTCCTACACCATTCAGCAACGGATTTCTTCAGGGATGGCCACCAGAATCGTTCAGATATTCGTTGATAAGTTTTGGTTTCCCCACGATGACCAAGGCCTTCATGGAGATTTTCCAGGATTGAATCTTGCTTGGAAGGGATAGTGACCACAACAAGTGCACAAGGAGTTGACCTTTTCATAAGCCTAGAACCTTGGAAAAAGAAGTTGGAGGACTTCCTTTTAAGGGACCAAAATTCTTTGGCAGAGAGATCAGGGGGTCTTTGGAGAGTTGAAAGGTACTGCTCCAACTTAAGCCAGAAACCTTGCTGGAAACCAGAGTAATTTTTGGAGGAGAAGGCAAAGACAGGGCGGACCAAGGGTTCTTCCTCATCAAAATCCATTCCAACCTCTGATTCATTGTCTCCAATAGGTCCTCGAGATAAACCATCAGGCATGGTGAAAGATTTTCCAGGCCTGTGAACAATATCAAAAGAGAACAACTGGATGAAAGCCACCCAACGAGTCATGGGAGCACTTGGGAGGCTGGGGGCGTTGATCATTTCAATAATAGATTGCGCATTGACTTGTAACTCAAAGTGTTGACCCCAAAGGACAGTCTGAAGCTTCTTCAACATTTGGGCCACACCGCAAAGTTCCAGTTTTGGCTGGGAGTACCTGGATTCCACATCTGAGAAAAGAAGAGATTCATACAGAGCAGGACGATCCAAACCATTTTCATCTTCCTGGATAAGAACAGCCCCAACAGATTGATAACTTGAGTCCACTGCCAACTTGATCTTGCCGGCTCGGTGTCCATAAGTGATATTTTTCAAAAAAATGTCTTTCCCAACAATTGTTTTGAGCAACTGAAATGATTGTTTGCAGTCTTGGGTCCAAATCCATTCAGCATCATTCCTGGTTAAGCGACGCAAGGGAATACAGATTTTGGATAATGAGGGAATGAAGATCCTGACATAAGTTACAACACCTAGGAAACCTCTAACTTCCATTGGATTTATTGGGGTAGGCCAGGAGATGATTTTGTTGACTTTAGAGGGTGCCATCATTCTTCTGTCCTTGCAGACTATATGACCAACAATTTCCAAGGCAGGGACACAGGAGGCAAGTTTTGATCCAGAGACAGTAAGGCCAGATTCCTTGATTCAAAACAAAATTCTTTCCAAAAAAGTAGCATACTCCCAGACAAATTGTCGGATTCCTGAGTGCCAAGGTAAGAGCTCATTATCATAGTCAGAAACTGGACCTTTAATTCCACCATCATTGATAAAGATACCCGCATGATCTGGGATTTTGTCCTGGAGGATCCACATCATCTGAGCCTGATAGACTGCAACCGAGTTGGTGGCACCTTGAGGCAATTGAGTCAACTGAAATCGACCAAGGGGAGTATTAAAAGTAGTGAGGGGACGAGAAATAGGATGCAAGGATTGTTTTTCATAGCCACCCATAATGTCACCTAGACCATAGCAAGCTCTCCCAGAGAAGGATTCAACAAATTCTTCAGTGGCAGGCGGCATGCCAGAGTCTTTAATAGTAACTTTATTAAGAGGTTGGAGATCATGAACTACTCTAAGTTTACCATTACTCTTTAGAACACAGAAAACAGGACTGGAATAGCTAGAAGTCGATTGTTTGTATAAACCGGTTTGGACTCGTTCGCGGACCAACTTGATGAATTTGTCAACTTTAGCAGCAGGGATCAGGATCTTTTTCTTTTTCCAAGGGTCATGTTCAACTACCGGGATGATGTAAGGGAGACCATAGGATTCTTTCAAGAGAACTCTCTCTTTGTCACAGAATGCAATTGATTTTTCCCTTAGAGACAAGATATTTTTGATCAAATTTAACTCATCAGGAAGAAGCCATCCATCTGGACCAAAATTGACCACTTTCAGACGTTCTTCAGTGACCCAACCAGAGGGAATAAATGGACCAGTGAGGGATTCAGATAGACCACAGTAAGGATCCCGGGATAGCGGAGGATGCATAAGAGGAGGGTTGAGGTTGAGAGGAATTGGTTGGTTGACTGGCTGGACCTTCTTTGCAACTGGTTTGTACTTGGTGGCAAAGGAGAGGAATCCCTGCTTCCTCCAAGCATTGACCAGTGAAACCTGACTATGAAAACTGAGGCCGTGTTCCAACATCTTCCAAGCCCAATGTTCTGCTGCGTCCTTGAAAGGTGCCTTCTCCATAAAAGAGGATCCAAAAGATAACACATTGCTCACATGTGTGGCACAGGGTAGAGTTTCAAAAATAACAGTAGTAGAAGCCCTTGGTGCTGCACAATTGGGAGGACTTACTTCTACCCCAAATTGCCTCCACCTAAGATTAAACTCCTTCATACCAAAGCCACCAAGAAAAGAATCGAGATCAAGATCTAGTTTAGACTCATTGCGGAGATTTGAAACTGGAATAGAAGATGAGTGATCAGGCTGAAGAAAAAAAGGAAAGGAAGATAGAACAGATCCAGACAGAGAAGAAATATTTTTGGATTTTTCGAATTTTTCATATGTTTGGGTTTTGATCTTATTTGGATGAGAAGAAAGTGATGAGGAAAAAGAAAGATGGGCCTCTGAGGTGGGAGTTGGTCCATGAGTTGAAGTCCGAGGCTGAGGAGAACTACAACTATCAGTAAGGCCAACTATTCTGCTAAAAAATGAGGATGAAAGGAATGAGAGTTTTCTTTCTGCTTTCCTTTCAGGACAGATTTGGGAGGGTGACCAGGGAAGTCTCTTTACCAACGACCAGAATCCAAATAACAAAGGGGGACTTCAATCTTTCTGCCATCAGAATCAGGGAGGAGAATTCTCTCCCCAACTTGATCAGAAAACATCAGGGTAGCACCAAAGTCCATTAAGAAAGGCCTTCCCAAGATCATGGGACCATCCAGACAAGTGATCCAGAAGTGACAGATGCCAACAATATTTTGACCAATTTGAACAGGAATATCCTCAGCAATACCAACCAGTTCACAGGACTGATTCCCAATTCCATAGACTGCAGAGTTGAAACTGACCCTTGGGCTAAGTTTAAGCTTGCAGGCCATGGAGTCCAAAATCAAGTTGAGCTGAGAACCCAAATCCACAAGGAGAGAAACCGTTTTAGTTGAATCACCAAGACAACATGGAAGAAAACCAAGAGGACAGGAATACAGGTTGGTATCTGAAGAGGGACCTGTTCCACCAGAATCCTCTATCAGAGTACCAGAGGAGACCTTTAATTCGTCCGGACCAATCTCCACACGTCAACGAAAAACCCATTTCTTCATCCCTTCTGCCACAGATGGAGAGATTGACAGGAGTTCAGCCACAGATAGATTGGGGATTTTAAGATCAGAAATTTTCTTTAATACTCCTTCCACAGCATTAGGGTAGTCCTTGGAGATGCCCCTCTCAAATCAAACTTTGGGCTGGGTGGAGGGAGGAAGATTAGGTGTAATAGGTGATGGAAGAGGATCTGAGAGTTGGGCAGGTTGAAGAGGGGGAGGATTAGTGTTGTCCTGGAACCTTTCCATAAGCGGTTCCCTTTCTACTTCCATGCCTTCCACATCAGAGGAAGGAGGCTCAGGTGAAGATTGGCGTTTAACGGGTTTTTGCAGAATGGAGGATGGAACAGGAGGAGACTTATGAGGTTTTGGTTCCTCATGGCGTTTCCTAGCTGGATCAGATTGATAGGTGCGAGGGAAGCTGGAAGAAGTGATAGCTGGAGGATACCAAGGTTGCAGAGTTCCACATGATGATCAAAAATTCACAGAGACCAAGGATGCCTTCTTAGGGGTTGGTGGTTGGTATGAAGCCACCACATGACGGATCGGTCAAGAAAAATAAAAAGGGATCAAAGCACCATTAGGAAGGAAAAAATTATTTCCCTTCTGCTCTACTAACTTCTCCTCCTTGTCCTTCTGGAGTTCAGGACATCTACCGGTACCATGGCCTTCCCTATGGCAATAATAACAAACTATAGTAGACTTAGGAACAGAATTAGAAGGTTTAGGAGTGGCTAAAGAGGATATTTTCTGATCTATTTTATTCTCAAATGCCTGAAGTAATTTAGTGATCTCATCTATAGTAGGTGTCTCCCGGTGAGTCTGAGGATTGGGTTTAGGTCTGCAATTGGCTTCCATCTTATTCATGATTTTGTTAGATGCTTGAAAAGAGGGGGCAAGGACTGGTTCAGTTATTTTAGGTTTTTCAAAGGTGAGAGCTGTTTGACCTTTCATCACTTTATCCACAGTATTACTAAGAACCGTGAAAGCAGGGAGCTTGAATCAATTGTCTCTTGTTGTGATCATGGATCCAGATTTCACCAATTCATCCTTAATTCTTTCCTGCACTCCTGGAGAGAAAGACTGAAAAAATTGCACTTGAATTTCGTCCAACATATCAATGTGATTGTTCCGGATAAGATAGGACTGGATAGGGTCCCAAGATTTTCTGAAAGTCTGATAGTCAGAGGCCGAGGAGATACCACCATTTGAGATCCATTGAGAAACCAGGGCATCCAAGTCTTGCAAAGTAAATCTGGCTACATCTATTTTTCCCCAATAGGCTAACATAGCCTCCTTCAGGAGCCGCCAGTTGTGAGTTTCAAATCCCTCAAATGATTCGATAACCTCCATAACTTTGTCAGAAGAAATAAAAAACCGTAACTGATAAGCCATATCATATTCACTGGCACCATCCACTTCCGCAGCCATCTCATAGGAGTCCAGGAATTGTTTGACATTGGTCCCATTGAAGCCTAAATTTTTGTTCTGAGGTTTGATTTTGACCATCTTGGCCCGAAAAGATAAAGAGGATCCAGCAGATTCCATGTTGAAGGGTTCCTAAGAGATCCAAACAAGCAGAGTTCCAAGGTGGCTCACAAGTGTGGCAAGAGTAGAGTTTCACAAAAACAACAAGGATCTTGCCCAGGCGGTGCACAATTGGGAGGACTTACTTCTAGACCAAGCTGCCTCCACGAATCAGAAAAAAAAGGAAAAAAAAGAAAAGAAAAAAATTGGATCGGGTTTTGGAGTTGATTCTTCAAGTTGGGACTGTAAATCCCAAGGTTGCTGGTTTGATCCCGGCCCGGGGGACCAAATGTAAGACTCCAAACGGTGCTAGGCCGTGGCAGTTCTGCGGAGGGGAAAGGTGCTGTTTAGGCTGCCCTCCTGAGTGTTACAAAAATATTTAAATGTAACTGAGATCAAGGTCCAGAACCTGGTAAATGAGGAATCAAGGAGTAGAGGATAAAGATGATAATAGTTTGGTAGCAACGGAACAGCACTATCTGAGACAAGATTATGCAGGGTAAACTTGAACAAAAGAAGTTAAATTCTTCCTAGAGTTCAAAGAACAAAAGCTGTTGTGTGTAAACAACACCCACGAGCTAATAACTCTGGTCGTCAGCAGAAGATTGGGGATGATCAACTCAAACCCAAGCAACCTCCAGGTTCTCAATGAACCTGCCCAACTCTCCGCAATCAAGCGCTTGAAGGGTACCAGATAACTGAGGGTGGCTGTACAAGACAAAGCACAATGTTTAAGAAGCTCTAAAGCAAACAGTAACTGATTTGAAGCAAGGATAACCTCAACACTTCTCAAGGGACTCAAGAGTAGGCTGGCAGAATGCAACTCCAAAGAAGCTAAGGGGAGGTATAACACTCCAGGTCTTAAGCTTAATAAGACCTCTTCAATCAATTGTGATTGGCTTCAGAAAGTTGATCAGGGATCAGGACCAGTATGGTCAGAGAAAGGGATCAAGGAGTGGTATGACACACTCAAAAATTCCAACAGACAGAATTTTTCTTCAACCAGTAAGGCTATTGGTTGGTGATAAGGATCAGGGATCAAGGGTTGAGTATGGAGGCTCAAGGATCAAAGGTGTGCCGATTTCATGCTGGATCATTCCATGCTCCAATGGTTTCATGTTCCTTGGTGATTTCCGATGATGATCAAAAACGCAGGGGAGAGCCCCTCCTTATATGGGCAGGAGGCCCTGTTAGACTATATACAACGGATTCTACAAATAGAGTGGAAAAGGGAAGGCAACCATGTGGTCACTCCCGTCTGTCTGTGGATGGGCGCGCGTAACAATACCAGAGTCACCCACCCCTCGTCCAAAGGCGGAAGCGTGTGGGAGAGAGAAATGAACCAAACCGCCGCGGATGTCCGCGGGGGGTCGTTGGCACTCTTCCAAAGGTGGAAGCGGGTGGGAGAGTCCCAGGAAAGGTGACAGATGAAGTCCATGAGAGCGCGGATGGGCGGATAGGAGATTTGTTTGAGAAAGTTGAGTAAATCCTGACGGCCTTGAGATCCACAACTGATAGATCAAGTGCAATGGGAGGTTTGACGGATCTAAGGATTTTCCAAATGCTTGGGGGTGCGGTTGGGATGGATTCAGTAAATCATGGATGAGCGCCGCGCGACGGTAGCAATGAGGAGATTGGGACGCGCAACGACAAAGATGAAGACACGCAACAACAAAAATGAGGACGTGCTATGACAACGGCGGAGATGACAAGCAACACGGATAAAGGATGCGCGACGCGCACAAATGAAAGGAGCGCGGCGCGGTGCGCGACGCGGATAATGGAAGCGCAGCGCGCGTGGGTAAAGGACGGTTTGGATGAGCCTGAGGATAAGTTGTTCAGCCGGACGGTACGTTTGCGCAACATTTTATAGATTCAGGTCTTAAGGCGGCCAGGGTGTCCAGGATGGGGCACCACAATGTGTACTGATGGGTTAAACCTGTATACTGGGGTTATAAGGTTGTTCAGCAGTTTTAATTGATAAAAAGAGGTTTGAGTACGGATATTACTGATCAGACATTGCCATAAATTACTTACTTATCTCTTTTAAGTACTTGATTACCTTGGCACGGCGTCTGGATATGAATATTACTGGGTCTCTGCCCATCAATATCTTCAAAAGAGCTCTTTATTTATAGCTTTTGGAGTCCCAATATGGTCCTTCTGAGGGTTGTAGGTGCTCAAAGGGACGGTCACTCAGGCTAGCAGGGTAATCAGAGGTATCCTGTCATGTTTTCTTGGTGCTATAACACGGGTAGCATCTAATTCCTCAGGGTATGGGAATTATTCTACCTTATAATAGACATTAGGATGTGTGAATAACACTAATCTGTCCTATTTATGTATTATTTAATTCATTATCCTTATTAAATGTTCCCAGTAATTTAATAATTATATTAATAGACATTTCTACGGACATCTTGATGTCAGGTAAGTTCTCATTATGTATTATATAACTGGAGTAAAAGTCATAATATTGATTTTACTCTTTATTTTTGAGTTCCAGTTGATTTATTAAGATAATTACTTAAAAATATAACTCATGTGAATTCATGTAATACTTTTACATCATTATTTTTCTTAGTATGTCACAAAGATATTGATGCCTAGCATTTCTCATAAAAGTATATTAAAGTGTTTTAATATATTTTTAGAAGTTGTCATTGTCTTATTTTTGACATTCTTGGTACTTTGCGTTATATTAAGTAAAAAATATGTTTAAGGATTATTTATGTATTTTTATATAATATTATGTTTTTTTAGACAGTCTACTATCCACAGGAACATTTATTACATATGTAGAAAGTTCCCGTGTATGTTGTAGCCTGTTTACGTGATACCTGAGCCTCTCAGGCCGCCTGTCACTCTGTCAACCCGTAGTCCCCCAGCTGCGTACTTGTCAGAGGCCCGGGGTTGTGTACACAACCTCAACGGTGTGACAAGGCTGTATCTCAGCTGCGCGCGGGTGCATTGGCTGCCGCGGCTGCGTCGGTGAATTGTGACAAAACACATTTCCGTCCGTAACTCCTAAAATATTCACAACACCTCAATTCTGACTGAATTTTAGGTGTGAAACCTATACGTGACAATGTGTGTGAAATATTTAATTGGCCAAAAAGCTCAATAATGGAGCCGTAGTATTTTGGTTTTTCTTTCCTTAATTATTTAAAAATATAAGGAGTTGGATTTCAAGGGTGGGGTCAGTGAGTGACCCTACCTAATTCTGGGTGGAAAATCCATTTCTATAATAATATTTTTGGTTTTCCTTCTCCTTCTTAGGTTAATTGTATTATTATTATTTTTATGTTATTTTTGTTACTTCTGCAGCTTGCTCTGCAATAGTAGCAAGCTGACATAATCCTTGTCAACCCAATCAATGCAGAATCTCAAACCCCAAAATTTGTTGTACCAACTGCCTTAAAGACCTGTTTGTTTTCCTTTTGTCCAACCTGTGGTGTCTCAAACTTCTCTCATTCAGTCTGCTTGTTCTCTTACTTTTTCAGCCGCTGGTTTGTTTTTGAACTCAATCTCAATTCTCTATTATGATTAAAAGCCAAAGGCTCCATTTACCGAAGAAACCAGCAGGAGCAATGGCATCAACTTCTCAAATCAAACACAAGAACAATGGATTCTGTAAGGTCATTCTCAAGACAGCTCTGGAGATCATTCCCCTTCTCTCCAAGGACAACTACGGCATCTGGAAGGACAAGATGAACTCATTACTCAAGCTTTGAGGAGTCCTCCACACCATGGAGTCTGAATCAATGACTCTCTCTACACAAGACAACAATGAAATTCAACTTCTCCTTATCTCAAAAGTTGACTCAGTCACCCATAACAATATCATCAGCATGGAAAATGTGAACTCTGCTAAATCAATATGGGCATCTATCAAGGTGAGATACTCTTTGTCCAAGGCGTCCAAAAGAGCACAAATCTTCAAAAATTTCCTTCACATCACCTTCCAGGAAGACAACGTTGTGGGATTCATTACCAAGTTCAGGACTGCCATCAGAAAGATGATTGAAATAGGAATAGACCTACCGCAAGACATCCTGGCCTACCTGATCCTCTTCAAGTTTCCCGCTTCACTCAAAGATCTCAAAATAAATTTGATGCACTCAGACAAGAAAATTCATATCAATTTTGTGTGCAACAACCTCACTCAGTTCAACAATGAAATCAAAGCCGAGAAAAACCACATATCTTTCACCCTCACAGATTCCGCACTCATTTCAAGTAAGACAAAATTCAAAAGCCAGCAGTCAAGTTGTTGCATAGAAGGATACCACAACCCCAAAAAAGACAAGAACCACTTGGAGAAGGAATGCTTCCATCTTCACCCAGACAAGGCCCCCAATTGGTGGAGAGATAATCAAGCCAGATGGAAGGAAAAACAGAGGCCCATAAATGAAATGGCTCTCTACCACGCCTTTGTCACAAAATGGATTGAATCCAAGGCGCTTTCCAGCCAAAACATTCTCATTGACAGCAGAACCTCAGCTCACATCTTCAACAACAGGAAATTATTTGTCACCCTCAAAAAGGCAGTTGGCAAAAGCATTTCCACAGGCAAGAAAAGGGTCAATCTCCCCATCAAAGGGACCGGAACATTCAAACTCACCTGGAAAAATCAAACTGTTGTCCTGAATCAATTCCTTTAAGTTCCGGAGATAGTAGTCAACCTCATCAGTCCGGGAATCCTCATTGGAAAAGGGTGTTGCTTGGTGTCAGAAAGAGGCAAGTTCCAGATCTTCAACAGAGATTCTATCATCATTCAAGGATTGATTTCAAACAACCTCCTTGTAGCTCAAAACCCACTACAGATAGGTCAAAATCAATATTTCCTGCTTGTGAATGACCACCTCAGTGGAAACCTGAGAGACCTGCTCCTTTCCCTTGGCCACACTTCAACAAGCTGACTACGTGAGATCAAAGATATCAAAATCAACAAAGACTATATCAATTCCTTCTACTGCAAAGATTGTGCCCTTGGAAAGATCACCAAGACCCCATTCAAACTCCATTAAACAGCTTCCTCCAAACCATTCAAAAAAATACACCTGGAACTGATAGGTCCACTCAAACCTCCATCTCTCAGACAAGAAAGATTTATTCTCACTGTGGTGGACAACTTCACTGGCTACTTGAGCAGAATACCCCTCTAAGGCAAGGATCAAACTGTCAAAGTCCTCATTGCGGTTCTGGAATTACAAAAGTCAAAACTAGGCTACTTCCCATGTGGGTTGTGTTCCAACGGAGGGACAGAATTCACAAACAACAGGTTAGTTTGATTCTGAAGAGAAAACTCAATCAGGAAACTGATCTCTGAACCACATCACCCCAAACACAATGGCAGGGAAGAAAGGGCCAACAGGACCATTTTCAAAAGTGTGTGATGCACTCTCAGCTCATCAAAACTTCCTGTTCAACACTGGCCTGAAATCCTGAAAGCCTGCTGTCTCAGCCTCAATCAAATACTAAGGAAGGGGAATGACAGTTTGCCCTGGGAACTGATGCACAAGAGCTCCATTCCTCTGTTTCACTTTAAACCACTTGGAACCTTGGTCATCTACCTTAACCAACACAGAATCAAGGGGAGGAAATTTCATCCAAAAGGCCTCAAAAGCAAGTTGATAGCGTACAACCCTGACTTCAGATCCTATCAAATCCTCAGACCTGATGGAAGCATCACATCTTCAAAGCATGTAAGTTTTGACCTCAAGTCAATTGAGAATCTTGGGGGTGACAACTCCTCAAGCAGCAATTTCATGGTTGAAGGCATGAATGAAAATGAACCCAATCCCAAAGTGCAAAGACCAGCCATTCACAACCCCATAAAAATCAAGAATATGGAGCACTACCGCAACAGGTCACCGGATTCACTCTCTTTGGTTGGCTCTGCCTCAGACAATGAGGTCAAGGACCTCTCAGAGGATGACCAACCGCTGACAGAAACTGCCGCTACAGCAAACCCTCCATATGATCAACCAAAACCTGTGCAGCAGCCACCCAGAACAGAAACAACTCACCCACCCGGCCCGCTTTGTCATACTCTGGGGAAAAGATCAAACTTGAAACCACCCCAATGGTACGGCTTTCACCACTACTAAAAGCCAAAAACATACTTAAAAGCAATGTCCTGCAAAGAGGCGGAAAAGTGGAAGGAAGCCATCAGAAAGGAACTGAAGCAATGCAAGGACTTGGCAGTTTGGGAGAAATAGGATGGACCCAACCCAGCCAATCCCCTTGAAACCACGTGGGTGTTCAAAATCAAAGATAATTGCCCCAAAAACACTCTCATTCACAAGGACAGAATCTGCATTTGTGGTTTCAACCAAATCTACGGCCTTGATTACAAGGAAACCTTTGCCCCAACTGGAAAAATTGCCTCCCTACATGCTATACTGCAACTCACTCTCAAAAAAAATCTCCCAATCAGGCAGTTAAATGTCAAATCTGCCTTCCTCCATGCCCCTATAAGCAAAGGAGTGTTCATCAAGACTCTGGAAAGCTGCAACAGACCTTCAAAATACCTCAAACTTAAGAAAAGCCTCTATGGACTAAAGCAATCCCCCAGGAACTGGTACAACACCCTTGCCGACTGGATCAAATCTGTGGACTTTTTCCAATCCAACACAAACTCCTGCCTCTACAAATCAAAAGATGGGGCCTCTTTCATCTTCTTCCACATGGATGATCTAATCCTTTTTGGGGGTGGAAACGGATTTGAAGATAAATTCAACCTAAGATTCCAAAACTCTCAATGCCACAATCCTGACACAATTTTAGGCATGAAGTTTGAGAGGTCAGAATATCCCATCCAACTCAGCCAACCCAAGCACATCAACCACAGTCTTGAAGAACTTGGGCTCTAAGAATGTAGACCTGTATCCACTCCACTCACCCCTAACCTCCAACTCAGTGCGGCCATGGAAAAGGATTTCAAGGCCTTCAAAAAGCTCAACATCAGCTACCGGTTGGTAATAGGCCTCCTCAACTACATTGCCTGCAGGAACAGACCCAACCTCAGTCTTTCTGTGTCTAGCTTGGCTTGCTTTCAAAACAAACCTGGCCTCACCCACTGGAGGGAGCTTCAGCATACCTGGCAGTACATGAAGGCCACAAAGGATCTGAAACTGACCATCAAGTACAACGGTAAGGCTGACCCAATGGTCTTCTACAGCAATGCATCCTGGGCCAAGGACCCGGGGACCTGCAAATCTTAATCTAGCTACCTGGGGCTAGCCTTTGGATCCCTGATTTTGTGGGAGAGCTTGAAACAAGGGAACATTGTCTACTCCACCACTGAAGCTGAACTCAATGCTCTCCTGTATTTTTTTCTGGAGGGAAAGTGGCTCCAAAACTAAATTGGCAAAGTTTTCTCAATCAAAATACCAAACTCTTCTCATCTCATTGACAATAAAGGACTTGAAGACAAATTGAAAATATTTGGGTCCAATGTCAAAACCCGCCACATTGACCTCAAAACCAAAGGACTCAGGGAAAAGCTCAAACTTGGAAACCTCTCTATACAGCTCATATCAACCAACCTCATGCTGGCTGACCTGCTCACCAAGGCTGTACCCAAGGCCATGCTAGTCAAACTCATTAATGTGATTCAACCATCCTTTGCCCTCTCTGGTTGAAAAGACTACCTCTTTCCAGTTATGGGGCGTGTTGACTTTCATGCGTCCCTCACTCACCCTTGACTCACTTGACTTCCAATGCTCAACGCATGCTCACCCCAATGGGGACTTGCCTCAAGATCTCAGAACCCTATTGGGGTCACCAGACTTCCAGATGGGCACCCCTCTTCTCCTTGGGGGGAACTTCTTCAATCTTGTCTTCCGTTCTTGTTTCCTTTATTTACTTTTGTTTTCTTTTCTTTCTCAATCCTGGTTTCTTTCATCCTTCTTGTTTCCCTCATCATCCATCACTTGCTTGTGTTCACTCAACTCACTTGACGCCAACACACACCTCCAAGGATCAACATTGGAGCATCAACCAATCACTGTTTGGGTACTCAGTCTCACTCAGTCTTGTAACTGGTATGAGTCAGTCTTTCCATGCTTCTAGGCTCCTGATTCCTGACATCTTGACTCAACCAATCATCACCAGCTTGGTTCACTCAATCCTTGTTGACCCAACCAATGCTGAAGCTCAAACCCCAAACATTATCATACCAACTGCCTTGAAGACCTGTTTGTTTTCCTTGTGTCTGACCTATGGTGTCTCAGCCTTCTCTCATTCAGTCAGCTTGTGCTCTTCATTTGTCAGCTGCTGGTTTGTTTTTGAGCTCAATCTCAATTCTCTATTAGATACCAGCTCCCACTATGCTTGGAAGGAAGGAAGGATAATTTCTCACTCACTCACACACTCTCTCTCTCCCTCTCCCTCTGGCAGTTGGTTGAACAGCATTCTCAGCTCCTTACAGATGCTTGTGACCAATAAATTCCAATCTTGAGGACAGCTTTAGGGAGTATTTTTCTCTTTTCTCCACAAAAGCCTGCCAAATGGACCACTGGAGGGGCTATCACCCACCCACTCTGAAACTTTGAGAGGAGATGGGAAACTCCTTTCAACTTTCAGGGCAAGATTTGCAACCTTGAAATTCAGATTTCACTCCTTTGGAATTTGAAAACACATTTTGGCATTTAAAAGAATCTATAAATCCACACCTGAGGTTTTATTTTTGATATTTTTTTATCATAAAACATAATAAAAGTTTTTATTTTGGCAAAAAAATCTGGAATTATGGCTTTTTTGAAAGAAAATCTGTTTAAAAGATCCCAGGGAATGAATTTAGCTGGGGCTTCAATAGCTACAGATTTCATAACCAACAGGTTCAAGTGCTCATATTGAAATAAGTACTTGATATTATGTATTTTTTGCGAGTTAAAATGGGATTCTTAGTCTCATTTAATATTTTTGTACTCATTTTAAAAATTTTTAGGAACCCAAATTATAGAACAAATTTTTTTCTGCTGATACTTTCATTGTGGAATATAACAGGTACGTTTCATTAACACTTGCCAAAGTAAGTGATTATCCCTGTTCCACTTGAATAATTCATTATTTAATTAAACACACAGATTATAAAATTCCTCAGGAAATTAATTTTAGCTTCAGTATTCAATATAATCATTCCCCCTCCAAACAAAGCCTGACAATAAGAGGATTGGAATAGCAGGGTGATCTGGCACCTCTTTCATCAATTTTTTTTTGTTTCAAACATATTTCAGACCAAACCAAACCATCTTAATGCTTTAATTTTTGATATTTTGATATTTTTGAATTATATTTCATTGAAATGCTAAATATATTTGATTATGTCTTTGGTTAAATCTAGTAGCTAAAAGCAAGCAAGGCACTTGGAATCTAGGATTTCAGGAGCCTGAAAAAAACTTAATTGAAAATATGGAAAAAAATTGGTGCCTATATCCCAACAGTTAGGTATTATATCAAAATTGAAAAAGAGAATGAATTAATTAAAAAAAATCTGATCTCATACACAAAAAGGTCAATAAAATTCTTGCAATGGGTCACTCAAATGTCATCTTGCAATCTGAATAAATCAGCCTCAATGAAGATAGCAAGGAAATTTTGGTAATTTTGAAAATGGAATTGAAAAATAAACTCAATGAGTGATATAAATAAATATATAAGATTCCTAAGATATTTCCCTATCTCAAAGCTGTTTTTGTTCTTTTTTTAAAAAAAAAGAAATGTTTTTTTTTTCTGTGTTGCTTTTTGGTACCTTTTGTTATGAGAATTTTGATGGATTTTTTTTCTTTCTAAAAAAGAAATTGTTGAGGAAGTTTTTCAAACTGTATGAATAACTTAAATGAAGAAATTTTATGCTTGGTTTGCTTCAAAAATGCTTTTTCAATTTGAAAAAAATAATCATCCATCCACAGAACACCACATCAACAAGAAATCAGAGTGGTTGACTGAAAAATTACATCTGGGAATTCAATTTATAAGAAAGATAAACATGTAATAAATTAAGTATCAAGTCCCCCTAGCTGAAGCTAGTAACCCTCTGATGCAGCACACAATTCTGAAATTGGGGTTGCTACCTAGCTGCAACAGCCTTATGGATTGGAAAACTTTGATATGCGCACAATAAATCTTTTTAGAGCATCTTCAATCATGCTTGTTGACTGCACTTGATAGGTAAATATACCAAGTGGGGTCCCCAGCTGTGGAAAAAACAGACCCTTGCTTACAAGCAAGCTCCATAAATCCAACCCCAAATTGAAAATGTTAGAAAAAGCTATGGAGCTTGCTAAGCAGGACCTTTGGTGGGATTTACATGGGATAGACAGTTCATGAAATCCCCTTTGTTTCTTCCTTCTACTTCCGCTTTTTACATCCACTCCCCCCTAACATATCCCTCCCCATCCCCATCCCATCTACCATCCCTATCCCCCCTTCCCATCCTCTGTCCCATATCCCTCCCTAAATTGGCAAACCCATCCACCACAACCAACATTCTTGGAAAAGAAACATCAAGAAACAAACCAATGAGTCCCCCCCCAGTCATCCTGGACTTTCAATCATGCTCATCTGCTTCATCACCTTCTTCTCAAAAAAAAGAAGGCTCAAAGAAAAAAAGGGCACCAAACTGGACCACTCAAGAAGAGGAAAAGCTGGCTCAATCATGGATCCACATCAGCAAGGACCCCAAATTTTCAGCCAATCAATCAGGGATCCAGTTCTTCAAACAAGTTGAAGAGGACTTCAACAGACACAGCAAAACCACCTATTGCAACTAGGAATTTATATGCATTAGTTTTTTTCAAATAATTCTGCATTCCAATTGCTTAATCTTCCTTTTCTTTTTTCATTTGAAATAGATGGTCCAACTTGAACACTGCAATGCTCAATTTCTCAGCTATCTACCAAACAATTGAAAACTCACCTCCAAGTGGCTCCAGACCCATGGATTGGATGCAAAAGGCAAAAGAGCTCTATTGCCAGCAAACAAAAGGTCAATGCTTCAAAGTTTAATTGGTGTGGTAGATACTGAAAAATCACCCAAAATAGATTGGGGATTTCAGTTCTCACAGCAGGAACTGCCCTGGGAAAACCAGTTTTGGTGTCCCATACTCATCATTGCTATACCACCAGCACCTGATGCAACCTCCCGGAGTGAAGGCCTCAAAAAAGAAACAAATTACAAAGCTGGAAGTAAACCTTTGATGCTTGGGTTCCTCATGGAAAGAAATAGAATTGGCAACTGGCAGAAAAAAATTGCCGCAAGAAAAAATGACTTGGCAGAGCAATTTTTTCAGTTGGCAGCCAAAAAGGAAGACATGAAGGTATTACTGGGACAGTTGTCAGTTATTCTGCAGGTTGAATCAAGCTTCCCTCATGATGATAGCAAGGAAATGTTGAGGATTCTGAAAAATAAAGTGAGAACCCAACTTGAAGAGGGTCAAATTTGAAAATATACAAATTTCTGCTTTTTTTTTAGTTTTGATATTGCTTCAAAAAAAATGTTTTAGCTTGGAAAAAAATTTCTGTTTTTTATTTTCTGAAATATTGTAAAGTAGATTTATTCAAAATCACAGGTGGAAATAAGACAAAAAAACTTCAAAAAATTGTTTTTCTAAACAATTAAAAAATAAGAATTCTAAGTTGGATTTGAGAGCCCTCTTTTCATCCAATTGTGAGTTTTCAAATTGTTCATAAGCTGAAAATGGAGGTTAGAATCATGAATTTTATAAGATTTTTGGCAAAGGATTTTAAATGAATGAAATAACTGAGTATCATTAAAATTTGGTGTGATAATGAAATTGGAATTATTATTATGGGAAATATTGGAAATATTAGAAATATTATTTAAAAAAGGATCACATGGTGACCTCTGCTCTAAAATCATGTTGTGGAGAATTATAAAGTCTTTAATAAATTGGATGATGTCTTGCCTAAACCATAATATACTGGGTTGATTCATAATAGCAAAAATACTCTGAAAAAAATCCAAATGCATGTTCTATGTCTTTCCTTGCACTTTCTTGGAAGGTGTTGAAGTTTTTGGTTGAATCATCCTGAGTTAATTTATATGAATTGATTAAAACTGGCCAACTGGTGTATATTCCATCTGCTAAATACTAACCATAGAAATATTGGTTGTTGTTCACCTCAAAATTAACATTGGAAGCTGAACCTATAAATGAAAATGAATATCATTAAATTAAAGTATGCAAATAAATCAAGAGGAAAAAATGCAGTAATTCCAAAAAATAAAAAACAAAAAACCTAAAAAATACCATCCAGAAAGTGATAAAAGATGTGACTATTTTGAACTAAATTGATACCATTATGAGTTCCAGGTGAACCAAAAAAACAGTTCCATATTCTTAAGTTGAGGGATGCCACTGCTTCTAAAACCATTGTAGGAGCTCCTTCCTTTCCTTTTTAATGACTATCCCAGGCCTGGGAAAAATTTTTCCAGCCCAAGTGCATTCCATCAATAATTCCACAACAGCCAGGAAATCCACAATCCTCATATTCTTTCATAATCACTTTGAGTTCATCATCTGTTGGAGCATGGAGTTATTCTTTTTTGTAGATATATACAAAATAATTAACAAATATCTTCAGGGTTTTTAGAGCTTTACTCTCTCCAATTTGAACATATTCATCTGTTGAATCAGCTGGGAGACCATATGCTAGTTGTAAAATGGTACTAGTGAGTTTTGATGAGGGGAAAGGCCAGCTTGGCCACAGCAATCCTTCATGAAAAATAAAAATTCAAAAAGATAAAGACAAAAATGATTTCATATTAATATTTTTTCAATTAAAAAGAAACCCAAAAAATAGATAAGAATAAAAGAAACACAAAAGAAGAGAAAAATCATATAATTCTTTGGATCCAGTAGTTTCTATGGGCTCCCAATTCATTCATCAATCACTCAAATAATGACTTTCTCATCCTAAATCTCCTTTAAAACATGGATTTGGTGTATTTTGCATTTTTTTTCAAAATAATATTTCATGATATTCAAATGGCCTTCCACCCTTTGACACTAAATTCTAGCTCTTTGGTTTTTTATTTTGGCTCTCAGGTTGGCTTTGTGGAGCTTGATCCCAACATCAAGCATCTTTGTTTGATTTCCAAAAGATGTTTGGATCTGAATGGGGAAGTACTTTTGGAGGCTTGGGATTATCATGTTGTTGGTTGGTTGGTTGAAGGTAGTTGGTGTATTTCAATCAAATTTTAAGGCCTTGGATTTTTGGATGTTGGAGTTGATGACATGGAGTTTTGATTGTGCATGGCTGGACAACCCGGCTCTTTGGGTAGGTGGCAAGATGCTTTGCAGAGCACAATTGGAGGGTGAACTCTTTAAAGGGCCTTTCTTAGTATTTTCTTTTGCTAAAAAGGGCTTAGATATCAAAAATTTATCAAAAATGATTCCAGATGCTCTTAGCTATTACTTTTGGCTAGAAAGTTTCTGTATGGATATCCAAAAATCCAAGCCCTCCAATGGTTGTATGTAGATTCTTTAGGCCCTGTTTGGGCCCACACAAAGCGTTGTATACCATCATCAAGATCCAGGATTTTCATGAAGGTATAAAACACTTTTGAAGTTTTGTATGGTTGGTGTTTGGTGTCTACCCATCCAAGTTTTTGAAAATGATGCTTGTTGATGCTTGCTAAGGTTTCAGGCCTCCCATAGGCAAAAAAACCACATGAGGCCAAATTTAGGTCTGGACCAAAATTTTGAATCATGTATGCATTTAAATGCACAAACATCCTCTTGAGCCTCTCTCTGGTTACCATTACCTTCCCCCCACTCCCCTTTATACATACCTTACATCTTGCTTTCATTTTACCTCTGGCCACATCTGAAATAATTCTCAATGGAACCCACCTATGATCCTCAACATTCCCCAATTGGAAGACATCCCCGGACCTCTATCTCTGACTTATTTCAAAATATGCCTCCCAACACTCCCCAAAACTCCCACAGAAATCATTTTCCAATCTTGTCTTCCCCATCCAATTTGCCTCCAAGCTTCAGCTCAACTGGGTAAATTTTGTCACAGAGCCAGCCCAATCCAAATCAATCAATGATCATTTTTATTTCCCAGTCACTTAGCAGTGGTGGCCCCTCAATTTTTCAAAGAATTACCTTACCTCCAACTTAAATGCCTTCAATCTTCCAAATTAATTTGGCTGGAAATGACTATTTCCAATCTTCCAAGCTAGTCAAAGGTTGGGCCCCAACTCCATCTACTAAGATTGAACCTGCCATCATGTGCAATGAGCCCCCTAGCACCACTGATGTTAATAGCTTGTCTTGATCAAATTGGCCCCCCAAAAAATCCAAGAAAAAATTCCATTTGGGACAAAGTATGTGAAAGCTGTTGAAGATGGAAAGTGTTTGGATTCTGGATTCAAAATCAAGTTCCACTGCTGGGTTGCTCCAGAAATCATTCAAAAATTTGATGGAATCTACTTGGATGAACAAAGGGTCAGGTCAAAGTTGATCCAGGTGTTTTTTGTTTCTCAGTGAGCATGAAAATGTTTGTTTTGACTCATGTTTTTTTGCCTTAAGTCCTTCAAAAAGGACCAAAATGTTTTTATTTTTTGAAAGGATAAATGTGGTTTTAGTTGGGATGAAATGCACTCCATGGTTACAGTAGGAAATTCAGTATGGGATTCATTCTTACAGCTAGGTGCTTTCCTTCCAAAGACTTTGAATAATCACTTTCTAAAATTTTTCTTCCAAGTCAAATCCTCAATTTCAGAAGTTCTGGGGCACTCCATTTCCAGAAATTTGCAAGCTGGAGATCATCTTTGGTGCAAATACTGCAACTGGTTTGATGGCCATGTCTCACTGTGGGCCTGTCAAAAAATTCACCCAGAAAATTGGACCTATTGCTTCCTCCAATGAATCCAATGTGGAGGTTTCACAACTGGGTCAATTCTGAAAGCGCAATTGAAAAACTTCTGTGAATGCCCTTGAGAATGTGGTCAACAAGTTAGTGGATTCCTGGAATCAGCCTCCACTGGGTGGCCCATCAGTCATGGACCAAGCAATCAACTTGTATCAAGATGCAATTGCACACCAGCTGAAAGGTCTTGAAGAACTCATTGCTGGATTCAATTTCCTTGAATCCAAATTGAAGTGTGCCATCTTATTTGAAATCAAGGATCCCATTTTTTTCTGATGTGGTTCAGGAAGCTGATTCAGGCTTTCTTGAACAACTTGCAACAATCTTCTTCCTCATACTCTCAAAATTCCACCATTGAGTGATTTTTTATTTTTTTTACTTGTTTCTTTAACCATAAAACACTGGTAAGAAAACATTCATGGTTCCATTTGGTATTGTAAAGAGATAACTAGTCCCACAAATCAAAAATCTTGTTATCTCATTACTTTTTTATGGGGATTAAGACCATTGCATTCCCAATTCTTGATCACTTTTTGATATTGTTCCCACATTTCATTAGCCAATCCATCTTTCCAAGAATTCAAAGAATTTGAGGTGCTTGTTTGCCCAAGGGATGAGATATTCTTCTCATATTCTGTTTCATTTCCCCCATATGATTTTTAATATGGGAAATAAAAGGTTCCATGATTTAACACACAAATGTAGTGGAGGCACACAAGTGTGTAAACAAGATGTGTTGGACAGTCAGGTGATATTCTGCAGAATTTGAAATGATGGGGAATCTACTCTTGAAAACCCCAAACACCCTCTGATCAATTAAATTCCTCAAGGATGCATGACATAGGTTATACATCTCCCAAGCATTTTGAGGTCTGTAATAAAAAGCAAAAAAGTTAGTGAAAAAAACAATCAATGGTACATTAGTACAATCACTTACCTTTGTGAGGCCAATGCCTGCTTGTTGAGGTGGTATGTAGTGCCCCTGTAAGGCACCAGAACACCTGAATTCAACCCATAACCCACATCAGCCAGGTATAAAAAACCAGGAGGAATTTCAAAGTCTTTTCTCCAGGCATCAGCCAATACCCATGAATCATGGGCTGAGCCCTCCCAGCCAGTATAGTTGAATGTAAATAAAATGTTGAAATCACATGCCACCAGGACAATCTGGGATAAAAATCCCTTGCAGTGTGGTAGACCAAACTGGTCCTATATCCATCAGACTCACTTTTGTACTATAACAACAGCTCAAACCCTCAAATAAACCTCAGGAATGGATTCTAAATCCAAAATAACCTATAGTCACTCAGCCAAATTAGCACCTTATCCCTCATGGATTAGAAGATACGGCCCAAGAACCCTTCAACTGTGTCAAACTCATACCCAACCAGGTTTCAAAGCTCTGTAGAAGGCATAAAGACAGACCTTGAAAACCCTCAAGTACAGATCAGTTATAGCTTACCCTTAACACCAGAACCATACACCAACCCTGTCACCTCAGCCAGAATACATCAATGCAGATAGAGGAGGTAGTGCAACTAGTTCAGCTCCTGTAACCTCACCCATGATGCATTCAAATACACCTACACAAGGCTATGCAGAAGTATAAAGGACAGTATAGGCAAGAGGAAGTGGAACCAGTCTCAACCAGTTCCAAACAAACAAGCAAATACACATACAAAATACTATGCAGAAGTATACAGGACAGTATAGGCAGGAGGAAATGAAACCAGTCTCAACCAGATCCAAAAAAACAAGCAAATACACCTACACAAGGCTATGCAGAAGTATACAGGAAAGTTTAGGCAAGAGGAAGTGGAACCAGTCTCAACCAGATCCAGAAAAACAAGCAAATACACATACACAAGACTATGCAGAAGTATACAGGACAGTATAGGCAGGAGGAAGTGAAACCAGTCTCAACCAGATCCAACCAAACAAGCAAATACACCTACACAAGGCTATGCAGAAGTATACAGGGCTAACTAGCAATACAAGAAGGCAGCCAGAACCATGTAGTATCAAACAATGCCAGCACCACACACAAACTTATGTAGTCAGAAGCATGTGATACCAAACAAACCACCAGTAACAACAACCCCCAGTACTGCCCAGCAATATATGCAGGCAGTCAAGACCATGCAGCACCAAACAAACCACCAGTAATGAACAGAAATACATGAAGGTAGAAGCAAGTAGCACTAAAAAAAACCACCAGTGAATGCACAGCAACACATGTAGGAAGAATCAAGTAGCACCAGACCAACCACCAGTACTGCACAGGAATATATTGTAGCTGCACTTCACAGCAGTTTATGAAAGGCTGTGCAGGCATGAAAAACCCTGTACAATCTTTTCCCAACCAGAAGAATTGCCTCAGTTTCATGCAGTGTCTTTTGTCTAACAAGCAGAACTGCCTCATTTCAATGCAGTGTCTTTTTCCAACCAGCTAAAATGTCTCATGTACATGTATCCCACTGTAACAGGGGAAGCCCCAAGGTACCCTCAGGGGCAGCCCTGAGAATTCCCTGGGGACCAGATTTTCTATTTAAGGAGGGCCTCTCTGACCTATCCAGGTTGTATCCTCATGCCATGATCCATCTGATGCTATCTGGCCACCTACCACCCATCACCCACATACCAGGCCCTCTTGGCCCAAATAAAAAAATAGTATCAGTGAATCAGTTATAAAAGGAAACAAGAAATCAGAAACCAAGTTATTACCTGTCTTTAACCAATTAAACCACCAACAAGGTGTTTGAATAAGGGTTCTTCTGTGACCTAAATATTCAGTTAAAGAAAAACCACCCATTAATAAATAAATAACCCTTACAAAGGAAGAGAGCACAACAAAAATGAAATACCAACCTTCCCTCTACCCATCCCCCATGTGGGTAAACCCTTCTTTGAGTCTTCTCCTGGACCATCCCTTTGATAAACCCTTGAACCCTTCAATATTGGGACATTGGCTATGATCAAATATATCTGATCATTAACTGACCAATAATCCAATACATCTTTTCCTTTCTTCAAACAAATCCTACCAATATCACAGCTAATAATTAATCTAGGTCTGATCTGAGACCTATATTAATTCTCTAAGAAAACCAGCCATTATTTTAAATAAATTATTGTGCAGACTTACTATAGTACTAGAAGGGCAGTCAATTCAAAGCCACTCTTAGTATATGCTAATACTCCAAAGGAGTAGAAGTAATACTAAATTCCCCTTGAAGGACTGCCAGCAAGCTATTTGCTACTTTATTTATATAATCCCACAGGAGTCTTTACAGCAGTTGCAATAGGCTCCTGAGTGCCTTTCTGCAACTTTGAAAGGTATATTTACACCATCAAGAGTCCCAAGGCAGTTGTTGAAGAATGAATAAAACTTGGGATCATTGGCAATTTGGACAGGAGTAGTTCCAGGTGAGGGCAAGCATATTTATTTGGGAGCTAGGTTTGTGAGTAGGCTAAGAATGTGGTGGAAACTTTTTGAGATGTAGTCCCCAGATTGTTGAAATTGGTCCTGAGTTTGGTGGTTTGATGCAGATTTGCCAACTATGTACAAGAAAATTGCCAGTTGTTTTTCTATACAGATCAACTTTGAGGATGGATTGATGTTGATTGTATTGAATTCTTCTATAAGCTTGCGGAAGGTGGAGGCTGATAGGTGTAGGACAGAAACTATCTGGTGGTGGTTCCCATTGAGTAGTGCTTGAGTGTACTCATACCCTGAGTAAGTCAAATCATTGTAGGGAACTTGGGTGTTTTGATAATAAAAACCAATGATGTGCAGGGAAAGGAGTTGATAATTTGGCTACACTTTTGCTTATATGTTTGATTTTTTTTCTTTTGTTTTGGTACTTATCTGGGTCCATTGTTGCTATAATTTAGATATGATTTAGAAAGCATATGGGGAGTTAGTTGTGTAGTGGTTCAAGGTGGTAATTGTTTGACTCAATGCTAGCTACCAGTTGGGTAGTGGTTCAAGGAGGACATTTTGCGGCTGAAGACCTGCAGACTGTAGAATCCTATATGTTTTAATCCTCTGATCATCCACCACTATTGGCTTTTAGCAAGGTTTGGTTGTCCTGGGATCCAACCTCAATCAATTTCATCAAAAAATGCTTACCTGATCATCCACCACCATCTGCCATTAGCAAGGTTTGGCCATCCCAGGATCCAATCTTGTTGAGTTTTCATTGGTATACTGGATATAGCGGCGGAGCTTCACATAGCCTGTCACCTTATAACAGCCTGTCTCAAAATTCCCTTGTCACCATCATTGCAACCTCTCTCTTCTAGTCTCCTCTAACCACCTACCTTACCCAATCATTCTTCAATCTCTCCTTCCCAACTCCTCTCTCTCACGGCTCCATTTTCACTTCCCCCAGACTCACCTACTCCACCTCCCTATTCCTTCTGAAAAACCTCCTCACTAAAACCTCATCTACCAACATATTGCAACCTCTCTCTCTGTCCAATACCTCAAGATAGAACCATATTTAGTTTGGTAAGATTAACTGTTTGATTGCCATTATCTTTCTCTTTTCTTTTGTTACCCATTTCCTCTTTTCTTATTGTTTCTTTGGTTTAATCCACTTACCTTGATTCCTTTCTGATGCGCTTCCCAAGGGGAATACGGGCTCATACTTTTCTTTATGACATTCATCTGGCAATCTAGCTCAAATAATTTTCTTGTTATTCAAACCTGTCTGGGTCTATTATCTAACCTGAGATTCTGTCTTGGTGGTGAGTGTAAAAGACAAAGAGACTCAAAAAAATTTTCTTTGCAACTCAATTTTTCCTTTCACTTTTTTGCCTTATATTTTTATTATTGTCTTTAGTTTTTTTTCATAAAGAAATCATCCATTTTCGCATCACAATTAACAGTCAAAACCAGACAACAATCCATCCTCACCTTTTCCTTGCACCATGACAGACCAATTACAACAAACCATCCTAAAAACGGCTATTGAATCAATTCCTTTGTTGACCCACAACAACTTTTCATTATGGAGAACAAGAATAGAAAATATGCTAGATATCCAAGGCCTCAGAAACAAATTCATCTTTGAGAATGGAGCTTTATCCAAAATGAACAATATCTACCTTTGGTTCATCATCACCTCTAAACTAGAGGCCTCATTACATGCCAATATTATCACCATTGAAAATGAAAAAGATGCAAAAAGCATCTGGAAAGCAATCCTGAATTTTTTTGCGTCCTCTGAAGCTTCCAACAGATCATGTGTGTTCAACAACCTCCAAAACCTTACTTTCAACCCCAAGGATGGGCCTGGGTTTATTGCTGCCACCAAAATTGCCCTAAGGAGACTGCACAAAGTTGGTATAGATCTTCCTCAAGAAATCTTGGCTTATATGCTTCTCCACAAACTTCCTCCCAATATGAGTAACATTAAAGACCAAATCACCCATAATAAAGACTCCATCAACCCCAAGAGAGTTCTATACCATGTCAGAATACACCTCAACAACCAAAAACCTAAGCTCAAGGAATACAACTCCCTCCCATCCGCGCTTGTCACCACTGGGAGAAGCCAGGACAGTAACCACATTCCCAGATGTAAGAACAGCAAACACAACCCCAAATCTTTCCATTCTCTGCCAACTGTTGGGCCCTCAACCCAGAGCTGAAAGAAGAATACCACAAAAACAAAACAGTGTGTCAACTACCGTTAGTTGTTTCTATCACCAAGCTTCAGACTACTCCTCCATCCTATTTGTCTTAGACACTGGCTCTTCTTCTCACATGCTATCCAACCCTTTGTACTTCACTTATTTTACCACTGAAGAAATAGGAAGTATAAGAATGGTCTCAAAAGATGAAAGACTGATGATAGAAGGAATTGGAATGGCTGTAAACAGGCTTAGAAATGGAAAACTGACCCTTCCCAATGCTCTATTTTTTCCTTATCTCTCCATCAATCTACTCTCCACCAGATGTCTGATGTTAGAAGGAATTTCTATTAACTTTAACAAGAAAAACTTCCAGATAAGTGACAACAAGGAAATATTGTACTTTGGATATTACCAAAACAACTTGCCCGTTTTAAATGCTCTCAAAATGGAAAAATCTTCATTATTATCATACTCAGAATTCCTACACAAATTGTTAGGACACGTGAGCTATAGCCAACTACGCAACAAACTGAATCTACCTGTGAAATCAGAATCACCTTGTAAATCCTGTGCAGCCAGAAAAATCACCCAAGCAAGCTTCAAAAATTCCCACAGAAAAGCCAAAAGGCCCTTCCAAGAAATCCACCTAGACACCGTTGGTCCTATAGGCATCTCTGTGGCAGGCCACAGATACTTTCTTATGGTGGTTGACAGTTGTTCCAGATTTTTTTTGGCCATACCCATGAAACATAAAAGTGACATACCTTATACTTTAATTCACATCATCAGAATGCTAGCCAAGCAATTTTGTTATTTTCCTCAGGTCATCCATTCTGATAGAGGTATGGAGTTTGCAAATAAGACTATGAAAGATTTCTGTGAGAGGAACCTTATATCTTTCAGGCATTCCAACCCCTATACGCCCAAACAAAATGGTCTTGCCAAACAATTCAATTGTGCCATAATTGAGTCTCTTAGAAGCACGCTGGAGGACTCTAGTATCAATAAACACCTGTTGCATGAGGTGATAAATTCCGTCACTGTTGCAATGAATCAGATTCCATCTCACAAGAGCAATCCTTCACCATATAAAATTTTTAAAAATAAAGAGTTACCCTTAAAGTTTTTTAAGCCTATTGGAATAAATCTGATTGTCTTAGCCCCTCCACGAATGCCAAGCTCTAAACTGGCTCCAAAAGGTATTCCCGGACCCTAATTGGATACAACAAAGAGCTGAGATCCTATCAAATCCTCTTAGAAAGTGGCAGAATCATTGACTCTAGGCACATTATGTTCCTTGATTACAACCCTTAAAACAAAAATTCCAAACTCCCCTTGATTTACAACAATTATGAAGAAGTCTCTCCTACTAACCCTCTTCCTGCTCCTCCCCAAACAGCAGAAATCAATCCAGAGGAAGAGACCTTGGACAAGTTGGAGGAATCTATAGATCCTGACTTTCACCCTTGTTCTGACACTTTTTCACCTAAAAATATTATTGACAGGCTAGAAGAAAAAGATGAATATCAAGACAACAAACCTCCAATGACCAAATCCACCTCCTCTTCCAATACATACCCCCTCCGGCCAAGGTGCACCAATATTAAACCAATCAAATATTCATATCTCTCTCAAGATGATCACACCTACACTGACTCCATAAGAGAATAATTCAATAACATTGAAATCCAAGACGTATGGGAGGACTGTTCCTTCACTCCTGACAATTACCTGAACACCGTGCTAGTGCTGAAAACCAAGCCTTCCACCTCTAGTTCTCCAGAAAGGAAGAAGACTAGACTCTGCATTCAAGGCTTTCAGCAGATTTATGGTGTAGAATTCTTCAAAACCTATTCCCCCACAGGAAGATTCTCTTCCCTCTTAGCTCTTCTGACCCTCTGCATTGATAAGTCCCTAAAAATCAGACAGTTTGATGTGAAGGGGGCCTTTCTACACGCACCGTTAAAGGAAAATATCTATATAAAAACACCTAGACATTCCTCAAGAAAATCTACCTTCTTGAAACTTAAAAAAACTCTGTATGGTCTCAGACAATCCCCTATCAATTGGTATGAAAAACTTAGCAAATGGCTCAAAGAAATCCACTTCTCTCTTTCTGACTCTTATCTGTGCTTCTTTATGAGGAAAGAGTCACAAACTTTTGTCTTCTTCCATGTTGATGATCTAATTGTAGTTGGAGACATGGAATTATTTGAAAAAAAAATTCTTGATTGTTTTCCCAATTCCTCCGCCCACTATCCGGACACAATTCTTGGGATGGACATAATTATTGACAACGTCTCCATTAAGCTTAACCAAAATAAACTTGTTGATAAAATACTCAAGGAGCTGAATCTGAATAACTCAAGAATTGTGCTAATTCCCCTAACTCCTGGTTTCCGTCTCATGAATCCCAAATCCAATGAAATAGACAAGTTCAATAGGTTAGGAATCAACTATAGGTGCTTTACAGGCATACTCAACTTCCTAGCCTGCCAAACGCAACCAGACTTGGCCCCCGCTGTATCTATCCTCTCTTGATTCAATAACAATCCTGGAATCCAACAGTGGAAAGAGGTTCTCCACTGCTTCAAGTATCTAAATGGTACCTCCCACTTCAACCTAAACCTCTCACCCTCCAAAGACAATCATCAAGAAATCACTTACTACTCTGACGCCACCTGGGGAGACAACCACAATTCTGGAATATCTCAAACCGGATATTTGTGTCTCTGGAAGTCATGTCCTCTGTCCTGGAATAGCGGTCAGCAACACAACATTGCTCTTTCCTTGACCAAATCCAAAATGAATGCTCTTGCAGATGCATATCAAGAAAATCTCTGGATGAAGCATCTCATCAGCAAACTGTGGAATTTTAAGCTCAATCCCTCCATTTTTAATATACACAACTCCAGTCTTCTTGATAAGCTAAAAAATTTCAGTTCTCACTCCAAGACTAAACATCTTGACATCAAAGCAAAAGTCCTATGTGAAAGCCTGAAAACACAGGAGATCAAGGTTGTCCTTATTCCCTTGATCAAGATGACTGCAGATTGTTTATCCAAAGAAAGTGATTGAAAATCCTTGGATCTACTTCTGAAGACCTGTTTCAGTTAATCCCACCAAACTTGGGGGGGTGTTGAGTTTTCATTGGTATACTGGATATAGCAGCGGAGCTTCACATAGCCTGTCACCTCATAAAATCCTGTCTCAAAATTCCCTTGTCACCATCATTACCACCTCTCTCTTCTAGTCTCCTCTAACCACCTACCTTACACAATCTTTCTTCAATCTCTCCGTCCCAACTCCTCTCTCTCATGACTCCATTTCCACTTCCCCCAAACTCACCTACTCCACCTCCCTATTCCGGCTGACAAACCTCCTCACTACAACCTCATCTACCAACATATCACAACCTCTCTCTCTGTCCAATACCTCAAGATCAAACCGTATTTAGTTTGGTACAATTAAATGTTTGATTTCTGTTATCTTTCTCTTTTCTTTTGTTACCCATTGTCTCTTTCCTTATTGTTTCTTTGGTTTAATACACTTACCTTGATTCCTTTCTGATGTGCTTCCCAAGGGGAATACAGGCTCATACTTTTCTTTAGGACATTCATCTGGCAATCTAGCTCAAATCATTTTCTTGTTATTCAAACCTGTCTGGGTCTATTATCTAACCCAAGATTCTGTCTTGGTGGTGAGTGTAAAAGACAAAGAGACTCAAAAAATTTTTCTTTGCACCTCAATTTTTCCTTTCACTTGTTTTGACTTATATTTTTATTATTGTCTTTAGTTTTTTTGTCATAACAAAATCATCCATTTTCCCATCAAATCTTGATGAAGAGAGATGGAGATCCTGGGGCAGGTGGATGTTCTGGTCTTATAGCTATATACAAGGTTTGTGACATGTTGATAATTGTGACATCTATATGGGTTTAGGTTTGTGACTTAATTTTGTTTTCCCACATATTCTAACATGGATGTCAAACACCCAAGCAACCAGACACTCATGAAAATTACATTTTGCTGGTGGATGTAGAGAATGGACAAAGGGTTAACCCACCACCAGGCTATCCTAGTCAGCATATGAATTTCCCAGAATGCAGTACATGGGGTCCTTACACTCCCCCACAGGCCAATTCAGTGACATTGGACTGGAAACTATTAAGGACCCATGAGATGTCCTGAACAGAGGTGTTAATCCCCAACAGACAATGTTAACTGTCAACTTTCACACATTTTGTTCTACTAGATAATGAGGCATTAATGGAATTTCTTCTGCAACTGGAGTGAGTTGGAGGTCTAAAGCTGGGGGGGTGTTGCAACCTTGGTGGAAACTGGCAGGAAATAAGTAGTGACTGGGTGAGGGTCTGATGAATGAGTGACTGGATGAGGTTCAAGCATGGATGCCCAGAGGAGGGCCAGGCCTGGATGACCGGATGAGGGCCAAGGGTGCAATATCTGGGTAGGTGTCTGGTGATAGGGTTTTTACAAGGGGGGATTGAACAGGCATCAGTGGTACTGCTGGGATCCTAACCTGTAGAAAATGGGCAAAGGGTTGACCCGCTGCTAGGCTATCCTAGTCAGCATATGCATTTCCCAGAATGCAGTACATGGGGTCTTACAGTGGAGGCCAAACACATCAGAGTCAAAAATAAAGTTGTGTCATGTTTGATTTTGTGCATGACGCTAATGTTAGCCTTACTTGGGAACTGACAGTATATGGTGTATCAAGCGCATCTGGGCACCTGTCCAAGTTTGACTTGGCATGCGCCTAGCGGGGCTTGGGCAGGCGCCCAGGGGGCTTGATTGGGTAGGGTTTGCAGAGGTTCAAACTTGGCGCCCAACCAAGCTTGTCTTGACCCAGATCAAGCTCTGGTTGCACCCCTTCCTCAGCCTCTCAACCTTCCACATCTCATTGTTTTGATTTTTTTTTCAACAGTAACTTTTTTTTTAAACTCTGAATATTTTTTATTGTTGTTCTTTAAATATTGTTGTTAATTTCTTTTTCCTACAGATGGCCAAAAATGTGAATATTGTTGATCCAGTCACCCTTGAAATCAAAGCAGGCAAGGCTGAGGCTAGAGACCTTGCTTGTCAACTTCAAGAATTAAATCAAGAGACATTTCAGAAGGAGCAACTCCTCAAGGCTCACCAAAGGTTGGAGGAGAAAAAAACATACTTGAACAACCGGCTTATGCATAAAGAACAAAAACCAAATTCAATCATCAAGCCCAAGTTTGGCAATCTGGTTTGAGCAAATGTGTTGGCCAAAGGAATAACCCAGAAGGAAGCTGTTTCAACTTTTGATATTATGTGGTATCAGGTTCAACGCATAATCAAAGAAGATCCAAACTTGATCAAAACCAATAAGCAATGGCCATCAAAATTCAGCAAGGAATCAATAACCAACTTACTCATGTTTATCAATCATCAGTCCACTTCAACCCTCAAAGAGATGGCCAAATTCCTCAAGAGCAAGCATGAGATGATTGTCTCTACTCAAGCCATCAGTAACATCCTCAAGGATGTGGATATAACCTGGAAGCAAGTCACCAACATCCCATCATTGTGGAATTGACCCAAGCTCCTTGAAAAGCGTTCAAACTATGTCAATTGCCAGGGTATGGATCTAGACCAAAAAATTGTCTATGTTGATGAAGCTGGTTTTGACTTACAGTCAACCAGGCCCAATGGCTATGCTCCCTCAGGTAAATTGTTTCTTCTTCTTTTGTTTTACCCAATTTTTTTTTTTTGTGAAACTCTAAGGTTTACCTGCTGTCTTGAGCATTGTGCCCAAGGTCAAGCAGGTCACCTTGATAGGTGCCCTCTCAGAAGATGGTTACATTTATCATGAACTCCTCAATTCCAATGGAACCAAGGCCAAAGGGGTAGGAAGTGACAACTTTTGCCTTTTTCTTTCCTCTCTTGCTTCCAGATTGCCTCAAGAATCCATCATCATTATGAACAATGCACCAATACATTGCGGCACTCAATTTGATGAATTACAAGCCGATTTCAGCAACTCAAAATTGATCAACATTGAGTTTCTTCCACCCTACTCCCCTTTCCTCAATCCAATTGAGTATTCTTTTCATTCCATCAAATCATATGTCCGTCAAAAGATCCCCCAGAATCAACCTGAACTTGAACAACATATTAAGAATGGGATCAACAAGGCTATTACTCAAGAAAAAAGGCATAATTTTTTTTCTCACATTAAAAAGTTTTATAGAAACTGCCTTGAGATGCAGCCTATTACAGGCCCTCTCTTGGCCAATCCTTAATTTTTTTCATTATTTTATGTATAATTATTTATTTGAAAAAATTGCCCCAAAAAAAAAAGAAAAATTGCTCAAAGAAAAAAAAAAAAGAATTCATTGCTTCTGTTTTGTACATACATTCAAATCTACGGACAAGAAATATATACATGATTTTTTATAATTTTTACAATTGAAACTTTTACCATAATTTTTTTTTAGAGTTGGTTGATGCGACCAGCTTTGATCGGCGCCCAAACCGACTTGGCCAGGCGCCAACGTCATTTGGCTATGTGCCAAGTTGCGCTTGGCAAGGCGCCCAAAGCCCTTGCTTATGTACCAAGGTGGCTTGTGCGGGCGCCACGCGCGTTTTACAAAAAAAACCAATAACTTGGCCTGCCGCCTAAACGGGCTTGATACACCATACGACGCTTCGTGTGGGCCCGAACAGGGCCTTAATTACCCAGCGCTTGATTCGATCGAAGTTGACGCCATGTCGACCACGGCTGGTGGTAGTGTTCTGGGGACCCTATGGTCATGACATCACTCACGACGGTCCTGCTGACGACCTGGTCGGGTTACCTCGCAGTTTCCAGAGCCATCATATGAAGCTTCGAGTGCCGCCCTCGATCTCCGGCCAGCCTCCTGGTCGACCGGCTTCCAACCGCCCTCTCGGTGCGCCCCTGATCAGCTCCTAAACCACTCACCGCTCAACATCCGTCCAACTCATTGTTCTAACAATCCAAGCGCACAAAACATGGCCCCCAACATCACCAAGGTCATCTACAAGCCAAATTCTACATCGTTAGTCATGCTTTCATCAAACTCGCTTCTGATGTCACTCGCAACCCAACACTCACTACTGGTGCTATTCTGTCCCACAGAACCGATGAATTCATCTGCTTGATCTCCGACGTTCCCGCGTATCAGAAATGGCTGAATGGAGATAAGTCTGTGCCGTTGGTGGAGATCGTTGATTGTGGGTACCCAAATAGTGTAGCTGATCATCTGGAACGCGTTTGCCACGAGTCTTCTGATTCCTACTTTATCTTCGAAATATCATTCGCGGGTTGCTCTCGTCCCTGCACTCGGTTCGATGCTTACATCTCAAAAGCCTTCGACGTTTTTCACACCGGCCAAGGGGCTCAAGGCCTTTTGATCCGCCCCAGTAAGCAGGAACTCGAGAATATCTTTGGCTCATCCAAGGTTGGCATCGTTTCACTCATCCGGGCAATCTGAGGTTGTTAACGTTTTCTTTGGATCGGTCGATATACAGGATGATGAAGTGGTTACCACAGTTCTTGAAAAGGGTCGCCTTGAAGTTAGCGATGGACACCCACTTAAGTTTGCTTCAAAGAATGATTCTCGCGGTACAAACAGTGCGACTCGCGCTTCTAACTCTACCGGTCACGGTGGCCGCTAAATGCCGTATACATTTCCATGTTGTCGGGACGTGATTCTTCCAGGAGCCTGCTGTTGTCAGCCGAGTGTCACTCACTCCCTGGATGTAAAAGTGTCATATGCTTATGCTGTAATACCATCAAAGTAAACTACCCTTTGTCAAATTGCTTTCTCCTCTCATCCTTAACGTGAAACTTGACATTGCATGTTGTCGGTGGGATCGCCAACGCTGAGTAGGTCAACAATCTGTGCCAACTAGCTTTCTGGGCATGGATGAACAAGTTGGGTTGTGGGCGCCTAGCAACGGGCTAGGTTCATTCAGCTGGTTTTCATTGAATGGTAAATGGTCCATCACTCTTCTGGATTCAAGTTGTATGGTTAATGTGCCCAGTGCAGAAAAAGGGGTTGCAACTTCATGGTTAATTGCCCTCCTTTCCTTTGCATTTTGTCCAGAATGAACCCTCCTAGTATTGGATTTGAATCTGTTATCAAGAAAATAGTAATTTCAGTTTTGAATCAATGAATGGTCCAGCCAGCAGCCTTTGTACCCACCCTTCATCCTTTGGCAGGTATGTTTGGCAGGATCACCATGGAAGCATGATGCTCAGCCAACAGCACCAAACAACTATCAATAAGCTGAAAGTAGTCCAGGAGGTCAATGAGGAGCTTTCAAGGTTCAAATTCCAGAAAGAGAAAAAAAAATGTTTCTAATGTTGCTTTTATTTGATATTAATTCCTTTTTAAAAGTTTTGTGATGAAATTTAGAAAAATGGCAGAATCATGAATCACTTTGAGCAAGTGTAACAAGGAAGTATGTTTTCTTGTGGCAACTGATGATGTGTTGGAAGAGTTTGGAACAGTTTGAGGAGGGTTGGGGATGTCACTTTCAAACATTTTATTGCATTTGCCTTTGATGCATTTGATCAATCACAATGCAGTCAACTTGCAAATAGTCAGAAATTTCTACACAATCCCTCACTGCGTTGCACTTTTCCTCAAAAGACTACATCACATCAGCCTGCATTGCCACTTCACCTATCTGCATTGATGCCAAGAATTTTAATTGTGTTTACCAAGCTAATTTTGGATATTCAATCTTCTGAATTTACTGTGATCTTGGATCAATAGTACAAATGTGAAAATAATATGTATCCTCCAGGAATGAAACCCAGGTCTCTCATGTGCATGGCAAGTGTACTACCAACTATCCATTCATGCAAAGTGGTGAAAATTACAAAAAATTGACACCCAGACAATAAAAAAGATTCACCTCAAAAATTTTGTGTCAAATGCATGGAAATTCACAAAACATTTGCCAGATGGTTGAAAACCATCCTTTTCATGCTGCATATAATAAGGACCCTTCCTTCCTTGTGGTCAACATATGCTTCTAGAGGTTGATAATAACGTCAGTTTTTGAGGACATAATGATGAATGATTAAGCACCTACAAGAATACAGGTGCATTTTTCCTGAAGACTGCATGAAATCATGTATCATATCTCAACATCAATATCTAGCCATATGGAGTAATATTAGCATTGTCTCTGAATTCCATAAGCCCCTGGTGACCTAACATACTCCATCTATTTTTTCAGCTTCAAATCTTGACTGGTTAGTTCCCACCCCCTGAACCATCAACCATGTTGACCTTTTAACCTTCAAACTAAAGGCTAGTGTTTGAAGACAACTTCAAAATTCCCTCCAATTCTCAGTATCCACTTTAAAACTAAAAGCATGACACTAAAAATTGCTCTAACAACTTAGTGTGCATTCTGCTCACTACTTTTGGAGTTGAGAAAGGGTTGTTTCATTTTGTTTTTCTCACTCATCATTTTCACAGAGAATTCTTGAATATTGAAGCTCATCCACAGATGATTGTTGAAACTCTTGCATTTCAAACCATTATTGACCATGGAATTCAAACCTGGTTCTCATTAACCACCCATCCTATTCTGGTCACCTTTGAGTAATTAGTTTTCAACTAGCTTGTTCCAGCACATTAATTCTTACAAATCTAAATCAAACAATCATAACCAGGATCTAATCATTCAAATTTTATCTAAAACTTATTTCAAAAATTATTACATGATTTGAATTTCATTCTCAATGCACCTAATTTCCTTGCACTTGAATTATAGTCACCAAACTCACTCTTAAATTTTATGCTGTAACTTGATAATGTCATTTAATTTGAATCTTCTGTTTATTTGAAGGGAATTATTTTTCTCACGCATCAAACCCTTTATTACACACATTTTGAAATTGTCGCGTGGTTGCCCCCCTTTGATATTTCAGGAAAAAATACTTTATTTCATGCAAGTTTCAAGAATTTTTTTTTTAAATTCTGAATCTGCAGCCCCCTAGTAGGGGTTATTAAACCCCTAAAAAAATCTTTGGTAATTTTTGAGGAATTAGAACCCCTTCAAAAATGCAATCAAAAAATGAAAAAATTCTGTAAAAACAAATTTTTGTATGGGTTTTAGGATCCTTATTTTGGCTATTTTGAATGTTTTTTTGTTGTTTTTTTCAGCTTCCAGAAATTTCAACCAATATTCAAAGAGCTTTCTTTATTTCATATATCTTGGATGTATCCTTTCATCTTGAAAAATTCCTTCAAAAAACACAAAAATTCAAAAGAATCAAATTTCTCTTTGGACATTTGGATCCTTTTATTTTCCTTTTTATTTCATTTTTTTGGAGGATTCAAGCTATTAGAAACTTAGGGAAAAAGTTAAAGATAATTCAATTTTTTCCCCAGATTTTTTGGATTTATCATTTTACCTTAAACATTTACATCAAAAAAGCAAAAAGTTTGAAACTTTGATTTTCTCATTGGACTTTTGGATCCTTATGTTTACCCTTTTGACTAGTTTTTTTGGGTGTTTCAAGCTTTGAAAATTGCAAAAGAACTATTAAAGAGATTTTAGAATTTTTTCCAGAATTTTTGTATTTCATTCTTTACCTTAAAAAATTCCATCAAAAAACAAAAAACTTTGAAAAATTCAATTTTCTCACTGGATTTTTGGATCCTTTTTTTTGGCCTTTATAATTGAATTTTTTTGGTGATTCAACCTTTCAGAATGTTAAAATACAACAAAACTTTTAATTAATAATTTTTAAAGATCATTGGGATGTATGCATACCCCTTGCAAACTTCATTCAAAAAATTAAAAATAAAGATCAAATATGGATACAAACATTAAAATTTTTTTGACTATGATTGGTTTTATGTTTCTACTTGATTTTCTTGGAGAGAACAAAACCTCATTACCAAGATCTAAATTTCTCTGAAAAATTGTTTTCCAAGATTTGGAATCCTTTGTCACAAAGTTTTTCCAAAGTGGATCTAACCTGGAAGCTGGCCAATTATCAGACTTGAACTTGGACAAGACTATATTTTTGAAATCTTTTAAAAGAATGAAGCAAATAGGAGACAATTTTGAATTTGGAGTGGTAGGGGAATGCAGAGGAATATAAGTGCAAGGAATTAAAGAAGAAAAAAGAACCACTAGACACTTATATGTTTCAGCCAGAAGGAAACCATGGCATGTAAATTTCATCCACATATTTATGAGAGCTGTGCCAAAAAGGTAGTTAAGTTGCCTTCTTGCTTGTTGGACAGTTTCACCCCAGATATCATGCAGTAATCTTGGTTCCTTGAATATTGGTTTGGAATCAAGCTCTTTCACCATTTCTTTCCTGACGTAAATTGAGTCTTCTGAGTTCCTCCCCAAACAAAGGGCTGCTGCTCTTAAGCCACAAATCCCATCCCCTATGACATCTTTAACATGTGATACATGTAGAATTGCTGTTTTTGGGGAAATGAAATCTTTAAATTGGAACTAAAAACAAAAACCAGAATTTTTCATAACAGAAAATATGAACTAAAGATAAAAATCACTTCTTAAATTGATACTTGGTCAAATATTCCAGAAGAAGAATAAGATAATGTGCAGGAAACCTAGAGAAACCCCCCCCAAAAAAAATCAGAAAAAATGGATAAATGAGAAAATATCAAATTTACTCACCTTCTCACTGATTGTTGGGGATTTTTGTGCTAATAATTCCCTTCCAGGAGGATGGTAAGGAGCATCACCATCTTCATAGGACACCTTTTTCCTCTTGATTCTTCTCCCAGTATTGTATTCAGGGGAACCAACCCGCTTATTTGTGATGGTTCCAGACCTTTGATCAGAGTTTGAATGAAAATATTAATGAAAAATAATATCCAAAAAATTTGCCAAAAATAAAAGAAAATGAAAGCTCACCATCTTGATTACATCCACATCTAGTAGCTCTTCATCTGCTGAATCTTCCCATTTGTCAAAATCTGGCACCTCTTTATCTTATGAATATTCCTCTTCAGTAAGAAATTGACTCTATGTTATAAAAATGACAAGGACTCATTAAAAAAACAACCCATTGCAGAAAAAATAAGTATAGTTATAAAATGACCTCTTCCTCTCATTCCTCCTTCTTTTTTCCCTTCCACTTCACTTGGATGGCCTTTCACCTTCTTGAAACCTGAACCCATAAGAGAAAAATTAATTATGACATTTGATATATTTTTTTTCCAAAAAAATGGTGACTGATCTTTGAATTTGCTATGAATTTCTTCTTTGGCCTTCCTCTCCTCTTGGCTTCTTCTAAATATTCAAAAAAATATGGATCTATTTTGCTTGAGGACTAAGAGATCTTTTGAAAAACATCTTAAGTCCTATTGAATATATGCATGTGAAGGGCTCAAAGAAGGGTAATATGACACTTGTTTGGTTTGGTTTTTGTGACACATATAGTGCCTCAAAAACTAAAAAATAAATTTTTTTGAAAAGTGTCACATAATAATTTTAAAACTGCAGTTTTAAATATGTAAAGGCAAACAAAAGGATTCAAAAGTCCAGTTAGAAAATTGAATTTTTTGATTTTTTGATGGAATTTTTTAAGGTAAAAAATGACATCCAAAAATTGTGGAAAAAATTCAAAAATCTCTTTAATATTTTCTCTGAAATTATTAAAGCTTGAAACACCCAAAAAAATTATTCAAAAGGGCAAACATAAGGATCCAAAAGTCCAATGAAAAAATTGAATTTTTCAAAATGTTTGCTTTTTTGATGTAAATGTTTAAGGTAAAATAATACATCCAAAAAATCTGGAAAAAATATCTAAATGCTCTTCAACTGTTTCTTTAAATTTTCTGATAGCTTGAGTCACCCAGAAAAATAAAAAAAGGAAAATAAAAGGATTCAAATGTCCAAAGAGAACTTTATTTCTTTTCAATTTTTGTGTTTTTTGAAGGAATTTTTTAAGGTGAAAAAATATATCCAAAAAATATAAAAAAACAATTTGAAAGCTCTTTGAATTTTGGTTGAAATTTTTGGAAGCTGAAAAATACCCATAAAAAAACATTCAACATAGCCAAAATAAGTATCCAAAAACCCATACAAGGATTTGTTTTTACAGAATGTTTTCATTTTTTTGATTGCATCTTTGAAAGGGTTCTAATGCCTCCATAATTACAAAAGATTTTGGTTAGGGGTTTAAGAACCCCTGATATGGGGCTTTGGAGTCAGAATTAAACAAGAAAAAATTCTTGAAACTTGCCTGAAATATCAAAGGGGTGAAACCATGCAAAAATGTTGAAATGCATGAAATATAGGGTTTGATGCGTGAGAAAAATAATGCCCTATGTTTATTAATCAATTTTTATCTCATCCACACATTAGGCTATAGATTACCTTTAAAGAAAAAATTTTTTAAACTTCTTGTTGTCTTCTGTGTTAGTTAAAATCCTAGGTTATTGCATCCTAATGAGTAAATTTTTATCAAATAAAGCTTGCCTCAGTTTATATGATAAATAAAATTTCAACTAAAACTTGAATGTTGCTTCAAAGCAGAAGCTTTTAAATTCAAATAAATCTTTCCAATTCTGATATTCATCATAGTGTTGGTCTCTTCTGTTTGCATCACACCCACCTTCTGCTTGTCCCCTCTTAAGTAAATGTGGCGGGGGCAACATTATATTGAATAACTAAACTAATAAATCTTAAAGAAATTACAGTCATCTAAGGTATTTGTGACTTATCAATTTAACTTAATTTATCAATCAAGAGCACTTCCCTTTCCCCTTAAAAAAAAACAATTTATAGGGCAGGGAGAAACAGTATCTCACAGGCAAGGAAACAATTGGATCATGTTCCCTCTTTGAATTGAACCTTGGGAGAAACTCCAAACAATTCTGTGGATCATAGGACTGCAAATAGAAAATTCCTTGTTGATGCTCTTGATAAAATTACAAGCTTCAAAGATTCCAGTTCCTCAACCCGAGGCAGATAAAAGGCTTGTGGCAATACACATCCAAAACCTGTAAAATAAGCAATGCTTTTATTAATATTGGTAGAAGCCCTCAAAAAAGTTCTTTGAGAGAATTCAATGGAAAATGATTTTATTTATGTTTTTCCCTCCTTGGGAGGTAGATTCTTTCACCAGTTCAATAAATACCTTTAAAAACTGGATAAGAACATTTCCCCTTGTATAATAAATCACTGCAGCAAGTTTGAGAAGAAGCTTCAAACTTTTTCAAACCACCACCAAATTTTGAGAAACAAAAGAATTGCCAGATAACCTGGTCATGAAGGAAATTTTTGTGCTTTGAATCAAATTTTTGATTTTTGAACTTTTCAATCTTTCAAAAAATTGAACAAGGCATATTTCCTATTTAATTATAAAAGGGGGTTCCCAGATCACCCAAATGAAAAATTTCTGTTTCTGGTCATAAGCTAACAAATTTAATGAATTTAATTCATTGGGCAATCAAGCACAATAATTTGCACCATGAAAGGAATTTATTGCAAAAAAAAGATAACACACCATAAAATTCAAAGTCCAGTGAAATCTTTAAACAAAATCTCAAAGAAAAAAAAGAAGTCAAAATCAAAATTGAATTTGAACTATGGCTCAGAACAAAAGGCCAAAGAGCAAATAAAAAATAAATTTTTTGAGGATAAAGATACTAGCTTCCTCAAGAGTGACAAAATAGTATATAGAAGAAATAATAGTGTCTTTACTGTGGAGGGAAGCATGATATGAATATTTTTGATAATAAAATACCTGGAAAAGCAGCCAGGTAAAAAAAAAATATTTTCTTTTCCCTCATACGTGCAAAGTAAGCCAAAAATTATCTAAATTTCTGCAATTAAATCTTTGAAATATTGATACAAGTCACACTCCAAGTCCTATATTTTTCCTATCCAATTCAAAAAATAATTCATAGTGTACTTCTGGGTTTAGTTTATCATTTTTCTTTTGTAATTTTATCACTTTCTCTCTTGAAAAATCTTATGTGTTTTGAGATAGAAAGATTTTCCATTTATTTGGAAAGTAGCACATCCAAAACATCTCATTGGATTACCCATAAGGCAAAATGGAAATTTGTGTTTTTATATTTTACCAGATTTTTATGGTAAGTATTTTTACTTGAAATAAATGGAATGAAAATTAAAATAATAGTACATGAATTTCTAGGGCATTGAAACCCTTATTTTAATTGCAAAGAAGGATTAATTTACATGTTACTTGAACTTTGAAAATTACATTGCCATTATTCTCTTTCTTCTCCCAAAAAATAATTGAAATGCTTACCTAAACCATTTAGCAATTTTTATGAAAAATTTCAGCAGTAAAGCAATTTGCAATATCCATGAATTCCTTCTCAATTTTCATCATTTAGTGATTTAGGATTTATTGATTATTTTACCAAAGGTATTCTCAATTTTTTTGGAGAAAAACTAGGATATAATGAAAGTTTTATTTTAAGCTTCTTAATCCTTTCTTGTAATTAAAATATGTTAATTTCAATAATTGAAGAAGAGGGAAAAAAACATAAGCTATAGGAGTTTTTAATTCCCATTGATTATGACTATGCTTACATGTTTTTGGAAACCAAAGAAAATTAGATTCCTCCACACCATGCCTAAATTCATAGGTCTTAAATTACCAGCCAACATCCACTTCCTTTTATTTTCTAATCTCCCTGGGAGCAAAATCTACCAAAATTTGATACTGAATAGAGGAAAATTTGGTTAAAGTATTTTTTTGAACAATAAATTTGAAATCTAGCTCTCCTTTTGAATTTATTCAAAATAAAGATTCAAGCCTTTTTATCTGTTTTTTCAATAAGGAATTTACTCAGGTAACATGTTACAATTCTTATCTATTACCCCTCAGGTTGAATCCCCTTACCATTTTCATGGAGAATCTCATTTCTCAAATTTAAAACTTCAATGAGCCTACAATTTGGGGGTGGGGAAGCAAATTTTCCAAAAAACAGTGCAATTTTGAATTCAAAACCCTGGGGTTTCAAAGAGGTGTGAATTGCTGTTCAATACCCATTTCTGTTGTGAATAGAAAATCACAACTCAACAAAAAGCAAGCAAAGTTGTTTACAACTCATGGATCCCCAATTGTCACTCAAAAATGGTTTAAAATCCCCAATTGCAACCCTTTTTGAGTTGCAATCAGGGATTTGTGAGTTGTGAGCAGGGTTCTGCATGTGTTCCTGGCCCATTTGGGGCAAAATTTTCCCAAATGGGCCATTTGAGGGGGGAATTGGGGTAAATAGGCACCCTGGACCACATTTGAGTGACTTCAACCTAAATTTGGGGATGAGGCATACTAGGTGGGACTGTTGGACCACAAAAAGAAACTTGGAAATCAAACATTCTGCCTATTGGCAAAACAAAGTCTTTTCATAAAACAATACTCACCCATTGGATATTTTTTCTCTCAACCCAAAAGTGATTATGTTTTGGAGTTGTTGGAAACATTTGGATTGAATAATAAATTGACTTTGTTTTTTTTTGGATTATGGGAACAGTGGCAAGCCCAAGCCCCCCTGGTTTAAACATGGCCACGTTAAAGGACTTAATTGAAAGTTTTGTTGACAAAGCTTTGGATTCTTGGGATTTGGGTAGGAATCTTGAAAAGAAAACATTTGAAGCCCCAATTGCATCCTCATCTGGGGTTAAAATCCAGGAACAAGATCTTTCTTCACAACTGGAATTGACTCAAGCTGGTGGTTCACATTTCATATGCTATTTGACTGAGAATGATTTGGCTTGAAAAATACTAATGTAACCATGGTTAACTAAATGGCTCCAGAACCGTTTGACCCTCCTACTGTGAGAGCCTTTCCCAGTAGGAAAGAAGAAGAGATTTTTTGTCAAAAATGAGTAGCCATGCATAGATCTGCATTAACAACATTCACCACAGAAAAATGGTGGTCACCTGTATGCAGGTAGCATTTCTGTATCCCATTTATATCTCAGGGTTATGTAATGCTATATCTCATCATTAACCTTCAGCAGGTGGAGAAATATAATTACTAGAGATCAGCATTTGCTGAACTTCTGGAACATTAGTTCATAATAGATTTTCAAGGGAAAGCTAGATATGAGCAAAGCTGTTGCTTCACAAGCAGTCCACACATCATCCAAAAATTACAGCATTTGGTGTTTGGGAATTATTTCAAAGTGAAATTCAAAAATTCCAGAAGATGCTGATTGTTTCCAGACTGGAATTTCCATTCACTGGTCAAAAACTGGTTAAGTAATCTTATTCAATTCCCAAAATTAAATGCATAAACAGGTATTTAGGATAATACTAACGTACCATGCTCATAAGCTGTACAAATCTTTCCTTATATAAATCAGCATTCATGGCTTTTTTTTTCTGTTGGTTTCTTATTCAATTACCTATGTTGGTGTAATTTTATGTTTTATACTTCTGATTTCCATCAGGGAAAATACAAAAAGCCAAGCCAAAATTGTTTGTTCAAATTTCAGAAAATGAAGAATATTTGAAATGGAAGATGAAAAAAGACCAAAGAGAGGAAAGAAAGGAAAAAGAACAAAAGAAAGGAGAAAAAAAAGGAGAAAAAAAAGTCAATATCCTCACTTAGATATGTTGATCACCATCCCTGGTCTGCACAAAAGGGCAGTTTCTGTTGTTTTTTGAGGGAGAATGTTGACACCAAGGCAAGAGGCAGGCTTCTTTTTGCAATTTAGCAAAGCAAGAGTAGGTGAAGTTTATAAAAATGGAAAAATGCATTTAACTAGTTCTGATGTGAGCAGGAAGAGAAAAAAAAGACATGGACTTGTGTGGGAATAGGGCTAGTCACCAAGGCATGCAATCAACAACCTCAGATGTGTTGACTACCAGCCCTGGTCACAGAACAAAGTGTCACTCAATCACAAATTCATTTATGAAAATTAAGCCATGAGAGGAGTTTTTACCACAGGAAAAAGGTCAAATTAGGGAATATCAGAGTTAAGACAACCTGCCATTTTTTAATGGTGGGTTTCAACCCAAATCCACCATTTCAAACACACCATTAAAAATCAAAAAAACCCACTTGTTTCAAATAAGACCTGTCAGAGTTACCAGAAAATAAATGGTTTTTTTTTTAAATAAAGTATTGAAAGGGTTTCACCAACGCAACCAATCATTTCACATCATCACCCCTGGTTTCAACCTCCATTCCTATCCTGTTTGCTTCATCGCTCTAATTTAATGCTCTCATAGCTGCATCACCCTCATCACATTATTGCTTTCATCACATCCATGCTCTCATCACTTCATCCCCACTTTCATCACATCCCTTCATCACTTCATTGCTTCCTAACAGTAGAGGCACTCAAGGAGATTGCTCAATTACTGGGCTTGTAAATATATTTGATTTATTGATTAGATAAAACATTCAAAAATGAAAAAAATACAATAGAAACAACAACATCACCCATATTGGGCCTTCTTTCCTAAAATTCTTTCATCAATTGTTGAAAGACTACAATCTTGGAGTTTTAAAAATACATTGGCTAGTTTTTTATTAATTTGGAATTAGAAGCCAAAGTGAGTGTGGGTTGAGGAGGTCTTTAAACTAGGAGGAGGAAATGTAGTCTGATGATTAAATAATTGAGTCTGCCAAAGAATTCCAACAACACCTTCAGCTTTTGCAAAGTCAACAATACAATCAAGTTTTGGAAAAGATAAACCGTGAACCAAATTTTTGCAGGGAGGTAGAATATGCTGTCCTGTAGATCTGTCAATGTAAAAAAATATCCCATATTTAAAAACATTTAAGTCATTCTTATCAGTATGGAGCTTGTTTGAGAATTCATCAAATGTCACAAACACATTTGAAAACATGCTGAAATCTTGCTCCTTTTCCATCCACTCAGATGATGACCAGTTTGGGATTAGATATTGATCCAAAACTTTCTTGTTTTGAGCAAGAGCTGAATTACACAGGGATTGGATTTTTTCAAAGAAAAATTTGTTGTGTGCAGGAAGATGCTCCCACATTTCATCATCCTTCTTGATGGTCTCTTCATTCAAACCTGGTTTACAAGAATATACTCCTATTTTTGATTTGAAGACAACATGGATCAATTCTTTGATTTTTCTGAAAAAATCTGACATAAGCAATTGGACAGACCTGCAGAGGCACCTTTATCACTTCCAGCACAAAATCCAATGGCATTCATGCAGCCAGTTAAGGCTTCTGTGTTTGTCTTGCTGAGTGAATGGCAGTTCTTTGCCATCTGGTACAAGTCAGAGACAATGTTTCACAAAGTATTGATTTGTGGAGTGCTTTTGGGGGCCTTCAAACTGTGGTATTTAAGAATTAAGTAGGGCTGAAACTGGTGGTTTGTGATAGCATTGACCAGCATCTGAGGGCACATGCGTGGTAAGACAACATGATTGGGGGAAAGATTGTCCCTCAGCATCACAAAGTATGTTGGCTCATCACTTTCTTGTGCAAATTGTCTTCTGGCACAGTTGAACTTTTTGTTACTTTTGGATGTAGAAGTAACATTTGGGTTTGGTTGCCTGTTTCTCTTTCCTATTACAAGGGTTTTTGATGCATGTTGTGTCTCCTTGGAATTCCCTGAAACGCCAAGCTCATCACAACTACAAACCGTGTTTCAGGATAAGACCCAGGAATCACAAGATGAATGGAAAACCCAAAGAAAAATAATGCAGATTCAAAAGTTCAATTAGTAATTTTATTGTTGAAGGATATTGAGGAATAAAGTTTAAATGCCATACCCCTTTTTAAAAGAAATGACTTCATTCAATTTCATCAATATTGATATCTACAAAAAACAAAATTCCATCAATATTGATATCTACAAAAATACCCTTTTTTTAAAAAAAAGAAAAAAAAGGTTACTTACCAATGGGGTGGTGGTGGTGGAGGTGAATGAGGTGGATGAAGTGGGTGGTGCTGGGTGGTGCTGGGTGGTGCTGGGTGGTGCTGGGTAGTGCTGGGTGGTGCTGGGTAGTGCTGGGTGGTGCTGGTTTTTGTGGGTGGGTGAGGTGGTTCACTTCATAGTAGGACAGACCCTCAAATTGGAGCTGACAGACCCCAAGTGTGGTCCAGGTGACTAAATTGCTCACTAGGTGGGGAGGGGATTTGGAATCCGCCCCACCAACCCACTCCCTCCCCCCTCCATTGCTCTCTAGGTGAGCAGGGGATTTGACATCCCTCTTGCCTGCTTGCTAGGTGAGGAGCGGATTTGAAATCCCCCCCCCTCCCTCCCCCCTTGCTCACTTGCTAGGTGGGGAGCAGATTTGAAATCCCCCCCTACCTCCCCCCTTGATCACTCTCTAGGTGGGGAGGGGATTTGAAATCCCCCCCTCCCTCCCCCCTTGCTTGCTTGCTAGGTGGGGAGCGGATTTGAAATCCCACCCCATCCCTCCCCCTCCAATGTCTCTCTAGGTGAAGAGGGGATTTGAAATCCTCCCACCCAGCCAGTCCCCCCCCCCCTCACTCCCTTGCTTGGTTGGGGGGTGAAGAAATCCCCCCACCAAGCCGGGCCACCCCCCCCCTTTGTGGCTTGCTTGGTTGGGGGGTGATGAAATCCCCCCACCAAGCAGGGCCACCCCCCCTTTGCCACTTGCTTGGCTGGGGGGTGATGAAATCCCCCCACCAAGCTACTTCCCCCGTAATTTCTTATAGTGGCTCATTTGTGGGGTTTCTTCTGTTAATAGATTGGAAAATGTTTTATGACTGATTTTTCTGAATTTTTGTATCAATGACACTTGACCAGTGATGTTTTGAAGTTTGATGAAACCTGGGAAAAAATCACTCACATACATTTGTAGAAAAATTTGATTGTAATATATGTGTTTGATGTGATTTTTTTGACCTTCCAACACCATTATATAGATTACCTCCATATTCAAATGTCCTTTGAGAACATATGGTGCATTGGAATATACAAATGTTTCCAACTCTGGTGGTGTTCTCATTGTTTTTGTTGAATTGGATTGGGTGTTAAGTCAAATTTTTTCAGTTTCCAGATATTGAAAGGCTTACAGGGAAATAGATAAAAAGATTGATTGAATTTTGAATTCCATCTTACATCTGCTGATGAGCTTAATCATTAAAAAAACCTCAAAAGCTTATTGGTTCCATTTTGAATATGCATATTACCTTCAGTGGGAGTGTAAGGGAAATTTACATTTGATCTTTTGAAAAATTCCCCTAATAAATAGATCATATTGAATGCACATGATTGACCCATGCAAAATACATTGGCAATACTAAGATCTTTGGTTTTTAATTCAAAATCAAATTACCTTTTGGAAAATCATGTATTTCATTTGAAGATTAATGATGTTAATAAAAACCCATGATTTAAATTGATATTTTTACATCAGGAAATTTTAGAACACCACATTAATCAAGGAAATATCCCATGCAAAGAGTATCTTTGCTTCCCCAAAACAACAGATTTCATGACTAAAAATATTCATTTTTCATAACTTTTTTATGGAGAGAATTTATTCAATCATCTGGGAGTGTGGAAAGACCAATTCATTGCATTGTGAATTCTTTAAATTGAGATTGGAACATGTTCCATTTCAGAAAAACAAAAACCTCATGCAAAAGTGTCACATTTCATCTTTCTCAAACTTATTGTTGGATGATCCTCTTGGAACCAGCTTGGATAAAATACATGAAAATTGCATCCACATATTTCTTGGCTGCAATGAAACAGTACCTGGCCAGAATGCACCAAATTGGATTGTCTTTGCAGCTACCAGGGCACCTAAGTAGTCCCTCATCAAGTCTTTGTGACAGATCATTGGTGTCATTTCATCATCATAGATCTCACAAGGTTCCAAAAGCACCTGCTTTTCCTGTAGGCCAATGTAGTCAGACATTTGTTCCCTGAAGTAAACTACCAGCAAAGGGGGACAGAATTTTTTGCATTTTCCTTGCTCCACCATTGATTTGAATGAAAAATTGATCCAAATTACAGGCATTTGGATCAAAGGTGGACCAAGGAAACCCCCAGAAAAATATATCCTGCTTTGCTGGTAATTTGCTTCTTTGAACAAATGTCTGAATACGTTGGGCTACAAGAAAAGCAGATAGTTTTGGAAGCTTTTGAGATCCATGATGATGAAATCACACCAATGTCCTGTAAAAGTCTTGATGAGGAACTACTTTGGTGCCCTGGAAGCTGCAAAGACAATCCAATTTGGTGCATTCTGGCCAGGTACTGCTTCATTGCAGCCAAGAAATATGTGGATGCAATTTTCATGTATTTTATCCAAGCTGGTTCCAAGAGGATCATCCAACAATAAGTTTGAGAAAGATGAAATGTGACACTTTTGCATGAGGGTTTGGTTTTTCTGCAATGGAACATGTGCCATATTGCTGAAAGGGATGGGATGGGATGGGGGAAAACAGCTTGAGGGGAGAAAGAGGACCTGTTTAAGTAGCTCTTGATGGATGCTTCAGAAAGGTGGTTGAGTAGTTGATGGTGGCAAACAATCTGTGGAATTTTAAATATAAAATTGATCTAAAAGTGCTGAGTTGTGGTTTGGAGCTTTAGACAGTCCAAATCCAAAAATTGACCTTGAGGAATCCAATCTCACTGCTCAGGGAAAATTATTGTAACTGGGGCTTCCAGTATTGAAAACTATTGAGCAATCAATCTTTTCAAACGTTTGATTATGAATTATCATGCAAATCAAAATTAGCAAAATTTCAGAATCAAGTCATAAAAAACAAATTGTACCTCAGGATCTCCCTTTGAAAAGGAGCCAAAGCAGTGGGATGAATTTTTATTAATACATTAATTATACATTATTCCCAAGACCAACAAGGTTCAAGATCAAAGAGTCAAAAGAAACAGTTTAATTTCTATGCAAATAATAATTATGATCAGAAATATGGAGTACTTCATTTTTCTTAGCTTTGTTATAATTTAAAGTACCATCCTGAATGCTTCTACAAGTGTTTAGGGTTCTAACATTGATTTTTAAAGAGATGGCAAGGTGGGTATACAAAACATTTTCTACAGGAGGAAGTGTACAGTGCCAATACTTTTTTGATTGCCAGAGTAACTTAAAAATTCCTTTTTGAGTTGAGAAATTGATCCCAACCCCATATTCAGGTATGAAAAAATTCCCATCATGAACATTGTAGCCCTTGAAGGGAGTAGCAAGTGATCCACATGCTTTCTTCTGTGGTATGAATAAAGCAAACCCAAAGTTGGATACATCATTTTCATCAATATGGGGCAAATTGCAGAAGCCATCAGATGTAAAGGTGAGGTGAGTTGAACAGGAGCTGGTTCCAAGAGGATCATCAAATGATAAGTTGGAGAAAGATGGGATGTGATACTTTTGCATGAGGGTTTGGTTTTTCTGAAATGGAACATGTGCCATATTTCTGAAGAATCCTCTGAGTATACTAGAAGCCCTTTCAGATTAAGACATAAGTTCATCATACTGGCATTTGGCAGTAGCAGTCTTTAGGTACTTGATGTATTGGCCAATCATTTCAGCTGTTACCATGGTCTTTCTCCATCCAATTGCCCACATTTTTCCTGCCCATGATCTGGATGGTGAGTCCACCGGGTTTAAAAATTTTATGCATTGGTGCAGGAACCAAGAAAGAAATCAATATCATCATACTACTGAGGTGATAGGTCCTGGATTGGGATAAATTTGATATATGCAATAATATTATTCTTCTCCTTATCCATCAGGAGCACTTGACCATAATCAACCAGTTGAAAGTTGGATTCAACAAAGGCATGTGCCTCTTGCAGCTCTTTTTTGTTGGCTTTCTGGGATTTTCAGGATCAACCTAGCTTGCATTTGTTGTAGGACCTGTACCTCCACAGAATTTTGGGTTGCTGTACCTTGTCCTTGTTACCTGTGATTTTTTGGGTAAAGAGAATCTCCCTCTTTAATTTGTACTGAGCTGGTTTTCCTCCATCAATCTTACAATTGAAATATGCTTTTTTCCTGGTGAATGTTGAAAGTAACAAAATTAATAGTTGAGTGGTATGCAGTTCAGATTCACCAGGGGACATATCCATAGCATATTGAATCATAGAATTGAAGAAAGAGAAGTACAATGGAAAATTGCAGAGGGATTGGGAAAATATCAGCTTGGTGAATCAACATAAATGATAATAACAACAAAAAAACTATACGCTTTGGTCTTGTTCCTGGCCATGCAATATTGATTTGGATGGTAGCAATTCACAGGGGAGAGGACTTGGTATGCTTGGGGGAAAAGATGATGATCTTTTACATGGATGGAAAAGATGGCATTTGTGGATATTAAGAGTGGAAGTGGAATTCAAAGTCAAGGGGTGGGGAGGGATGGGATGGTAGGAAATTTCTTGAAGGGAGAATAAGGACCTATTTAAGTAGTTCTTGATGGATGCTTCGGCCAGGTGGTTGAGTAGTGGGTGGGGGCAAACAATTGGTGGCATTTTGAATATGCAATTGATCTAAAAGTGCTGAGTGGTGGGTTGGGGCTTTAGACAGTCCAAATCCAAAAGTTGAACTTTAGGATTCCAATCTCACTGCTCATGAGAAAATTATTGTAACTGCGGCTTCCAGTATTGAAAAATATTAAAAATTGCTCTTTTGAAACATTAGATTATGAAATATCATGCAAATAACAATTTTGAGAGATGTTAAAAATGAAAAATACAGCTAAAGTTATGAAAAAAGTATTCAAATTACATGCAAGATGACACAGTAAAGCTAGAGCAACTCAGAGAAGAAATGAAAACACTCATATTAACCATTTAGCTTGGTAACTCAGAGATTGGAGGGTTCTAGGCCAAAAGGAATGTTGGAACAGGAATTTTTGTTAATGTGGTTCATGTAGTCATGAGCAATAGCCTTAGCTAGATCATGCTAGGTGGGTAATGTCAATTTTCCTGTTTTTCAAGGGTTCTCAGATATACTTAGCATGATGAATTGAATGTACATTTGAAGGTGAGCCCACATGGGTTCCTTGGCTGAAGGTCTCCCATCTGAGACAGACTGGATTGTTATAATTATGGCCAGCACTTAGCTTAGGCAAATGAGCAGTATTTGAAGCAAAAGAAATGCTGGACACCTTGTGTCAAGAATTGCTGATGGGCTCTCAAAATGGGGCAATACATTGGATGATATTGGTGATGAATTTGATTTGATGATGAATAGGATGATGGAAAACAGCAGGGAGAAGAGCTCCTCAAGTACAAAAGATTGGCCTCTTGTGAGCCCATGATAAAACAAGCCAAAAGGCAAATTTTCCGCCCCAAAAGAGCTCTACAGACTCTATAGGCCTTGTTACTTGGTTTGGACTACATCAGCCCTAATGGCATCAGTCCCTGTACCCTTACAACTAACGTATTCCAGTCTTTTCTGTTGTTTCCACCATTATGGGACTGAACCAGCCCCTGTGCTGTTCAATCCCTGACCTCACATACTGGCTGGTTGCCTCATGCAACCAGCCCCTGGCCATGCAAATGGCCAGGTGGGACCCAGGACACACCTGGGTCTGGTCTCAGACCAACATGGGGGGGGGGTGACTAGTGGACATGCTGTCCCCCCCCTCTTTCTCACAGATCCCTGGAGGGGGCGGTCAAATCCCCCTACCAGGGGCCCTGGGGGTGGATACCCCCAGGGCGTTGTCATAGAATGGTGGGCTGGGGGGTGGTCAGATCCCCTCAGCCCAGTCGCTCCTCCCCCTCAGTAAAAGGGGGGGGAGAGCGCCCCTTTGCTTCAATGGTGGAGGGGTGGTCAGGTCCCCCCCACTGCTGGTTGCTTTGTTGCAACCAGCTACCTTGTCATTGCCCTAACCACCTAGGGCTGGTGGGGGGTGGTCAATTCTCCCCCACCGCCGGTTGCCTCAATGCAACTGGCCTAGGTGGCAAGCTGGTTGCTGCCAGCTGCCCCCACCTCCCCCTTGCAATGGTGGGCAAGGGGAGGTGAGGGAGCCAAGGCCGTTGGCCCTGGCCCCTGCGGCACCGACACCAGCCCTCACAATTGGCTCAACAGCCATGACAACAGCCCTGCGTGGGCCGTTGGGCCCCATAGATGGGCCAAAGGCAAAAACAGCGGCCCCAGGCGGGCCGCAACACGGGCGGCAGCCCCAAGCCCAAAAACTAAGTAAACCATACTTTGGCGGGCCAGCCCATCTGGCCAATTATGTCCAAACTAAACCTTGGGCCCAATTATGCCCATACAAGCCCATATGGCTGTATTTTCCCATATACCTCGCCAGGCCCTAACGCAATAGGCCTGTTTCACACATTTTTAGGCCAGTTTCCCCAAATCCGTGACATCCACACAGGCCCATATGGTCTGTGTGAGTTTTTCAATGGGCCGGAGAGGACCATATGTGCATCCCATTTGGATCAAACTTATACGTAGCACACACGTAAGTGCATACATATTTTAACACACCCCCTTAATCCAAAAGGGGTGACATCCGCATATTAGTCACAAAGCCTTGATGCTTGTTCCTATCTAAAGCCTTAGTCAAGATATCTGCAATCATTGCTCCAGTGGACATGTACCTCAACACAATCTCCTTGCAGTTAACTGCATTGCAAATATATTTATAGTGAACATTGATATGTTTTGTTCTTGAATGGAACACTTGGTTTTGTGCCAACGCAAAGGCACTCTGGTTATCAGAATATAACAACGCAAAACCTTGTGGCTTATGTGTATCCTCTAAGACTTTTCTCAACCATTTTGCTTCCTGTGAAGCTGCTCAGTAAGCTCTATACTCAGCCTCTGTTGATGAAAGACTTATTGCCAACACCTTCTTGCACATCCATGACACCAGATTCTTATCTAAGAAGAATACAAAACCACTTTTTGATTCCCTAGTGTTACCATCTGCCCAACTTGCATTGGAATAACCAACCAAATCAAAGTTTTCTGACTTTGTAAACAGCAGTCCCAGACTGTGCGTTCCTGTAAGATACCTCATAACTCTCTTAAACGCTGACCAATGCCTCATGCTTGGCTTCTCTGAGTGTTGCAACAAGACAACAATTGCAAAGGCAATATTGGTCCTTGTACACCGCCCCAAATAATTAATCAATCCAACAACTGACCTGTAGTCCTTACCAGATTGAACAAAGTCCAGATACTCCTCATCTGCAGACTTCTCTAAGCAAATGTTTGACTGCATGGGAGTACCAAACTCCTTTGCATCCTCTAAGCCATATTGCTTAAGAAGAGCTTCCACGTAATGGCTCTGGCTTAACATAATATCATTCTTGCTCTTACTGACTTTTGGTCCTAGCACCTGTTGCGCCAGACCAAGATCTTTTATCTTGAATTCCTTTTTGAGTGTCTCCATGACTCTCTCTTTACCATTTCCAATAATGATAATGTCATCAACCCATACAAACAAAATTGCATCCTTTCTTACAAAAAGAGAAGGGTTGGCCTCAGACGTCTTGAAACCAATCTGTATCAGTTTCTCACTCATGGTATTATACCACAACCTAGCTGCTTGCTTCAATCCATACAGGGATCTACACAGCTTGAGGACATATTCCCCTTTATCTGCTGAAAGAAAACTTCTAACACAGATTTTCTTCATGGTTTCTGGTTTAGTCTCTACTAGCCATTCACAAAAACCATCAGGAATTGACATATAAACAGGCTCCTCCTCTCTAAGTTTTGCATTCAAGTATGCTGTTACAAAATCAGCTTGTTTGATTTCTTCACCCAACTCCACTGCCAGAGAAATGATGTACCTGAAGGTGGACAGCCTTCCAGTTGGTGAGAAAGTTTCTTGGTAATTGATACCCTCTCTCTGCTTGAAGCCCTGTGCAAGGCATCTAGCTTTGAATCTTTTTAAAACTCCATTTGTGTCAAACTTCTTGTTTAACACCAATCTGGACCCCACAATGGTCTTTCCTTTTGGAACAGAATCCCGCTCAACCACTTCAAAGACACTATCATTTTCTAGAGAATCAAATTACTCAAAATAGCACTCTTCCAGTTGGCTCTCTCATCAGAATTCATAGCTTGCCCATAGCTATTTGGGTTAACCCGGTTACCCATTTCTGAAGTCAACTCCAAGACTTCATTGAGCATACACTGTTCCTGAAATGTATCTTTCTCATATCCTGCAGCAGCATAATGGGACTTCCATTCCCCATAACTATCAACTGGTACTCTCAACCTACCACTCCTTCTAACTGGAGGTGGAGGCTCATCAGGTTCTGAATTAACAGACTCCCCTGAAGTAGGCGCTGAACCCTCTGGTGGCACGTCTGCCATCTCTTCATCTTCTGGAACCACATGTTCTGCAGCCTTTTCCTGTGAAATAGGTGCTAATTCTATTTCTTGCTGTGACTTATTCACAACAACATATTCACTCCTTTTGAGTGGAAAGGTACTTTCATCAAATTTTACATCCCTAATATGGATAACCTTTCTTGTCCCTGGACAATAGATCCTATACAATTTACTTATTAAATCATATCCTACAAGTTCCCCTTTTCTGCCTCTAGGGTCTAATTTTCCAACCATCTCATTATGGTGGACACTATAATACACCAAGCAACCAATTGTTCTTAGGCGTGATGTTTGGGGTTACAACTTCCAAAACTGATAATGAGGATTCTTCCCATTAAAACTTACAATGTTGTGCAACAGACAGACTGTACACATCAAATCAGCCCATGAGAACTTTGGTAGACCAGATTGAGACATAATAGTACTGACCTTGTCCAGTAAAGTCATATTCATTTTCTCAACTATTCCATTATTTTGTGGAGTACTTGCAGTAGTGACTATATGAATGATCCCATAATCTTTCAATAACCTCTCAAACTCTTTACTCACAAATTCACCACCTCCATCAGTGATAACCCTCTTGATCTCCTTCATTAGACCATTCTGTTTCCAGACTTTGAAGATTACAGAAACCTCCTCTGTGGTCTGATCCTTAGATTGAATTGGTTTAACCCAAACATAATTAGTTGCATTATCAACTAAATTGATGAATTATCTTGCCCCACCAAGGGACTCTGGTGTGAATGGCCCTGCCAAATCAATGGAAAATTCCTCTGTAGGAACATCAGTGAAATCTCTACTCTTTGAGAACACATTTGTAGTCTTAGCCCCCAAGGTACAACTCTCACAGTTGCTGTCCTTTACCTTATGGCCACTTCTGTTGTGAGCAACAGTTCTCGGAGCTATGATTTTGAATAATCTTGCACACAGAAGCTTATTCCAAACTTGTCCACTAAGAACAGTTTGCCCATTCATATCAATAACAAACCTATCTTCTTTAAGATGGCAAATTTGGAAACCTTTTTTCCACAACACCCCAAGGGACTCAAGGTTCTAAAGCAACTCTGGTACATAGAACACTTTCTCAAAAGAAATTTTGAAACCCAAGTAATTTGCAAGAATTACTTTCCAATTCCCTTAATCTGAATTGTTCTGCCTTTCTGACCAATATTTACAACTCAATCATAATCACTAAGATTTGAAAATAAATTTGGTTGAAAGAACATGTGATCTGTACAGAGGAAAGAAGCTTTATCAGTCACTGATAAGTTCTCATATTTGAGGTTAAGATTGCTCACTTCATAATCAATCAATTCCATTTCTTGATCCTCATCAATTTTGGCCTTCTTGTTGGGGCCTTCTTCCAAAACAACCATTTCCATTGGACCATCAAATGCCACCATTGCAACGTTTTCAGTAGTGAGATTGACCTCCTTGTCATTCTCTTTGGACTTCTTCTTCTTCTTGGCCTCCTTGAAATCCTTAGCATAATGCCTCTTATTCTGACAATTATAGCATAAGACCTTGGACAAATCCTTTTTTGCCTTCTTGCAAGATTTTCCAGTCTTTCCAACAAGGGCTGTTCCAGAACCCCCCTTCATCTTGAACTGAAGAGCATCCTTTTCAATCCTTTTCAGAACGTCCTCCTCCCCAGGAATAGGATCCAATTGAGAAATAATTCTGACTAAAGAATCAAACTCCTTTGGTAGCTTCTGAAGGATTAAGAGTGACAAACACTCAGGATCCATGTTAAGTCCTGATGACTTAAAATTGGCTATGCTAGACCTAGCATCTGCAACAAACTGTTTACAGTTCAAATATTGTAACTTGAACAGTTTATTGAAAGCTATACCCTTCTGGTGAACAGAATCACCAGTATACTTGGACTTACGCAACTTCCAAAGGATGCTGCCCCTCCTTCTCTCATCTTCCCTAAGAGTATCAGCAACCCATGTCACATGATTCTCATCAAGATGCCTAAGGATGAGATGATAAGACTTTTTCTCCACTTCTGAACTGATCAAAGTGTCATCTGCATCCATTATCTGCCCACAACAGATGTTATCCAGCTCACTATTCATAAGGACAGCCCAAGCATTATAATTCTGACTGTTCAGAACTATTTTGGTGGAGCTAACATCAAGGATATAGGACATCTTCTTGGAAAACTTGAGGTCTTTGAGGTTCTCCAGAGTAAGGTACAAGGGTCTAGATGGCTTGGAAGTAATGATGATGTTGCTACTGATAATGTGTTATGATTATGGCCAGCAATTAGCTTAGGCAAATGAGCAGTATTTAAAGAAAAAGAAATTGAAGACAACTTGCCTCAATAATTGCTGATGGGCTCTCACAATGGGGCAATACGTTGGGTGATATTGGTGATGAATTTGATTGGATGATGAATAGGATGATGGAAAACAGCAGGGAGAAGAGCTCCTCAAGTACAAAAGATTTGCCTCTTGTGAGCCCATGATACAACAAGCCAAAAGGCAAATTTTCCACCTCAAAAGAGCTCTACAAACTCTACAGGCCTTGTCACTTGGTTTGGACTACATCAGCCCGCATAGCATCAGTCCCTGTACCCTTAAAACCAGCCTATTCCGGTCCTTTCTGGTGTTTCCACCATTATGGTACTGAACCAGCCCCTGTGCTGTTCAATCCCTGACCTCACATACTGGCTGGTTGCCTCATGCAACCAGCCCCTGGCCATACAAATGGCCAGGTGGGACCCAGGACACACCTAGGTCCGGTCTCAGACCCACATGGGGGGGGTGTGACTAGCGGACATGCTGTCCCCCCCCTCTTTCTCATAGATCCCTGGAGAGGGTGGTCAAATCCCCCTACCAGGGGCCCTGGGGGTGGATACCCCCAGGGCATTGTCATAGAATGGTGGGCTGGGGGTTGGTCAGATCCCCTCAGCCCAGTCGCTCCTCCCCCTCAGTAAAGGGGGGGGAGAGCACCCCTTTGCTTCAATGGTGGAGGGGTGATCAGGTCCCCCCCACCGCTGGTTGCTTTGTCGCAACCAGCTACCTCGTCATTGCCCTAACCACCTAGGGCTAGTGGGGGGTGGTCAATTCTCCCCCAATGCCAGTTGCCTCAATGCAACTGGCCTGGGTGGCAAGCTGGTTGCTACCAGCTGCCCCCACCTCCCCCTTGCAATGGCGGGCAAGGGGAGGTGAGGGAGCCGGGGCCATTGGCCCCGGCCCTTGCGGCACCAACAGCCCGCCGCGGCAATTGGCTCAACAGCCGCAAAAATGGCCCCACGTGGGCTGTTGGGCCCCTTGGACGGGCCAAAGGCAAAAACAGCAGCCCCAAGTGGGCTGCAACATGGGCAGCAGCCCCAACCAGGCTGCAACATGGGTGGTGGCCCCAATGGGCTGCCCCAAGCCCAAAAACTAAGTAAACCATACTTTGGCGGGCCAGCTTGTCTGGCCAAGTATGTCCAAAATAAACCTTGGGCCCAATTATGCCCATACAAGCCCATCTGGCTGTATTTGCCCATATACCTCACCGGGCCCGTGTACCAATTACCCTGTTTCACGCATTTTGAGGCCAGTTTCCCCAAATATGTGACATCCACACAGGCCCATATGGTCCGTGTCAGTGTCCACTGGGCTGGAGAGGCCCATATGTGCATCCCATTTGGATTACACTTATACATAACACACATGTAAGTGCATACCTATTTTAACATGGATTTTTTGAATTAAACAGAGGAGTTCATGACAATCACATGAAGAAGCAATCCTTTGGTCTCTTGAAGCAATGAAGATCCCTTGGATGCCAGAAAGCAGGTAGAGTAGAAAGGGAGGGATTGTGGCGGCATTCTAGTTGAGTCAATTGAGTGCAACATCATTCATTTGAAAACTCTGAGAAATTGAGAGAAGAGTGGTCAACACTGGATGCTGGTGGGTCTTTGCGCTTGGGATTTTTCTTCTTGCTGTTGGTAGGCTTGTTTGGGTCTTTCTGGGAATGAGGCTGAAGTAAGTTGAAGCTTATCATGATATCAATAATTATGCTATGTAGCACTTGAAGACAGTCCCTTGGCTTAACAGGCATAGCCTCTGACTGATTGGTGGGAATAGCCTCTGACTGATTAGTCTTGGCCTCATTGTCTAGAACCATGTGATTCTCTATTGATTTGGGCTGGAGTGAATTTGGCAATGTCTTGATGCTTTTGAGCCACATAACAATTTGTAGGTTTCCCTTGACATTGGAGATGGGAGATGTGAGAGGCTGGGGAGGCTGTGCACACAGTTCATTGGCAACTATTTGCACTGACAAAGCCACTGTCTTGCCCCATTTATTGATGGATTTTCCAGTGGGATGGTCCAAGGCATGAAGAAAGCGCACCAGATTGGATTCTAGATGTGCAGTTTTCTGATCTAGGGGGGGTGCACCAGTGGGACAAGTATGGCTGTTCTGCAGGCGTTTGAGGGCAGGAAAATTGATGATTTCTGGTGCCCACCATGGCTCATGTTCATCCAAGCGTAGAAACTCTGTTGCTGTGAAATGAAAAAGTGGTCATTAGCAAAAAGAAATCTTGCAAGTTGATGGGATGTTCAAATAAAACTAACCTTTCTCACGGATCTGACAAACCCAGTTAGCATACTCAAAATTGGCTGAATGGGAGATGTACCACATTTTTGGTGGTTCCATAGCAGTGGTGGCCTGGAGACAGAAATCCAAAAAGTGCTTCACTGCATCCCATCCCATTTGGAGTTTCTTTACAGAGATTTCCAACCCTTGGAAGATTGAGTGATTGAATGAAGCTCCTTGAATATTCTTTTGTGGTAAATGATTGTAAAATAACCTCTACTTGCTTGATCATCAAAATCATAAGTGGGCTCCTCATCTTGGGGAGCATCCATGCCAGAAACAATGGGCTGGGGAGAGGTTGGGTCTGGTTCAAACACTAATGCTTGATTGGATGTCTTGAGTTGATCTGGGGCCACCTGGGGTTGCTCAGAAGTGACTTGCGGTTCTGCCATGGTTGCAGCGGGTTGGGCACAGAGGGAAGGTTCAGGAGTTATTTGTATTTCTGTTTGAGGGGAGGGTGCAATGGCTTTGTGATTTGATGCTGCATCAGGGGAGGAGGAGGCTGGATTGTGATTGCCCATTATTTGTAGATGTGGGGTTATGTCCACAGAGGGATGAGTCAAGCATGGAAATTTTGGAGGTGGCTGTGATGGGGGATGTTGGGACAATGAGGAGCTGGGTGTGATGCTCAGCCGTTCTCTGCAGGGGAGAAACCTTTTAAAATTGTATTCTAAGGGGAAAAAAACCAATCAGACCTGCAAATCTACAAATGTGAAGAATGACAGTGGGGAAAAAACTAGCCTTTTTGGATATCACACAAGCTATAGTTTAACCTGTTGACAGTATCTTGGATTGACCTGGGGATCCTGAGGCAAGAACAGGTAGTGACCATCTCTTGAATAGTATCTAAATTCTGATGGAATTCTTCCTAAGTTACTTCATGGAACTCTGATGCAGGGTTGGACTTCACTGCAGGTGCTGAGAGATTTTCATCTTCATGAGTTGATGGTGAGGACTCTGTTGATTATGCCAAGGCATTAGTCAATGGAGGCCAAGGTTGGTAGGGATGGTTCTTTCAATTTGATGAAATACAAAACAGTGGGTTAACAAGCCTGAAGGTGGGATTGCTTGTGTAGGATCAGTGGATGCCATTGTGAGCGGATTGATAAATAGATGGGAAAAAGATGTGAAGCTGGCTTGAGGGTTATTGGGGAATGGAGAAAAGGGGAAAAACCTGAGAGAAGGGGGGGATATTTGTAGCCATTGACAAGAAGAATTGTTTTATTTTTCTTGCTGCAACCCACAAAACAAACAAAGCTGCTTACCATGTCTACATGATGCAACATGCAGATCCATGGTCATTGGTGTGTCATACTGGTGTGATTTATGTGGCTTGAATTATCTGGTAATAGACCTGTGCATATTTAAGCCTTGCTGACTTGCTGCATTGACTAAAAAAAATTTAGCACATGGATGGTGAATCTGTTTGGAGGCATTACAATGTAGGCAAAGTGCACTGAACAATCTGCAATTCCTGATGGATGGTGACCATTAAAATCCTCTATGGATGGCATCCATTGGAATTCAATATAAGCAAATTGAGCTGAACAAATTGAAATTCCATCATGGTTTCCAACCATTGCAACTATTTATGAGTGATGACAATTGCTTCTAATGACAGACTGCAACCATTAGAAGGCCTCATGGATGGTGAGCAATTTTATTCTTAATGTTCACTGACCACTGCAACTCTTTATGGATGGTTACAATTGCTTCTCATGATGGAATGTGACCATTAGAAAGCCTCATGGATGGTTAGAAATGTTCTTAATGGTCACCGACCATTGCAACTATTCATGGATGATGACAATTGCTTCCCATGAGTAACTGTGACCATTAGAATGCCACATGGACAGTGAGCAATGTTCTTCTTAATGGTTGCCGACCATTGCAACTATTTATGGAAGATGAAAATTAATTCTCATGATGGACTGTGACCATTAGAATGCCTCATGGATGGTGACCAATGCTCTTCTTAATGGTTGCCAACCATTGCAGATTTTTATGGATGGCAACAATTGATTCTCATGACCAACTGTGACCATTAGAATGCCTCATGGATGGTGAGCAATGTTCTTCTTAATGGTTGCCAACCATTTATTATCCTGCCAGTGTCACATCCAGGACAAGAGTGTCACACACAATGTCACACAGTGTAACATCTTACCTACACATATAAGAGTATTGGTGACAGGTGGTGGCAAGACACACATGATGTGAATTGTGAGAAAAATTACTCAAGGCACAGTGGAATAATTTTACTTCTCAAGAATTGTGATCCAACAGTTAGGTACAGGATAGTGAGGAAGGAAGACAACAACCATATGAGTGAGATTGGGAAGAAGGAGATGGCAAGCTAAGGGAGAGGGGATTTAGGTCTCATCCTGTAGGGATTGGAAAACTTCCCTCCAATCCCTGGTGGTGAGAATAGTCAACATGAATATGATATGAGCACAATTTCCTGAATCAGCGGACTGTAAGGTTGGTGGGTATATTTTCAGGAAAAAAAGACTTACTGGGCAAGTTGCTCCTTGTGTTTCTGAATCTGAAGGAGAGATGGAAAATTCAGTGTGGTGCATATGATGAGTGGAGTATGAGGACATTACCTTTTGAATATTCTCCTCAATGGTATTAGGTGCAATGAGGTAATAAACCTGCACTGACCTTGTTTGAACCATTTGATGCAGCTGATTGACTTCCTGTGCCTGGGTTGTGGGGTTCCAGTGGGGTTAGTATGTAGATCAAATGAATGTAGAGTAAGTAAATGGCAAAATTCTAGAAAGTATTGGGTGCTTACCATGATGAATACAACATTGGCTGATGTGATGTTGATTCCAACACCAGCCGCCTGAATGGAGGCAAGAAGCACATAAGTTGTGCTACTTGCTGAAAACTGCTCAAGAATTGATTCTTGCTGTTTTGCCGTCAGCCCTCCATCCAGACAAAAGGAGTAGATTCCGTATTTGTCTAGTGTCATTCCAATCCTGCACATGGGGGGAGAAAATGGACTTTTAAGTGGGGTCTGATTCAAAACAGGAGAAAATGATGGCCAGCTTACAATCAAGATAGTGTGTCCAACACAAGAAGACCACAACTTTGCTTGCTCCAGCTACCACCACTGAACCTTGCTGAATCATCCCTACAAGCTGTTTTATTTTGGAGCTCTCAAGGCAGGCGTCAATATCAATGTGGTGGACAATAGTTTCAACTCCTGTGCTGTGATCTTTGGGACCCAACTCTTCTGTGAGGATGAATTGTCCATTTTGGTCCATGATGACATTGAAGTCTGCCAAAACTGGATGATTACATGCTCCTATGAGCTGGCCAAGATCTTTGAGGAGCAACAACCTTATTGGCTTGGATCCATCAGCAGGCAGCTCATTCCTAATCTTGAAAGAATTGGTCCTGCAGTTGGCAGTAGAAGTCTTTGGCTGCAGGTGAGAGCAGTGTCTTGATGTAGTTATGAGTAATACTGGGGAGATTTGACAGCTCATTGACCTTGGTCCTTCAAAGAGTGGTGTGTTGGAGGACCATTTGTATTGGGGCAAAGTCCCCTGCTTTTAGGTGGGGCAAAAGGGTAGTTGCCCAGTCACTGTACTCATTTTCTAGACTGATACCCAGGAGGCTAAGGAGAGAGAGGAGATCTTGAAGGCAGTTTTGCACTGGCGTTCCTGTGAGACAAACTCTACAATCAGTAGCAATGTGGGTGACTGCTTGGGAAAGCTTTCCCTTGGTATTTTGGATAGTGCTGTCATGCAAGTGAATTGCAGTCAGTTTGCTCCAAAAAAAATATACTTGGGTAGGAAAGATGGCAAAATGAAGGTTGGACTTACTGTGCCTCATCCAAAATAAACCTGAACCACTTTCTAGAGAAGATAATGGAGCTAGGGGTGTTGCAGTTGGCTTGCATTGTGTTGTATTCCAATGACACCAGGTCGTATGATCTGAGAATCACGTCTGCATGTTGCAGTAGACAATCCATGTTCTGATGCCGCCATTTTCCATGGTAGGTGAGAAAATTGATGGCCTTTGACTGTGTATCCTTCATAATCTCTCTTTTCCAATTCTTCAGGAGGTGTGGCGGGGTCATTACCAGTGTGGCTTGATGTGGAGGTACTTCAGGGGGGGGGGATCCAGAGGAAGGCCATAGGTCTGGGCTTGCAGCAAGGTGGTTGCAATAAGGAAAGCAATTATATTGTTTTACCAAGACCCATGTCATTGGCCAGGATAGATTGAAGTGGGGATTCTGGAATTTCCTCACCCCTTTCAAGAGCTATGCTGTCACCAGTGATCCTGTTCTCCCATAGTGCACTGCTATCAATTGAAGTCCTCTTCTACAAAGCCAAGGTGGATGCAACATGTGGTGATTCCCTACCCAGGAGGAAAGCAAGTCCTTGAGACTGATGTGGTAGCAATGGGGTTTTGATTACATTGGCAGGATGAGAAACAGGCTCCAGATCACACCCACTGGGCACCTTGAGTAGAGCAGGGTTGTAATGTAGCTCTTTGATAGCAGACAGGAGGCCTAAAATTTCTGTGGCAAGGTTGGAAAGGGACATTATGTTGTGTTTTGTGGCATTGTATCATGGATGGCGTTAGGGTTTGGATTTTAGGGTTTAGGGTTAGGGTTTAGGGTTTAGGGTTTAGGGTTTAGGGTTTAGGGTTTAGGGTTTAGGGTTTAGGGTTAGGGTTTAGGGTTTAGGGTTTAGGGTTTAGGGTTTAGGGTTTAGGGTTTAGGGTTTAGGGTTTAGGGTTTAGGGTTTAGGGTTTAGGGTTTAGGGTTTAGGGTTAGGGTTTAGGGTTTAGGGTTTAGGGTTTAGGGTTTAGGGTTTAGGGTTTAGGGTTTAGGGTTTAGGGTTTAGGGTTTAGGGTTTAGGGTTTAGGGTTAGGGTTTAGGGTTTAGGGTTTAGGGTTTAGGGTTTAGGGTTTAGGGTTTAGGGTTTAGGGTTTAGGGTTTAGGGTTTAGGGTTTAGGGTTTAGGGTTTAGGGTTTAGGGTTTAGGGTTTAGGGTTTAGGGTTTAGGGTTTAGGGTTTAGGGTTTAGGGTTTAGGGTTTAGGGTTTAGGGTTTAGGGTTTAGGGTTTAGGGTTTAGGGTTTAGGGTTTAGGGTTTAGGGTTTAGGGTTTAGGGTTTAGGGTTTAGGGTTTAGGGTTTAGGGTTTAGGGTTTAGGGTTTAGGGTTTAGGGTTTAGGGTTTAGGGTTTAGGGTTTAGGGTTTAGGGTTTA